>CAKNXH010002116.1:0-27056 GCA_932178445.1 Andricus quercusramuli | reverse complement strand
ATTATTATTTAAATAATTGTGAAATTATTATTTAAATAATTGTGAAATTATTATTTAAATAATTGTGAAATTATTTGAACAAATCATTTTATTGTTATCATTGATTGAGTAACTCATAGTCTAGAAAATACGTCCATTTCGCGAGTTAACTGAAAAAAAAAATTTAAACAAATTGAAATTGTTTAGACAATTAATATGAGTTAATAAATTACTGGGTACTCTTGAGTTAACGATTAATGGTTATTTACTTTTTTTAAACTTTTAAAAAGCGTCAATAAAACGCAATATTACGTACAATTCAAATTTTTCACTTATCGGGTTTTCTTTGGGTACCCATAAGAGTGGCTTAAATTATTGAACCTCAAAATTTATGACTGATTCTTATTTTCTGACGAATTCTGAACAATATACTGAAACACGGAATTATTCGAAACAAACTACCGCGTTTAAATACAAAATTTACAACAAGCTGACTTTTTTACATGTTAAATCAATGGGAAATTTCATGGTCTTTGCGCCACCCATAAATATTAACTGATTTTGCTTAAATTTGGAGATTTTTTTGGCATTCTGCTTAGATATTAAGTAAGTTTTAGAATTAAGATTCTAAAACACTTATCCTTAAAAGTTGGGCTTCAAGAAACTTGATTTTCTTTTATTTAAATTCATTTTATCAAACTTTCTTTGAAGGGTTTTTCTAAAAGTAAAGTACTGAGTCGCTATGAGTCTTAACATGATATAACACAATGGTCCTTGCACTGTAAATATTCTTGTAAATTTTGAATGTGGGTGTTTTTCTGATTATTTTGCAATCAAAATCAAAATCTTTCGTCTATCCGTAGTTTAGAAAATCTACTTTTCAGATTCGAAAGTTGTATTTTTAGTTTTTTTTTATTTGAATTAGAAGTATCGGCATACTCAAAATTATATGATAGGATTTAGGTTGAAAATCGAGAAGAAAAATTAAATTGCAAGAAACTTTGAGTTTAATTATGTGGGTTCCTTTAATTAAAGTTTGCCTCGTTAGGCTGTGTTTTACTTGTTCAATTATTTACGACCTATTCTAATGCAATTAACATATCCATTTTATTGAATGTAAGTAGTACACATTTTTTTTATAAAATAGGATACGACTTATTACTGTAGGAATTTTCGCAATAATTGCTTAGAATATAGTACCACCAATAACAAAAATGCAAATATAATTGCCATTCCTTATTTCACTACCCAATTACCACTTATTAAATAAAAATTATAAAATATTCGCAAACAATTCATTCCATTTTAATTCAGCCAAGCGTTTGGAAATTGAATTTATTTAAATGCATTCCATTCCTTCTTTTGCATATTCGAACATTTCAATCCCCTTCTGTACCGTTCCGTGCAATTTTCTACGTTCATTGCTAGGGATTCAATTTTATTGATCCTGACCGCGGATTTTCGTATTTTTAAATTCCTTTTAGTACCCAGTAAAAAGAAACTAATTGGCAAGAATTGAGAAGAATTGGCTGGGAGACCCCATGAATCTTGCTTTGCGACAATCTCGATTTGGAGATGGTGGTGAATTCGTGTGAATTCGTGAAAAGTACTAAAGTCTTCAAATATTCTATTCACCCGAATTCAGCCAAAAACTTTCAGGGGATCTCATATATTTGAATGCGTCAGCACGAATTATTTTCAGTGTCCGCCAATTCCTTTTATTTCGCAAAATTTTAAGTCAGGCCCGAATTCGCCAGCGCGAATACAGTTAAAGACTAGCCTGTTCAATCGAATTCGTAAGCTATAACCAACGCGCTCGGCATAAAGGATCCGCGGTAAATAAATATCGATGAGTCCCGTAGCTCAGTGGTCGCCCTCTGGACTTTATACACTTGAGATCGCTGGTTCGAGTCTTGAGGCATGCAATTTTTATTATTTTTTTTTTTTCGGAATGACCTCGACCGCGAATTAAGGCGAATTTACACGCATTTGATTTGCTCCGCACCAATTCGTTTTGCATGAATCAGAAAGCAGAATTCGAGCTAATGTAAACATGTTAATTCACCGCAATCCTCCCAAATTAGTTATTTTTTACTGGGTACTGCTCTTTAAATTTTTCGAGGTGCATTGAAGGGGATTGATTTTTTCTCATACCTATTTGCCCGAGGGTTTAGAAGACGATATTTGGAATTCTGAGGAATTCTAAATGTTTCGAAGAAGTTACAAGAATTCAAAAGAATACACAGAATTCTGTTTGCCACGTGTAGCGTGTAATAAAAACGAGGAGCAAACTCAAAAAGCAAAGAGCCCCTCTTTTTAGAGGACCATCGCCAGAGTTTTAGAGTTTTAGACGTATTTTCCTAGTCAGATCCGTTCAACATGGAAGTATTGATTTATTAAAAGAATATGATTAAATTTGACTGGAGTAAATATATATTAACTTTCTGACGAAACCAAATCAATCAAAATTTTTCTCCGATACAAAAGCAGAACGAGTGGGGCCGTTGACGGGTTGGAAGAAACTCCGATCCAGAGGACTCCCTCTCTCTATTGTAGTCCCTACTAAGGCTCTGTGTCGCCTTATGCGAAATTTAACTCTATTATATTCAGTTTCACCTCGTTCATTTGTATAAGCTTTGATGAATGGACACAAATAATATCGCATCTGTCGATCTGGTTGGGCATATCCAATGACGAAGTGCTTAGCCGCATCTAGTACTACTGTAACTTCAGCGTTTGGCAATAATTGGGGAGTCTCACCTCGATTTACGTAGCTTTCGTATTGTTCTTCATAAATCTCAAGCGGAGGAGTTCCGCAGCAGAGTGGAGGCATTAGTTCTGCAAAGAAAAATTATAAGCAGTGAATAAAAAATTATTGCTTTTATGATTGGATTGCCTTACGAAAAGATATGACAGGACATTAATGACAGGTGTCATTTTTTCTGTCATTTTTTTTCTGTCATTTTTTCGCGACCACAAGAAAATGACAGGGAAACGACAGCCGAAAATGACTGGCCCTAATTGGCCATAATTTATTATAATATCGTGTAACATTATAAATCATCGACGACTGGCAGACTTATTCGTAAACCATTTGAACTTTCCTGTAAAGCTTAAAAAATCATTAGCAAAAGAAAACCATTATGGAAATTTCCATGATGAAACACCTCTTTGTAGCCTGTTGCTAATTCCGAATTATCTTCTAACACATCAATTGTGGAATGTGTTCGATTTGCCATTTTAAAGACCTCTTATCCTGACAAAGTGCTAAACTTAAATACCACGGGCCAAAATTTCAGACTATTTTCAACTTTCTTCATTTCCTTAACAAGTTGACTGCGTGCTCCAATTCCATGATCCAACAAAGAATGGTTCCGCCACGCGCAACCTACGGACACTTTGATTGGTTCACTTTTTTTTAGATGCGCGTGGCGAGAACATTGTTTGTTGGATCATGGAATTAGGAGCACGCATTGAACTTCTTGAGGCAGGAAGAAAGTTGAAAATAATCTGAAATATTTGCCCGTGGTACTTAAGTTTAGCACTTTGTAAGGATAAGAAGGCATTAAAATGGCAAATCGAACACATTCCAAAATTTATGAGTTTGAAGATAATTCGGAATCAGCAACATGCTACAGAATGGTGTTTCATCATGAAAATTCCCATAATAATTTTCTTTTGCTAATGATTTTTTAAGCTTTACAGGAAAGTTCAAATGGTTTACGAATAAGTCTGCAAGTCGTCGATAATTTATAATGTTACATAATATTATTATAAATTATGGCCAATTAGGGCCATTCATTTTTGGTTGTCGTTTTCCTATCATTTTGCCTGTCGTTTCCCTGTCATTTTCTTGTGGTCGCAAAAAAATGACAGAAAAAAAATGGCAGGGAAAAAATGTCACACCTGTCATTTTTTCCCTGTCATATCTTTTCGTAAGGGTCAATTGAGGGGCTGGAAGCAAAAGCGGAGTAGAAAAATCGTCGGAGCAAAAACGAGTTAGGAACGATGCGGGCAAAAAAGAGTTAAAAAGAAACCAGAATAACGAAGATTAACATGGGGAGACCACCAATTGCGAATTTTGGTGTCGGTTCCCAATTTTGTTCAATGAAAGCTCATTACCTAATTAATTATTTACCAAAGCCGCAATATGCGCTTTTTCTTCTTCAGGGGAAAAACTTACTCTGTTTAAATTTATCATGTTTCTTGCAAAGAAATTCATTTTCCATAAATACTATCAATTTTTCTCATGATTTTTATCAATTATACTTGAAATTTGAAGTGAGAACCAGATTTTGGAATGAAAAATTGTTATGGAAAAATTAATAACTTCTATAGAAAATGAATTTGTTTGCAAAAAACATGATAAAGTAAAAAAAATTGTTTTTCGTGAAGGAAGGCATTGAAAAACGAAATGTCTAGGCTCTCGGAAAATAATTCTTCTGTGCTCACCGGATTTCGTTAAACCTAGACACAGCCTTTAAAAAAATATCACTCGCACAATTTTTTAAGGCAGTTGAAGTATGAATTTATGAATATTTTAATGATTAAAAAATAAAATAAATACATAAAAAAGTGCAGAAAGCGAGACTGAGCTACCGGCCGATTGTACAATTAACGATCACCCTGAAAGATATAATTATTCTTAATTCCCAAAAAATATAAATGATGCATACATGATGAATATGTTTTTGAAAGATTTCAAATGATTTCCTAAAATTTTTAAAAAGAATGTAGCAGATTTTTTTTTAATTTTTATTTTGGAAGATCAAAAATTGTTAGATAATTGAATTATTTGAAAATAAAAATATATTGTCAATATTTCATTATCAAATAATAAATAATGCAATCAAATTGAACTGATCCAAATCTATGTTATTTGAAACATCAACAATTACATTTTAGTTGAAAATTCACGTATTTTGTTGAAATTTCGTTTTTTCTTTTTCCGAAAAAATAATATTACCCTTAAAGGTAGAAGCTGCTAATACAATAAATTGTAAGTTAATTTTTGAAACCAACAAAAATAATTTTTTTCAAGACATTTTACTTTTTTACTATAGCTTGCACGCGATTGGTCGGCATCACAGGTTCGTACGTGAACGGCTCAACCATGAGCCGTTTTTATACATACTCATAAAGCCCTATTGCCGATACAAAAATTCTTTATCACAATTTAAATAATTGGGTCAATTAAATCCGACATTTTCCAAAAAACCAGTAAAAATGTCAGAAATCGACTGAAACGTATCCTTTTTTTTGAAACACCTTGAGCAAGGTTACCGAAACGCGACGTGGCGCGATACACCGTCTACACGCGACGTGGAGCAGCACAGAATGAAGGCACCAAAAACATATGCGGTATAAAAATTATCGCTCAGTAAAAATTATCAGTAATCAAGTTAGTGGAACATTTTCTTAAATACGATAATAAAATCTCTGTGTTGATTCAGAGATCACTGTGCGCTAGGAGATAAATTGTTACCTTAACTCTAAAATTTTAAAATGGAAAATGAACATACCGTAATTAGAAATACGCTTCACATCATAGGTATATTATTATACTTACCAATAGGTGTAGGGAAAATCGCCAGGATGAAGAATATAGAATATGTTAGGATCCTCATTTTCTTGAAGTGGAGCAAACCCACTTTTGAAGAATTTTGTTGAGTCTGCGACTAATGGATGTTTCTGAAACGGTGTCAGTTTAGAAATAGTAGTCACTATCTCATCCACCGTTTTTAATTATCAGGGGTATGTCATGCCACGCGTAAATTTCGTGCCTACGGCAGGAAGGGCAAATAGTGGCGCTGCGATCGTCACTCGATACATTTGACTTGGAAACACTGCAAAGCACACTAATTTTTTTAATTTTTTCATTAATTCCTATCTGTTTTCGAAACTTCTCAAACATTCGAACAAAAAAATCAGAAAGTTGTTCATTTATTTTGGACAAACATAATTATTAAATTTTGTACTCGAATTCTGCATGGAAAAATTAATTTTGAAAATAGAAAAACTTGGAGGCAGAGACGAGGTTGATATTATGTATAATTCTCATCTGTTTCATACCTTTTTTCTATAAAACAAATAATATTATGTATAATATTTCAAACTATGTTTAAACTATGTATAATTTTTCCGCCCGTGGTTGCTCTATTATTCATTTTTTTAAGTAAAAATATATAATCAACACCAAGTTTTTAGGTGCTTTGAAGATTCTGTAGAAATTATCATTTTTTATAGTGTACTATGCTTAATAAAGAAAATAAGGTCAAATTGTATAAAAATGGCTATATGTTAAAATAGAACGTGACGAAATTGCCGTAATGATTGCAAATAAATCTTATTATGCAAGTGACACTATGTCTTACAAAATCAGCAAAATCTAAGATTTTTTATTTATGTATCCCTAAAATTGAAAATTTTCAAACTGCAGATCGTAAAATTTAAGGAATTTTGAAATGTAAAGTTTTAAGTATTGCAATTCTCAATTCTATAATTTTATGCTTTACGTATGAGATTTCTTCATTTAGAAGAATTTAGAATTGAACATTTATCTTTTGACTATAAAAATCGGAACGACTGAAAAATCCCGAAAAATAAAATTCCCGATACTGTCACATTCTCGAATTGGAAAATTCTCAAATAAAATTCCAAATAATAAAATCCTCCAATTGTAAAATTCACAAATATTAAAACACCCGAAATGAAAAATTCCCGAATGATATAATTCCTGAACAGTTTATAATATTACCGAATTGGAAAATTCACGAAGAATGAAATTTCACATTTCTTTAATTATAAAATTTTTTATTGTTTATAGACGCGAGTTTGATAATTCGGGAATTTCCTAGTTCGGATATTTTATAATTCGGGAATTTTCCAAAGTGGGAATTTTATCATTTAGGAATCTTCCCCTTCGGGAATTTTACAGTGTCAGCAATTTTATTTTTCCTGATTTTTCAGAAGTCCCTAAAAATCATGAAAATTTATAAATTCTTATGTATATACATCTTGAACCTTGAGGACTTCCCAATAGTGAATCCTTAAAATTTAACTATTCCAACAAAAAAGCGTTCAGAAATATATACCTTTGAAATTTAAAACTTGGAATGTGAATAATTAGCAACTATATATATGAATTAAACAATTTAAATTGTTCAAAGAAAGCAAACATTCTATTTAAACTGCATTTGGAGTGATGGTGGACCAGATAAAAGTTTTAGGTTTGACATGGGCGTGATTTACCGCGATTCTACTGAAAGCAGGTGTCATTTTCGTGGATGGCAGTTGCTCGCACTGGAAGCAAGCTCTGAGGTGCTAGAAACACTTACACGGAGAAAAACGTAAGTGAAAAATGGGGTCTTTAGTGCTGGTAGGCTAGGTATTCATTACTGAAGTGGCATTGTAAAAAAATTCGAGATTGAAATTAGGTTATTGAAGTGTAATCGCGGTATTAACTTCCTTAGGCAACTGAAGAGATTACAGCTTGTCGACGACCTGAATCCTCTAGCGCACTGTACAGAGTCTAATCCAGAATAGGAATCGTTTCTATTCTCGCAGCAGTAGAGAAAGATCAATCAAAAATAATTTACAAGGACACAGAGCGGCTGCCAACCCAGCAATCAGCTTCTCTCTGCAATCTCGTATTCTGGATGCTACAGTAAGGGGCCTCGATGCCTCCGACAACTGAGACAGGACATACAGATTCCGATTATTGATGCTAAAAAGTATAATAATTTATTCTTTCTTATTTTGTTGTTGTTGAGAAAACAGACTTCTTAGGGGAGACTATAGCTTTTCATGTGTGCAAAGGTTGTAGCACTTGACTTTCAGGTGGTAACGTACGAAGTGTGCACAATAACTTTAAAGTATTAAAAAATAAGGTTTTCATGCAGGAGAGATACAAACTTTTTATGATTAGTGTGTAGTTTAACATTCAGTTCTGGCGTTATATCCAGGAATTCGACGTTGTGGGACTGGTAGAGACATGGGTAGAAAGAAAGGAATGGGATAGGATAGAGCCAAAGCTGCCAAGGGGGTATAGGTGGAGACTTCAGGAGGCGGTCAGAGTGAAGAAGAAAGGAAGGGCCAGTGGGGGAATTATGACCGAGGCTAGAGATGGATTAGAGGAAAAAGTTCATGGAGAGGAAGAGGGGGAGGGAGTGCAAATGAGGGAAATAAAAATAGGAGGCATAACCTGTAAGCTTGTTACAGTGTACGATAAGGAGGGGATGGAAAGAATTGAAGAAAGGGTGGAAGACCTGCTGGGCGAAAGAGAGGAGAGTATGGTGATAGTGGGTGGGGATTTTAATGCGAGGATGGGGAGCGAAGGGGGACTTTACACGGAAGGGGAGAGCTTTGAAAGGAAATCGAAGGATATGATAATAAATAAGGAGGGGGTAATAATAAATAAGGAAGATTGGTGGGGGTATCGGTGATAGATTATTTGGTTATGAATATGCAAGGTTTGGAGGAGACGGAAAAATTCGCAGTAGAGGGGAGGGTGTAATCAGACCATCAGTTATTGAGTCCATGGATAAGAGGTGAGGGTGGCGGAAGACAAGGCAGGGAAGAAGACTCGATAGGGGAGTGGGTGACCTGGACGAGGGGAGGGGATTTCGGAGGGATTCTGGATGGATAGGGGGTTAAGGCAGGGGTGTCCTCTGAGCCCAACGCTGTTTGCGATTTTAATTGCGGATATGGAAAGTAAGCTGGAGGCTGGGGTGGTAGGAGGATTCAGGATAGGATGGGTTAGAATTTGGTCACTACCGTATGCAGATGACATAGTGTTGCTGGCAAATAGCGAGGAGGCCTTAGAGGAGATGATGAAGAGGTTGAGAAGATACCTGGATAAGAAGGAGTTAGAGTTGAATGCGGAAAAGTCCAAGGTTATGGTGTTCAGAAAAGGAGGGGGAAGGGATATGGGAGGAGAGTGGAAGTGGAAGGGAAAGGAGGTGCAGGAGGTGAAAGAGTTTGTGTACTTGGGCTTCGTGTTTCGGAGGAATGGGGGAGTGGATATTCACATAAAAGAGAAAGTGAGGAGAGCAAATGTGGTGATGGATCAGGTGTGGGGGTTGGGAAAGAAGCTATTCGCAGGTGATTTTGGACGGAGAATGAAGCTGTTTGATTCGCTAGTGATGAGTGTGCTATTGTGTGGAGTGGAGGAGTGGGGGTGGAAGGAAAGTGAAGAGGTAAATAGAACGCAGGAGAGGTATGTAAAGTGGACCCTGGGGTTGGCAAGGAACACGCCTAAGTATATTGTCAGGAGGGAGACGGGGAGAACGAGTGTAGATATACTAGCAGGGAGCAGGGCGTGTAAATATGAGGAGAAATTTTTGGAAGAGGGGGGAAGTAGGCTGGTTAGAGAGTGTTGGTGGGAGAAGGAAAACAGAAGAGGGGGTGGGAAGATGGAGGCTGAGAGGGAAAGGTATTTTAGAATGAATGGACTGCAGATAGATGAAGTGAGAAGGATGCACGAGGAAGGAGGGAAGGTTTATGACTTGCTTAAGCAAAATTGCATGGAGAGAGAGAAGACAGAGGGGGAAGAGAGAATAAGAGAGTCAAGGTTTAACGGGAACTATGTGTGGATTATGCCAAGGACAAGAGCGCAATATTTATGTGTGAAAGGAGAGAAAGGAAGTCAGGAACTTATAGCGAGGATGAGGTGTGGGTGTATGGAGGGTTTCAATAGGTTCTGGCTCCCTCGGTAGAAAAGGATATGTGAACTGTGTGGAAAGGGGGATGCAAGAGTGGAGAACTGGTTGGAGGAGTGCATGGCTGAAGGGAGTGTTGGGTAAGATGGAGATGAAGAGAAGGAAGGAGGAAGAGAAATGGAGACGGAAAGATTGTAAATAGGAGAGAAAGTAGATATAAGTAACATGTAAATATTGTAAATAGTAGATAAGTAGTAGCTATTAGAGCGAATACAGAGGTTGGCAAGCGAGGCAATGCGAAAAAGTAGGGACATGCGTGCGAGGCGAGGAAGGCAAGGCGATAAAAGCGTGCGACTTAGAGGTAAGGAATAGATGGATGTTAGTCTTTAAGGGTTAGTTTTAAGAAAATTATGTAAAAATGGAAGTATAAGCAAGTCAATTTTTTAGGGCCAGCAGGCTGAAAAATAAACGTTTATCTATCTAGAAGAAGAGGTGGAAGGGGTTAGAGGGGTCGAAAAAAAGGAAAGTAGGTCAGGGGTGGCAAGGCCACCTCGACCGGGGTGACTTATTTCGTGAGAAAGTCTTTTGGCATCGCGTGTTTGCGAAGCGGATCGAAATCGTATTTCCCAAGAGAGGAAATATGTTCAAAAGGTGATAATGAAGCGGATTCTTAGGATTTATTGGCGGTTCCTATGATATACTCTGAAATGTATGGTAGTTGAAATTCTCTGTGAAGGACAGAGTTCTTGGTATATCTAGGGGTTTTTGTGATACGTCTGAGAAATTTATTTTGAATGATCCGAATGTGATTAATTTTGCTTTTTGACGCACCTCCCCAAATTGTGCAGGCATAGGTTATGATTGGTCGGATAAACATTTTGTCAATCAGAATTCCATTATCAGATTTTAGACTTGAGTGTCTATTAATAATAGCATTCAAAGGCGAGATAACCCCGAGAGCTTTCCCTCTAGTTTCTTGAATATGCTGCTTCCAATTAAGACGTTTATGAAGTTTACCACCTAAGTATTTTACGGAATTTTTCATTCTGTTCGTTCAATAAACATTTTGGGTGGATCTATTATGGCAGGCCTTCTGACTGAGAAAAGAATTGATTATGATTTTGTTACGTTTATTTTTATTCTCCAGAGTTTAGCCCAAGCCTCAATGACTTCAAGAGCTTTGTTAAGCAGTTTTAAAATTTTTTGAACTGAACAGGAGGAATTGAATAGCGCGGTATCATATGCGTACAATCCAATTGAAACATCGGGAACCTCAGGGATGTAATTTACGTAGATAATAAAGAATACAGGTCCTACAATGCTGCCTTGAGACATGCCCGCTCGGATGGTTTTCTCTTTTGAAAGCGTCTGGCCTATTTTGACTGAGAATTTTCTGTTGGAGAGATAAGAATGTATGAAATGGATAAGCCCTCTTTGGAAATTGTAACTTATTAGTTTTCTGAGCAGTCCTACATGCCAGACACTATCAAAGGCTTTTTCTACATCTAGGAAAACAGCTCCAGTATGTTTTCTTTGATTGAAATTAAGGCTAATGGCTTCGGTAAGCTTAAGCATCATGTGCTGCGTAGAGTGGCCTTTTCTAAAACCGTATTGTTGTGGTTTAAGGATGCTGTTTTCCTCGAGGTGATAATTTACGCGAGTGAGTATTATTTTTTCAAAAATTTGCTAATTGTATTAAGAAGACTAATAGGCCTGTAGCTTGTTGGACTATATGGATCCTTGCCTTTTTTCTGAAAGACTAAAATGTGAGCTATTTTCCATGAATTAGGAAAGTAGCTTAGTTGAATACAAGCATTGAGGATAGTCGCGAGGAGATTGAGGCACGAGATCGGAAGTTTTTTTAGGACTAAGTTTGAAATTGAGTCGGGACCGGGTGCTTTGTTGTTTTTAGTAGTTTTAATTTTTTTTTTTAATCCCTTATGGGTTATTTTCTTATAATTGTCGGTACTTGGGATTTTAAGAAAATCGGAGACAATTTGCTCACATTCAGCAATGTGTTGAGGGTCAGATGGCTCGTCATGTGGAGCGAAGTTACTTTCACAATTTGTCGCTAGGAGATTTGCTTTATCGGAAGGAGAAAGCGCAAAAGTTTTATCTGGATTTTTCAGAGGGGGAATGTTAGTTCGCGGCTTAGTTAGGGCTTTGGTCATACGATATGAAGAGTTATCTTCAATTTGAAGTTTACCGACTTCTGTATTCCAACTTTTACATCTGTGCTCTCGAACTTTATTTGCAATAGTTTTCCGTAGGCGGTTGATGACGTTTTTAAGGATACTGCTTTTAGTTCTTTAATATGTTTGGCAGAGTTTATTACGAGTGTGGATAAGGTCTTCAATCTCGGGTCTGAGGGAGTGATGTGTGTGAACTGGTCGATGATCTGAGTCTAATTCATCAATTGTGAGAGTGTCATGGTTGTAGAAGTTATTTTTGGTAATTGCGAAGTCAATTAGGTCAGATTTATGCTTGCTGTTGTGGGAGAAGAAGGTATGCGAGTCTGGCGCTGCGACGAACAGATTTTTGTTATTTATAAATTCAAATTAGTGTTTTCCGATTTTGTTGGTTGTCCTGCTGTTCCATGCTACATGTTTGGCGTTGAGAGGGTACTGGTAGAGCGAGACAACAGCATATGGCTTTCCGTGGATTTTAATTTGTATGGCAGTAGCTTCAAGGGCTTCAAGTTTGGGTGTTATTAGTTGATGATGGTTAGTATTTTCTTGAATTAGAATTGCAGTTCCTCTTTTAGTATTATTTCTGTAAGCTTTATAGCCGCGAACTAGGTTAATATGGAGGGATTCGCGTAGCAGGGTTTCATGAAGCAAGCAGATCGTAATGTTATTTTTATAGAGATAAGATGCTAGTTCATGTCTTTTATGAAGGATGCCCTGAGCGTTCCAAAAAATTATTTTAATGGTATTATTATTCAAGTTGCCCATTTTCAATAGCAAGTGCTACGATATTACTTGTGATTTCGGCGGTTGAGTTGATGGCTTCGGTTATATTAATTTTTCCTCCCATTATATCGGTGGTTAAGGTCGTGTTTCTTTTTAAAAGGTTTACCAAGTTAATTTTGATTACTTGAGGAGTATTTTGAGCAAGTGTGGTTACTGGGTGTATTTTGTTTTGCGGATAGGATTTTTCTACTTTGTTGGAGGTTTTTTCCTGGGAATTACTTTGCGGTTTTTTGTCCGCTGGCCTGGTTTTAGTTCTGACCGCGTGCTCTCGAGAAGTAGAAGCGACAGCAGTGCTGTAGAGCGGTCGGTTTTGCGGTCGTGGGGCATTGCCTAGAGGAGTTGCTACTTTTGTAGCTTTTTCGACCGGTGATGGCTGAGGTGGTTTGTTTAGAGAATTCTCATTCTGAAAATCACGTGATTTTAATTTATTACTGGCGGGTTTCCTTGAGGCTTTCTTGAAGGCTGAACAGCCTCTGTAATTGGCGGTATGGTCTTTGCCACAGTTCGCACTGTCGGCTGGTGTCTGTCTATCTTTTGGGCGGACAGAGCTTTTATGCGGGGCCCCAAATTTCACGCAACGGGGCGTAGCGTGACACATGTCCGATACGTGGTGAAACCTCTGGCAGTTAAAACACTGGGAGGTTTCCTTCGGTTTAATGTAGAGCTCGACATTAATTTTGATAAATGGTAGTGATTGCAGATTAAGCAGCTGTTTTGCCTGAGGTGAGTTTGGAACTGTAAGGAGTATCATGGGAAGAGCCTTCTTTGTGAGTCGGTTTCTCATTCGACTAACTGACGTGATTATATATCCGTCTTCCTGAAGTTCAGCCAGTACTGAGTTCAGGAAGTGAAACCGGGATATTTCTAACCACGAGTTTAATAGGGGGAGATTCTATATTTTTGTATAGATAATATTGAAAGTCTTGCTTCTCTAGGTGGGAGATTATTGAGCGGAAGTCTTCAATATATGACACTCGCACTGAGTAAATATCTGAGCCTATGTTGTAGACGATAGGCTTGAACTCAGTGCAAGATTTCAACAGTTTATGTAGCACTGTGTATGGATGGTTGATTTCATCAACAATAACGTTGATGGGGGGGATTTTCCCCAATTTTGCTTTATTGGGTTTCGGGGCCGTAGCTTGCTCGTTGTCGCGAAGAGAGAGCGTGCTAATGGGTGGCATGCTCACTACTGACATCCTCGACGTCTTACTGCTTCAACTGATGAATGCAATGGAAGCGCTACCAGCTGAGGAGTGACTAGGATGTCCTTGATTGTACGTCTTTGACAGCTTACGCTTTTTACTCCTGGACGTGACGATCGAGAAGTTGTCGTCCTCGTCCATTCTATTTTCCCCATCGGGGTGCTCTAGAGACATGGTGCAACATGGTGCAACATTACCCCAGTAGTCTGCCAGCACATGCCTAATAAAATTTTGAAAGGTGCCGGGTGCGTTCTTCAACCCGAAGGGCATGACTCGAAATTAGTACTGTCCGCCGCTGGGTGTAGTAAAGGCAGTGAATTTTCGTGAGTTGATGGGTTCGATGGTGCCGTCTGCGAGTATCTCGCGAATGCGCTATCCGTGGTAACAAACCGAGATATTTTTAACTGCGCAAATCGGGGCCCTTTGAACCGTTTTCACTTGGAATGCATCATATTGCGTAATATATTCGACTCAGTATTCGCATACTTTCAGCCCTTCTGAGGCGAGAGTCGCAACAGTCTCTCGCCCCTTGAGTTGAGAAATTTCATAAGCTGGCCGTTCTAGCCATATCAGTTGTACTTATCTGTATTATGATTGATAGTATTTATTGATTTCAAATCGACCGCGACTTTTGGCACATGCGCAGTTGCAAAAGTTACTTAGAGTAAGCGCTGCGATACAACACCGGACACCCAATGAACTTCGCTTGAACAAAAAATCCTTCCCACTCGCAGTAGAGGTGGGGGCCCCTCCAGGCTTGAAAATAAAGAATCCTTACGTTTCAAGGACGCGGAAATATGGGAGACTTGACCGTATTTGAATCTTGAGCCTTCATCTATATGGAATCAAAATAAAGAACCCACCTGGTACTCCAAAGAACCTGTTGGCCGTTGTTTGTTCTCTTTCACTCCCTCGCCATAATTCACTCTTCTGTCTCTTTCTACCAGAGGTTCGGTTCACCGGTACGCGCTTCTCTTTGCTTCCCAAACGCTTGGTCGTCCTGTCTCTCTTTTCGTCTTTCCTTATATGTTCTTTCTCCGCTCCCTCCTTCCTTCTCTACCCTGCGCGGGACTCTAGATTGAGTGCGCTTGCACTCTCACGAGTAAGCGGTTTTCCATTTAAATCCTTGACCTCTCTATTTCCCCTCAAATTATAAAGTCGTGAAATCGACCTTTTCTTAGAAAATGAATGCATATAAAATGTATAAGCTTAATTTTATAATTAAGTATGCACTTAACTCTAAAAGAATTTAAACACAGTAGACACACACACATACACAAATAAAATAATTTTTTAAACATAGCCCTTTTAATTTAATTAGGGAGGGTCTTATTTATTATTGTCCTTCCCCTTGAAAATTTCTACCCTGGAGAGATAAGATTTAATTTCTAGTTTCCCATTATTATCGATATTTTTCAGGGGTCGTATCGGAAAAACGCATGTTTTATGCGGTTCATATGGACTATGGATGTGGTGCTATCTCCTTTAAGGACTTCGACATTATAGTCGTTCACCAATCGGGTAATTTTGTATGGACCTTCATAATGGTCACCTAACTTATTAATTCTTTTTCAAATATTATACAAACATACTGCCCTTCCTTAAAATTCATCTCGTTGACCTTTCTATCATATTTTTTACATCTTCGTTTTGCAGCTTCAAGTCGAAACTGAACCATGGATTCTGTGGTAACCAACTTATTGAGGATATTGTCTACAAATTGGACTTAGGTAATGCGAATCTGTTCATCAGCAAATTCGGAAAGAAAAATTCCTTTTCTACTGAATACTACTTCATGGTGAGTTACGTGTGTGGATTCGTGGACCGATCGATTTGTTAAAAGAGAACATAGCGTAAGGCAACCACAAATCCCGGTCCGATTTCCCACAATAATGAGGAAGGTATTCCGCGAAAGTGTGGTGACTTCGTTCAAGAGCTTCTAGAGATTGTGGATGATAAGCAGAGGATTTATATTGAGTAATTTCAAAAAGCTCCACAAAACCTGCCATAATTTCACTCATGAATTATGGCTCTTGGTCCGTATCTAATTTCATTCAGGGCATCCAAATCGGCATATGAAATGCTCAGCAAAAGCAAATGCAATTGTAGGAGCATCTATATGTGCCAACAGAATAGCCCCTGAATATTTTAATAAACAGTCTTGCCAAGTTAACATATATTCGTTTTTTAAATCGGACTTGGGTAATGGACCTACCAAGTCCATTTGAAGATTTTCAAAAACTTCAAAAACATTGAAAATTACAATGTCAATTATTTCATCTCAAAATACATAATGCAAAGAAAATATTGTAATTGTATAACACAACATAATATCCGAGAACTTGAAACGTAATTTAAATTGTAGAGCAACCAAGCAATGACAATACATATTATATGCATATTTATAGGTATATAATATAATAATAAAATATATAATAACGATAAAAATACGAAACTTAATGGATAATTTAAATCGCAAAAAAAAACAAGCTTGCCTTATTTAAATATTAATTTAACTGCATTTAAGGAGACTTCTCAGAGATATCAATAATTTTTAAGGTTATCAATATCTAGAGAAGGTAACAGAAATAAAATTGCTCGACGAGGAGAGAATTGGGAAGCTTGAATTCGTAAAACCGATGCTTGCAGGAATTGCAAGCAGGGGTTATGAGAAATTCAGAATTCTCAACTCTCCCTTCTTATGCATTAAGGATGTAAATTAGGGTGGCCCAAAAATTTACATTTTGGAATTTTCGACCCGCGGCGACGCCTTATGGAGTTGAATACGTGAAACTTACACTTTTTTTACTTCTTCGATTTTGTTTAAGGAACTATAAGTCTATTAATTTAATCTCTTATAAACTTGTTCTCTTCTCATCAAACATGCATTTTGTCAAATTTTTATACATCAACAAAGTTATAAAAAAATTTGAGACATCTCGAAAGTTGCCTAAAATTGCAATATTTGTAGACTCGTAGCGAGCCTTAAATATGATTGTTTAACTTGAAATTTTCCAGAAGCGTTTTTGAGGATATTGAGAACACATTAATGAAAGAAAATTTCATTACTTTCTAATTTATAGTTTTGAGGCAATGACAAAAAAGAGTGAAAATGACAAATTTCAATTCAGCAGCAGCTTTTCACCGAACCTGAAGAATTTATGGCAGCCAACTTGAACTGCAAGTGGCTCATTGTTAGAGTCTTAGTACTTCCAGATGCTGGCTCGGCCATTAAGACTGACCAATAAAACTTTTCCTTTGCGTTTTATAGTTTTAAATATCTGAACTATTAAAAAAAAAGATAGTTTACTAAAGACATTTTTATTTATATTATTTTTCGTATATTAAGATTAGGATTATTTGATGCAAATAAACACTGTCTGGCATTTTTTTTCTCCTTTAAACCCTTTTAGGTGATTCGAGTAGGAATTTTGGCCTGGACTTACTTGAAGGACAAAAATAATGTTGCAGAGTATTTATAAATAAAAAAATAAAATTGTCTTACCAAAGAAAAAGACTTTTAAGTAAATGAGTTCACTGAGTTGAATGGCAGAGTAATAACAATAAAACTGTTGTCTGGGTTAAATCTCGGGGTTCGCTTCAGGTTCTCTTGAAACTTTCCTATTTTAATTCGTACATCAAGAAAAAACTTCAAAATACTCCACAACATACTAAAAACCATTTTATTTCAACAACAAAAAAACAATATAAAGTCGTATTGGGCTTAATTCTATTATATACAGACTTTAGATTACATTTTGGTCTTAAATTACTCGTTGGAAGAGGAAGTGTATATGCCTATCCCCGCCCGGCGCAAAGGAACTGATTGGCCGGAATCGAGATGAATTCCCTAGGAGCCCCGTGAATCTCGCTTTGCGAAAATCACGAATTGGAGCAGGTTCGGAATTCGTGTAAATTCGTGAGGAGTAATATAATCTTCAAATGTCCTACTCGCCCGAATTCAACGCAAAAGTTTGAATGACCTTGACCACGAATTGAGGCAAATTGACACGCATTCGATTCGCGCTGGCTCAATTCGTTCCAAGGAATCAGAAATCAAGATTCGCGCGAATTCAAAAACTTTAATTCGCCGCAATTCGCCCAAATTAGTTTCTTTTTGCTGGACGCAAAACAAACGGATGCCATCCATCCTTATGATAAGTTGCAATTCTGTCACCAGCCCGCTTCACCCAATAACCGCGTTGAATGTTTTTGATTTCCTGATCTCGAGCTGCTCCAGTAAGAAAAATATATTGATTAATTTTTTTAAGTAATACTAAATTATGGGTCTATTAACAATAACTGATCTTCAAGATCAAAGAAGGGCAGGTAAAATTCAATAAGCAATTTCGATTGATGAAGGCAAAAAGAGTCAAAAACTCATTTATTGGTAAAATGTGCGACGTTTCGTTGGCATTGGTTCGCCAACCTCATCAGGCGTTGACATTCACTAGTTAAAACATAAATTCTAACGCGTCTAATTTTAATAAATGTAAAAGACTCATTTTTGGTCGACTGAAATGACAGTCTAAAGTCAACTCAACTCAACTCAACAGTTGACTTTAGACAGTAAGACAGTTACAGTTACTTTAGACAGTAAAGTTTTCGCAACGAAAAACTTGCAGCTAGAAAGTTGTTAATTACAAAACAAAGCAGTTTTCCGGAAAGTTTAAGCCTAATCGAGTAATTATTCAAGAAATTATTTATGTCTTAAGTCGCTAGCCCCTGGACGTGTCGCGCGCGGACTGTATAGCGAGAGTCCCAGCTGTGATTCTTAATAAGATTCACCGGCGCGCGGTGCCAAGGATACAAAATAATTAAGTAACCTGGTAATATCAAAATATTCTCAATAAAAAATAAGTTTGCTTTTCTGAACTTTAACTTTTACGCATTTCGCGAATTTGAAGCATTGAAAAATTCGCGGAATTAACAGTTCGGTGATCTGCTACTCGATGCTTATGCGTGCAAAACTTTCAGCCGCTAGCGACTTTAGATATTATAATTCCTTAAATATTAATGCTATTAAGCTAAAACTTTCCAGAAAACTCATTTGTACTGCAGTGAACAACTTTCTCGCTGAACGTTTTTTGTTGTTCAAACTTGGCTCAATAAACGAAGTACTTGAAGATTGAAACTGATGATCATTGCAACGTCTTAACAAAAATGAATAACTTTTTTCTTTCTAGAAAGTTGAAGTTCGTAACCTCATTTTCAAATCATCAGGGGTCTTCCCACTCTCAGCGATATAATTTCACGCGCCCTTCTTTAATCCGGCAGCTCAGGAAATACAAAGTTCACACTCCCCCCTCCACTCATGAAGTTGAGAATCATCACTTGTATTCAGATCGTGTGTGAGGGATGGGGGAGTGTTCGCATCCGGGCCACCTCTGGATCCGTTCATAGAACACGTCACAATTATAGAAAAAACTGCCCTGCTTGAAATGACAGGTATAATCCAGATAAGAACCGAGTAGAAACTGGATCATATCCGGTTCGTTCGGAAATGTACCTGCTTTTTGTCCCCAGTTTATATCTGGCAGATGAACCGGTTTCTACGTGGGGTGGAATAAGGTTTCTTTCCGGTCCCTACATGGGTCTGATCCGCAGCTGTTTGGTTTCTACCAGGTTTGTATCCGGCATTTCAAAATACTTATACCCGGTTCTTATCCGGTTCTGTCGGAAGCATACCCGGCTTTTCACCCCGGTTTACACCCGTTATTTGAACAGGGTGGAATCTTAGGCAGAACTCTCGAACGTTCGTTTTAGATTGTATTTTACTTTTTCAATTACCGTAATGAGGTAATGGATTCGGGAAGAAAGGCTTTCCACCCTTGAATACTCCAAGTTCATGTCCTTGTAGGTTACACAATATATCACCGTCCTTAATGCCGGCCCTCTCAACATCCGTTTGTGGTCCTGATGCCTGGGTTGGCGAATGTGAACTTGTTGCTGATGTTGCTGAACGTGTTGGTGATGTAGGTGATGTAGGTACTGTAAGGAAAATACAGTTACTAATCGTTTTAAAGATTAATAGAAATTTCAACTTATAGATATCTACTAAATCGTACTATTAGTTTCAAGTATGCTAATTATTGTCCAAGAAATTAAATAAAAATGTTTTTTCTGAATCCCGACAGTGTTTTAATGTTTCCAAAGTATTATGTATATACTACGAATTTGAGCAAGGTCAGCTAAAATGTTCCTCAAGGAACTTTACTTCGAGTGAACTTTCTTTTATAATACATCCCAGGGGAGATTTTAGAACATGGTTTTCGATTGGGGAATCTAAAACTTTCACTACCCCCTCCACTTAAAAAGCTGACAATCATCACTAAAATCTATACCTGTGGATGGGACGGGGGTACTCATTGAGATGGCACTAGATGCCTTCAGGCACTGGGAGGTCCAGATCGTAACTTGGAGTTAAAACGTCGAGAAAAGCCTTCTGATTATAAATATCGACGGTGATTTTTTTTGAAAAATTGGTCGATAATTGTTTAAAGTTTCTTAAACCAAAATACGTCATTTATGAAAAAAATATTCTGTAAAACATTTTTCAGAGGGTTCGAACAAAGACAAGACATTTTTCTGCGTACACTTTTTTTATACTATTAATTGTTTTCAAGTGGTAACGCTATAAACTAATTTGTTACAAATCTATTTGAAAATATGTCAATTTGAATACGAATTTAATTTTTCCTAACGCTACAACCCTAAACAATTAACCACCTACTTTTCGAAAAAGTACCCTGAATATTCATGATCAGGAGGCCTTTCTCGAAATTCTAAGCCGAAGTTATCCATCTGGTGAATCAAGTTATTGGATCTAATACATATGTATTAATCGCAGCTCAATTATACGCATTTGTGTCACCTTGGCACAGAATTCACTATTTTTTTATTTTTATTATATTTTAGTTTCCTAATCACCTCGACCAATTTCAGGAAATCCACGTTTGAAAACGATCCCATAACCAGGGGGTACTTCAATCGCATCATCACCAATATAAACTGTTCTAAAAGGTCGCTTTCGATTAGTTGATCCTGTAAGAAAAAATATAGAGCTTTTTGTATTAACTTATTTTTTATAGACCGCAAAGTTTCCCCAAAGTTTGTAGTGAGCCAGAATTTGCGTGAAGAAATATTTTTAATTTTGTTTGGTAGTGTGTTAACATTATTAAAACAATTCCAGATTTTTCGTCACCACGAATAAGTGTGATACGATAACCCGGTTCCTCAATTGTCTACAAAGGCCGGACTCAGAGGAAGTTTTTGTAGGGGAAAAAAGTTCACACTCCCCCCTCCACTTAAGAAGCTGAGAATCATCATTCGAATTCAGACCGCGGGGGAGGGGGGGGAAGTGTACCCATCTGGACCACATCTGAAACCACCCTGGGAACCCCCCTTTTTTGGGGGGGGGGGGGGGGGGAACAGAATTTTAGGCAGAATTCAATAATAATTGTTTCAGATTGTATTTTAGTTTGTCAATTAACGTTTAGAGCATGTGGATTCCATTTTTAAGCCACCCCACCTGCATTCTGAAGATTCGTTTGTGGTATTGGTGACCTGGCTCGCTTTTGTGCACTTGTTGAACGTGGTGATGTAGATACTGTAAGGAAAGTCAGTTACTATTAGTTTTAAAGATTAAAATAAATTTGAACTCATAGATATCTACTAAATCGTATCATTAGCTGCAAGTATACTCTAGGAACTTTACTTCGAGTAAATTCCATTTCATAAAACACCGCAGTGGCGAATTTAGAAGAAGGTTTTGGACGGGGGAATCGAAAACTTGCACTCCCCTCTCCACTTAAAAAACTGAGTTTGTGGGGAATATAAAGTTCACACTCCCCTCTCCACTCAAGAAGCTAAGAATCATCATTCGCATTCAGACCGCGGTGGAGGGGTAGGAAGTGTACCCATCTGGACCACATCTGTATTCCTCCATGGAACACTCCATAATTATGAAAAAAAATCAAAATTTCAGACAATATTTTCTAATATTTGTTTCAGATTGTATTTTAGTTTTTCAAATAAGGTTTAGAGCATGTGGATTCCATTTATAAGCCATCCCACCTTTGATTTTTCCAACAGAATCTCCTTGTAGGTTATACACTTTACCTTCGTCCGTAATGCCGGCTAAACGTCGTGGTGATGATGGTGGGGATGATGGTGATCCCTGACCCGGATCCGTTGATTCTGTAAGAAAAAATATAGAGATTTTTCTATTCCAGAATTTTTTTAACGACCTCAAAGTTTCCCCAAAGTTTTTAGTGAGCCAACATTTGCGTGCAGAATTGGGTGGTCCATAGAAATTATTTTTCTGATTTTTTAACATCTCACTCCCTCACTTTACAACGATAATTTAAAACTACCATGTGAGAATTATGAAGCCTGGAAAATTTTTTAAAGATTCAATTCACCCCCAACTTTGCCAAAACTCACCACATAAGATACTAGGAAGTAATCTTCAAGTGTCTTTCCTGCATCTTATGAAAGTAAAGTGAAAATTTAAGTGCCAAATTATATAGAAAAATAGATTATACAAATATTCAAACTGGTGCCCTTAAAATAAACGTGTTTCCCCTTTTCACCCTTCATAATCCACAAAAAGTTACATTTTCTTTCTTTAAAACTCTTTCTTTGAATATAACAGGATTTATATTAATTATTTTTAATAATCAGTCTGAAAGAAAGAAAATGTAATTTTTTATAAAATATTAAGGGTGAAAAGAGGAAAAATGTTTGTTTTAAGGGCACTATTTTTCATATTTGTATAATACAATGTTTTATATAATTTTCCACTTAAATTCTCATTTTACTTTTATAAAATTTAGAAAAGAGACTTAGAAATTACTTTTCAGTGTCTTAAGTGGTGAGTTTTGGCAAAGTTGGGGGTAAACTAAATTTTAAAAAATTGTTTTCAAACTTTGTACTGCTCACAGACTGTCAGAATTTTTCACCCTTTGGGGTATTTGAAGGTTGTGCCCTACCCCTAATCATTTTCTTTCAAATCTCAAATAAATAGGAAATTTTTCTTCAGCAAATATTGTTGGTGGTGTGCTAACATTGTCGCACTAATTCAAGATTCTCCGTCATTACGAATCACTGTGATACGTGTAAAACTAGCTGTGAATTAAATTTCGAGTGTTTCCACTTTGTTCGTATTTATAATTATATGGTGCTCATTTCACGAGCACTTTGCTTCCCGTTAGCAAATGTATTTGCTTCCTCATAGAGGAAGCATTGTTATTTTTTTCAATAATAGACAAACCAAAGTCTTCATTTTGCTCAATTTAAAAATAGAAATTCACTAAAAATGAAAAATTACAAAATAATACAAAAAATGTTTCAAATACAAAGACAAATCAGACAAATCAAATCTTGCGTTTGAGATAATAATTTTTTGAGCTGGAAAAGGGAAAGGAAAAGTTCTGTCGCACCCTATTCCTTTCCCAGCTTTATGATTTCTTCACAAAAATTGTCATAATATTACTCTATTTGAAAATTTATGATCAAAAAGTCTTTTCTATTCATGCATCAACTTTAAATTATGTCGATGAAACAAGTTTTTCTATTTGAAACTGATCATTCAGATATTATAAATAAGCAGAACTTCCCTAATCTTCAATAAAGTGTATTATTATTATTATTATTATTATTATAGATCAATCGATTTGCCTCGAATCAAGAGATTTTTTCCGTTCTTGCATCAATTTTGAATTATGTTACTGAAAAAAGTTTTACTATAAAAAACCGTGTTTTCAAATATTATGCAATTTCACAATTTCCATACTCTTCAATAAAATGTATTAATATTATAGGTCAATCGTTTTGTCTCAAATCAACCCATCTTTTCTGTTCTTGCATCAACTCTGAATTATGCTAATGAAAAAAGTTTTACTATAGAAAACCGATTTTCAAAATATATAAATTACCATAACTTCCCTACTCTTTGATAAAATGCATTATTATTATAGGTCAATCGATTCGTTTCGAACCAAGGAATCTTTTATATTCTTGCATCAACTCTGAATTATGCTAGTGAAAATAGTTTTACTATAAAAAACCGATTTTCAAAATATATAAATTTCCATAACTTCCCTACTCTTCAATAACATTTATTAATATTATAGGTTAATGGATTCGTTTCGAACCAGGGAATCTTTTATATCCTTGCATCAACTTTGAATTATGTTAATGAAAAAAGTTTTACTATAAAAAACCGATTTTCAAAATATATAAATTACCATGACTTCCCTAATCTTTGACAAAATGCATTATGATTATAGGTCAATCGATTCGTTTCGAACCAAGGAATCTTTTATATTCTTGCATCAACTCTGAATTATGCTAGTGAAAAAAGTTTTACTATAAAAACCCGATTTTCAAAATATATAAATTACCATAACTTCCCTAATCTTTGACAAAATGCATTATGATTATAGGTCAATCGATTCGTCCCGAACCAAGGAATCTTTTATATTCTTGCATCAACTTTGAATTATGCGAATGAAAAAAGTTTTACTATAAAAAACCGATTTTTAAAATATTATTGAGTGCTAGAAAAAAATGCAATAAATATTTTTAGAAATCCTTCGGTCAGTTTCAAGATATTAGTGAGGAAAATAAGCTCTCCAAATTTCATCAATTTATCTGCAACCGTTTTCTAGTTATCGTGTTCACAAAAAAGCGTGACATCCACGCATCCACACACACACACACACACACATCCGGACAATTGCTTAGAACATTGTATTAGACATTTTTAAATTAGGGAGGGTTTAATTATATGAATTTAAAAATTTTGAAAAATGTCACCATTGCAAAGCTTCCTCTATGAGGAAGCAAAATCAGTAAAGTACCACAAGATTGCACACTTTTGCCGAATTTCAATTTTCTCTTCTGGCAGACATTGCCGGATTATGATTTTCTCTTCCGGCATATTTTTAATAACGTCATACATTTCCATAAATTATCATGTATTTCCACAACTCTCCACAACTTTCATAAATGTCCACAAATTTAATAAATTTCCAGAAATTCCATATATTTCGACAAGTTTCATAAATTTCTACCAATTTCATTAATTTCCACAAGCTTCGTAAATATCCCCCTTTGACTGGTTACAGAAATAGTGTTGGTCCAACCCCTACCTCTTTCCAATGTTTCGCGGGGGTGCGAAGGCACCCCTGTGACTAGTTACAGAAAATATGTTGGTCAAACCCCTTCCGCTTCCCAACGTCTCGTGGGGGCAGGAAGGCACCCCAGTGACTAGTCACATAAAGTGTTGCTCAAACCACTACCCCTCTCCAATATCTTATGGGGGGCGGAAAATCACCCCTGTCACTAGTTACAGGAAGGATGCTGGTCAAACCCCTACCACCATCCAACGTCTTGTGTATGGGGGGGGGGGGCAAGAAGGCACCCCTGTGACTACTTAGAGAAAACAAGCTGGTCAAGGCCCTAACCCTTTCCAACGTCTCGTGCGGGCGGAAAGGCACCCCTGTGACTGGTTACGGAAATAATGTTGGTCAAACCTCATACCCTTTCCAGCGTCTCGTGGAAGCAGTAAGGCACCGCAGTGACTGGCCACACCCCTAACGCTTTCCAAAGTCTCGTGGGGGCGGCAGAGCACCCCTGTGACTGATCACATAAATGGTGTTGGTCAAACCCCTACCCCTTTCCAAAGTCTCGTGGGGAGCGGAAAAGCACCCCTGTGAATTAGTTACAGAAAGGATGTTGGTCAAACCCCTACCACTTTCTAACGTCCCGGGGGGGGGGGGGGGGAAGGAAGGCACCCCTGTGACTACTTGGAGAAAGCATGTTGGTCAAGCCCCTAACCATCTCCAACGTCTCGTGGAGGCAGGAATGCTTCCCTGTGACTGGTTACAGAAATAATATTGGTCAAAACCCATACCCTTTCCAACGTCTCGTGGTTGCAGTAAGGCACCCCATGCAATGGTCACATGGAGTGTTGACAAACACCCACCCCATTCCAACATCTCGTTGAGGGAGGGAAGGTACCGCTGTGACTGGATACAGAAATATTGTTTGTCAAAACCCTTCTCCTTTCCAAGGTCTCATGGGGGGCGGGAAAGCATTCCTGTGACTGATCACATAAATACGGTTGGTCCAACCACTACCCCTTTCCACAGGAAAGTGTAGTGTCAATGTTTCATCATACAGATGAAACATAACCTCCACCTGTCATTAAGATCTGCCTTAAATTTTCTTTTATCCAAAATATTTTTCCAAACATCAATTTTTTAACTCGTTAGAATTAATCTAGAATTATTTGGAATTCAGAGTGAATCATTCGGAATTCATAATGAATTCTTTGGAATTCAATTTGGTACACAATAAAATTTGTCGGACGAGAAAATTAAAATCCGTCATATTTTGCCGGAACAGAATAGTGGACCTAAAATAAATGCAGTGAAAGGTGCTTCATGTAGCCAAAATTCGAATTTGAAAACCAGGTGACACAGCACAATTATGAATGTGTATTTTCTAAAAATAGCTGACAAAATTGTTTTTCATTCACATTTTTCTCCTTATCACACTAATATCATGTCGACTCTATCCAAAATTTATTCGCTGAGTCAGTAATATTATCATATGACTCTTAGGCATGCGAAGGTATCGACTATATTCACAAATCCGTTTTTTGCCAATTATATAATATATGAGTATTTATATTTTATTTATTTATGTTGAAGTTAATCAAAGGCGTGGAATCAAAAAAATAAAGCCAAGTACGACTAGCAGAAAAAGTTATAAATAAAAGTGCTTTTTTGTTAGAAGAAATTAGTTCACTGAATTATTCGTTTGATAAGTAATTGTTTTGCTTGAGAACAAAATAAATTGATATTTTAGAGAAATATGAGAAATAAAGTATTGAATTATTTTTTTTTTATTGAAACAAAAAATTATTATAAACTCAGTCTAAATGGTCGGAAGAAAGAGTCACGTCTGTCCTATGAATTGTCCTTATATTATATTCTACTCACCAACAGAATGAAGGAATATCACAAACGTGAAGATCAGAGGAAACACAAAGTACGTCATTTTGCCAGTGACAAGGAACTAATTTTTCTCAAAATTGATGAGCTGTAACTGAGATTTTGAATGCTTTACTTGTATACATGTAGGCTGTGGGAGGGAGTTACAACAATGACTCTCGTGAAGCATATGTTTATTGCTACTCGGAAAAAATGTGTAGGTCAAACAGAAAAATA
>CAKNXH010002115.1:97893-113951 GCA_932178445.1 Andricus quercusramuli | reverse complement strand
AGGCGGGACTCGTTTAAACCAAATAAACTCAAATTATATATCTAACAAAAATATGAATTTGAAACTGAAACTAAATTTTCTACTAAATAGTTGAATTTTCAACGAAAAAGTTGCTTTTCTAACAAAAAAGGATGACATTGAAAAAACTGTTGATTTCTTAACCAAACAAAAAGTTGCATTTTTGTCTACTCCTATAAATGAATTTTTCAATTATAAAAACAAATTCTCTGAAAAATAGTTGAATTTTCAATCCAAAAAGACGAATTTTAAACAAAACAGTTGAATTTTCAATAAGAAAAAACGAATTTTTTTACAAAATTGTGAAATTTTCCACCAAAAAATTGAATATTCATCGAAAAAATATATCAGTTGACTTATCGGCACCAAAATATGAATTTCAAACAAAGAGTTAATTTCATACTAAAACAGATGAATTTTTGAAAGAAAAAATTTTTTTTTTTTTTTTTAGTTGAATTTTCACCCAAACAAGATTTCATTTGGTTCTTCAGTATCAAAATATGAATTTGAAACCAAAACTAAATTTTCTACAAAATTGTTGAATTTTCAACGAAAAAGTTGCTTTTCTAACCAAAAAGGATGACTTTGACAAAACTGTTCAATATTCAAACAAACAAAAAGTTGCATTTTTGTCCAAGAAAGATGAAATTTTTACACACATAAATGAATTTTTCAATTATAAAAACAACTTTTCTGAAAAATAGTTGAATTTTCAACAAAAAAATGTATCAATTGACTTCTCAACACCGAGATAAAAATTTCGAACAAAAACTACATTTTCTACGAGAATAGTTGAATTTTCAATCCAACAAGACGAATTTTAAACAAAACAGTTGAATTTTCAATAAGAAAGAATGACTTTTTTTACAAAATTGTTGAATTTTCCACCAAAAAATTGAATATTCATCGAAAAAATATATCAGTTGACTTTTCGGCACAAAATATTAATTTTGAACAAAAAGTACAATTTTTACAAAACAGTTGAATTTTCAACAAAACAGTCAATGTTTTAATAAAAAAAATGACTTTTTAACGAAATTGTTGAATTTCCAATCAAATTAGCATTTTTATCCAAGCAAGATGAAATTTCTGTTTAAACAGATGAACGTTTTAAATCAAACAGGCCAATTTTCAAAAAAAAAAAAAAAATAGTTGAATTTTCACCCAAAAAATACATCAATGAATTTTCAGCACCAAAATATGATTTTGAAACAAAAAGTAAATTTTCTACGGAATAGTTAAATTTCCAATGAAAAAGTTGCTTTTCTAACAAAAGGATTTACTTAAACAAAATTGTTAAATTTCTAAGGAAACAAACAATTGCATATTTTCAAGAAATATGCAATTTCTACTAATACAGATGAATTTTCGAATTGAAAAAAAAATTTGTGAAAAATAGTTGAATTTTCAGCAAAAAAGAATATCAATTCACTTTTCAACATCAAAATATCAATTATACACAAAAAGTAAATTTCCTACAAATATATTTGAACTTCCAATTCAACATGACGAATTTTAAACAAAACAGTGGAATTTTCAATAAAAAAGAATGACTTTTTTTACAAAATTCTTGAATTTTCCACCCAAATCAAAAAGAATGAATTTTTGACAAAATTGTTGAATTTTCAATAAAATAGTTGCATTTTTATCCAAGCAAGATGAAATTTCTGCTGAACCAAATGGACATCTTGAATCAAAAAGACCAATTTTCAACAAAATAGTTGAATTTTCACCCAAAAAAGATGTCAATAGAATTTTCAGCACCATGATGTAATTTTCAAACAAAAAGTGAATTTTCTGCAAAAATGGTTTAACTTTTAATTCAAAAAGATAAATTTTAAAGGGAACAGTTGAATTTTCAATAAAAAAATTACTTTTTTATAAAATTTTTCAATTTTCTACCCAATAATTGAAAGATTCATCAAAAAAATATATCAGTATACTTTTCGGCACCAAAATATGGATTTTAAACAAAAAGTAAAATTTCTGCAAAACAGTTGAATTGTCATCAAAACAGTTATTTTTTTAACTAAAAAGAATTACTTTTTAAAAAAATTGTTGAATTTCCAATCAAATAGTTGCATTTTTATCCATGCAAGATGAAATTTCTGCCAAAATAGATGAACATTTTATATAAAAAAAACAATTTTCAACAAAAAAAATATTTGAATTTTCAGCCAAAAAAGATATCTATAGAATGTTGAGCACCACGATATAATTTTCAAACAAAGAGTAAATTTTTTACTAAAGCAGATGAATTTTTGAATCAGAAAGACAAATTTTCAAAAAAATAGTTAAATTTTCACCCAAATGAGATTTTATTTGGTTCTTCAATACTAAAATATGAATTTGGAACAATAAGTAAATTTTCTACGAAATAGTTAAATTTTCAACGAAACAGCTGATTTTATGACCAAAAAGGATGATTTAAACAAAAGTGTTAGAATTTTTAACCAAACAAACTGTTGCATTTTTGTCCAAGAAAGATGCATTTTTTACTAATATAGATGAATTTTTAAATTTGAAAAAAAAAACAGTTTTCTGAAAAATAGTTGAATTGCAAACCCAAAAAACGAATTCTAACCAAAAAAAGGATGATTTTGTAATAAAATTGTTAAATTTTCAAACAAATAATAACATTTAAAACTCAAAACATGATTTTCGGAAGGCTATAATAAAAGAAATAGAGATGCACGGCAAATAAATTAATAACAAGAGTATTATTTCAGTGTACGTTTCCTGATGATGAATTTTAAATGAATATTATTTTTTTCTCCCTCTGTTCTCGAGTGGAATGTATCTCGTTTGTTGAAAAAAATGTATTTTTTTGAAAATTGAAACATTTTGTTGGAAGTTTACTTATTTTGTTGAAAAGTTTTGTTTCTTGGTTTAAATAAATAAATATTTTTTTGAATTTTCATCTGAAATTGCTTTATTCCGTGCATAAAAAATTGTATCCAAAAAAATGTCACAAGATTAAAATTCTAGTCTTTATATATCAATGGGCAGAGAAAATGAAAAATTCTTCATGGAAAAAATCAGAGAAAAGTCAGGAAATTTTGAAAATGAATTTTTGTGGCCACCCTTTAATAATAAATCGCCACTTCATTAAATGAAGACTTTGAGTGTGTCTATGTGTTTGAAAACATTTTTTCGATAATATTAATTTTTCTAAATTGTTTAGAATGATCATCGCCCCGAAATAATATTTAAATTAACATTAATTGTTATTATTAAATTATTTTTAAAATTTATTTGAACAAATCAGACAAGGGATTCTTGGAACTTATTAAAGTATTTTTAAAAATCTCATTAATCTTCGCAAATTTTAAACGATTAATCTCAATTTGTTCCAAGATTAGAGTAGCCTCTTTGCATAAGTATAATTTATGATCCTAGATAAAATGTGAGTAAACTGTAATTTCAAAAATAGATCAACGCTGAAGTACTTGATAAGTCCATTAATTTAGCCCTTTACGAGCTTTCTTTTCTCCTTGAGTGTACTTTCATTTTATTAACCATTTATTTCGTTTAAATGGTTTAATTTTATACTCTGAGAGTAAATTCAACCCGTTTTTGTCTCTTTTGTCTATTCTGTTAAATTCACATTGTCTCTGAGGTAAGCTCACAAATGGCTATTACCCGAAACACAAATTTAAAGAGTACATATTCTTAGGAAGTTATTTTTAACAATTTTCGAACCTGTAATTGGTCTAAATTTAATGAAAAAATATAATAAAAACAATAATTTATATTAAGGGTCGTCCATAAACTAAGTTACCAATTTTAGGCTATTTTAAACCTCCCTCCACTTAGGAAACTTAAATTTTTTTTAAATATTTATAACGTTTATAATTATTATTATTCATAATAATTTACTTATTTTTTCATTATAAATGACTTCAAATTTAATAGCGGAATTATTATGAAAATTCCCTCCGCCTAAGAATTTAGAAAAATCCTTAAACTTTAAAATACGTCTTACACCCCCACAATTAAATTTATCAGAAAACAGTTGAATTAAAAAAAAATTCAATCCAAAAGGACGAATTTTCTGTCCGAATAGACGAATCTTTAACAAAGATGTTGAAATTTTGAGCAGAAAAGATTACATTTTAACAAAATACTTAATTTTCAAGAAAATAATTAAATTTTCATCAAAATAATGGAATTTTTAACCAAATACTTGAATTTTATACCAAAAAAAACGAAATTTGAAAAAATGTAAATTCATTATTATTTAAAAAATTTATTTATTTATTTATATTTATATTTTGTATTTATTTATTTTCGAAAAATAGTTAAATTTTCCAACAAAAAATATACATTTTCAACGAAAAAGTTTATTTTTTACCAAGGAGTTGCATCTTAAACAAAAAAAAAAGTAAATTTCAAACCAAAAAAGTCAACTTTCAAATAAAAATTGAATAGGTAAATTTTCTGGTAAAAAAATAATTTTGAACGAAAAAACGGAATTGCAACAAAATATTCAAATTTCAAGCCAAATATATGAACCTTGAACCAAGAAAATAAATTTTTAACACAGTAATTAAACTATTACGTGATTTAAATTTTAAATAAGAAAGATCAATTTTCCAAAAATAGTTAAACTTTCAAGCGAAGAGATGAATTTTCATCTAAAATGATGAATCTTCAACTGAAATAGTAAAATACTTTATTTTAAAAATTAATTTCTAATTAGAAAAAAATGAATTTTCAAATAAACAAAGGAAGTGCAAATAAAATAATTAAATTCTTAACCAAATATTTGAATTTTATACCTATAAAGATGAATATTCAACCAAATAGTCGAATTTTCAAACAGAAACAATCAAACTTCAAGCGAAAACATGGCATTTTCAACCAAATAGTTGAATTTTTGAGCTAAAAGAGCAAAAGAGACGAATTTAAAAAAAGATTAATTTTCAAAGAAAAATGGAAAAGTTGATATTTCAACAAAGAAAACAACTAATTTTCAAACCAAAAAGACGAATTTCAAACAAATAAAGATTTCGAAGGCAAGAAACAAAAAATAGTGCTAAATTTTCAAGTCAATAGACGAATTTTCTGTAAAATAAGTTAAATATGTAATCAGGAAATGTGATTTTTTTTATTTTAATTTTATTTATTTTATTTATTTTAATTTTTTTGATTTTAAACAAAAAAGTTCATTTTTAACAAAACAGTTGCATTTTGAACCAAAAAAGATTAAATTTAGACCAGAAAGATTATTCTTGCACCAGAAAAGCCGAATTTTCAGCTAGAAATGAAATAGCAACATCTTAAGGTGAAAAAATTAATTTTAAACGAAAAAGAAACGAATTTTTAAACAATTTATTAAATTTTCAACCAAAAAATATGCATTTTTAACAAAAAAGTTAATTTTCAACAAAAAAAGTTGCATTTGGAACCAAGAAAGAGGAAATTTAAAACCAAGATTAGTTTCGTACCAAAAAAAACGAATTTTCAAAAAAAAGTTAAATTTTTGACGAAAGAGGTGAACCTTAAACTACGAAAATAAATGTGTAATAAATTAATTCAACTTTTTTTTAAATTTTATATTATTTTTATTTCTTTATATTTTATTATTTATATTTATTAATATTATATTTATTTATATTTATATTATTTTATTTATATTAATTTTAAATTAAAAAGGACCAATTCTTTTTGAAAAAATAGTTAAACCTTTAACCAAAAAAATGAATTTTTATCTATAATGATAAATCTTTAGCTGGAATAGTTGAATATTTAATTCAAAAAAATAATTCTTAACCAAGAAGAAATTAATTTTTAACCGAAGAGATGAATTGCAATTAAATTATGAATTTTCAACAAAAAGAAAATATTTTATTTTAACAAATTGGTTCAAATTTCAATGAAATATTCCAATTTTAAATGAAAAAATATGAATTTTCGAGAAAAAGGTTCGTTCAGTTTCAACCAAAAAGTTGCATTTCAAACCAAAAAAGATCAAATTTCAAACCAAAAAGATCAAATTTTGAACAAAAATTGAATAGGTACTTTTTCAGGTGAAAAATTCATTTTGAACAAAAAGAAACGAACTTTCAACAAAATATTCAAATTTTCAGCCAAAGAGATTAACCTTGAACCAAGAAAATAAATTTTCAACACAGTAATTCAACTTTTACGTAGGTAGTTGAATTTTCAAATAAAAAAGATCAATTTCTCAAAAATAGTCAAACTTTCAAGCGAAGAGATAAATTTTTATCTGAAATTATGAATATTTTACTGAAATAGTTGAATATTTGATTTGAAAAATTAATTTTGAAGGAGAAAAAACATGAATTTTCAACTGAACAAATACATTTCGAATAAAATAATTAAATTTTCAATCAAATACTTTAATTTTACAAAAATAAAGATGAATTTTCAATCAAGTAGTCAAATTCTCAAACAAAAACAATTAAATTTAAACCAAAAACAGTTGCATTGAAAAAAAAATAGTCGAATTTTCAACCTACCAAGATAGATTCTCAACAAAAATGTAATAGGTAATATTTAAACGAAAAAATTGAAATTACTAGTTAAAGAGATGAATTTTAAAAACAAAATTATTGAAGATGAATTTTGAGCAAAAATGGATATGTTCAATTTTCAGTGAGAAAAATTAATTTTCAAAAAACAAAACCGATTTTCGACCTAAGAAGTGAATTTTCAAACAAAAAGGAAAACTTTTCAACCAAAATCAATAATTTCTCAACTAAAAAGACGAATGCTCAGCAAATAAATATTTTTCATTTTGAACAAAAAAGTTGCATTGTAAACAAATAAAGACGAAATTTCCAAACAAAAAGATCAGTTTTGCATAAAAAAAATACAAAATTTCAACTAAAAAAGATCAATTTTCAACCAAAAATGGAAAAGGCACATTTTCAGGTAAAAAAATACATTTTTAACAAACAAACAAATGAATTTTCAACAAAATAGTTACATTTTTAATAAAAGAGGTGAACCTTGAACCAAGAAAATAAATTTTTAATCAATTCAAAAAAAATCGTTAGGCCTTTAACCAAAGAGATTAATTTCCATCTATAATTATGAATCTTGGACTAGAATAGTTAAATATTCAATCAAAAAAATTAATTTTTAACAAAAAAGAAATGAATTTTCAACCGAAGAGATGAATTGCAATAAAATTATGAATTTCTAACCAAGAGCAAATATTTTTTTAACAAATTGGTTCAAATTTTAATTAAATAGTGTAATTTTTAATATAGAATCATTTATAAACGGAATAATATAATTTTGAAAAAAATTCAAAAATTTCAAATCGAAATAAAGTTGTTTGAAGTACGTCTTATGGAAGTTCCTTGACTTTTGGAAGATTTTTTCAAAACCCCTGACTTTTCCCTAACTATTCCTGAAGATTCGCTGAAGAGTACAACTAAACTCTTTTGAGGGGACCTACAGCTTAAGGTGGGTTCCGAACCACCAGGGACTCGGTAGAAGTACATAGAAAATTTTCCATTTCCCAACTCAGGGATCGACTTATTCCTGATTTTCAAAGTTTCCCTGTCCTATTGTCACCCTCCCTGGTGAAAAAATTTTTACAAGAAAGTACAACATTTCTACAACTGTAATTTTTTGTTAAAATCTATACTTTTTTGTACAAAAATATTTAATATTTAACTGAAAAATACAGTTAAATACAAATTATTAATTTTTGTCTTGTATTTTCTTGTATAAAAGTAAAAAAATTAACAATAAAGTATAAGTTTCTACAATTCAAAAATTTGTTTAAAATTTTATTAATATGTATTTTTTTAGTTTTTTGTAAAAATCTACAAGGTATTACAGAAAACTACAGAATTTTACATTTTTTAAATTTAAGTGTTTGATTTCATGGGAAAGCTTGTAATTTTATAAAAATACTTGTAAAAAATCACAAAAAATATACTTTTTTATAAAAAATAATTCTAGAATCCACATCAACGTTTTGACTTGTACTTTACTGTCAATTTTCGCGAAATACATAAAAATAGATAACAAAATAAATTTAGACTTTTTAAGATTTCCACATAAAATTTCGAAGCTTTTTGAGGATTCTTAAAGCTTTTAAGAAGATGAAACTAATTTCTTAAGTTCGATGGGAAAATTTGTAATGATTTTTTATATTGAAAAATTAATTTTAGGAGAATATTAAATTTCTTTATTTTCTTGATTAATGAATGACAATTGAACAATTATCAATTTGGAAAATAATCAAGTCATTTTAAAATATACTTAGAAGTTTTGAAATGATTCCAAAATAATTTAAACCGTGGAAAAATTTCAAACCATTTGAAATGCAAAGATTTTTGAAGATTTCGAACAAAAATTTATAAGCTTTTTAAGCATCTTGACAGGTTTTAAATTAATTGAAAAATTTTTTATCAAAATTCCTAGAGAACCTAATAATAATTTTGTTGTTGAAAAATGATTTTTTGAAAATATTTAATAAGACTTTCAAAATTTTGAAAAAAGAATGTGGATGATTTTTAGGTCGTTTTTCTTCACTTTTGCGAGATTTTCAAAAAATTGTAGAGAAAATTCGAGTAACGTGATAATAAAATTCTTATTAGGTTCCTGGAAAATTTTTTAATAATTTTTTTAAAATATATTTTTAAAAGAATACTTAAAAAGATTTGAAAACAGATTTCAATGTATAAATTAATTTTTTTGCTCAAAATTGCTTAGAATTATATAATTTTGAAAATTTCTAAATTTCTAAATTCATTCTTCAATTTCGAATTGATGGATTCATAATTAAACGCTCTTATTCAATTCCTAATTCTATTTTAATATTGCTTCAATCTAAAATATTACATTTTTAACCATTTAGTTTGAAATTTTTCAATTAATGACATTTTTTTGAATATTTAGTAATATCTTACTTTTTTATTCAAAATGAGCAATTATAAATCCAATATTAAAAACTAAACCATTTTAAAGTAAAATATTTAAAATAGGAAATCTTGAATCGTTAATATTTCAGAGTATTAAATGTAAACTTAGAACATTACAATTTAAATTTTTTTATTTAACAAATTTTTAATTAATGTAAGTGAAATTATTGAATTTCGATGCATAAATAACAATTACACAATTATAAATTTAGGAAAAATTTGAGTTAGTTTGAGAGATATTTACAAGTTTTGAAAAAATCCAAACTTAATTTATAACTGGAAAATATTTTGAAAAATGAAAAACTAAATTTAGTTTTCTGAAGATTTAGAAATGAAATTTTGAAGCCTTTCAAGGATCTTCAAAAGTTTTAAGAGAATAAAAAAACATTCATCAGTTTGCAGGAAAGATTGAAAATGATTTTTTGTTTTGAAAAATTAATTTTAAGAAAATATTTAAAAAGATTTAAAACAAATTTTTTTGATTATCAAATAACAATTCAACATTGATCAATTTAGGAAATAAATAAAATTTATAAGCTTTTTATGCATGATTTTCAAGATTTTTTTTTTACTTTTGCAGAATTTTTAATAAATTGTAGGGCAAATTTATGATCCATGATAATAAATTTATTATTAGATTCCTGGAGATTTTTAAAATTATTTTTTGAACAAATGTTTAAGAGAATATTTAAGAAGACTTCAAAACAAATTTTAATGTATAAATTAATGCTTCTAGCCTAAAATGGCGTAAAATGATATCATTTTGGAAATGTATAAATTAATAATATGAAAGTAAAAATTTTGCCGCTTAAAGGTTTTTAATTTAAAAATTTTTAGTTGAAAAGTGTTAAGAACTTCAATTTTATACGCTTAAATTATTGAGCGTTTGAATTCACATCTTCTCAAGCTTTAATTTCAATAGTTATAATTCAAAAATTTCAAATTTCAAAATTCAAAATAGTTTAGAATTCAAAAAATCAATTCTTTCTCAATTGTTCAATTTCTATTTTCAGTCAAAAAGTTGTTCTTTTTCGACCTTTCTTTAAATGACATTTGAATGACATATACGTTGTCCAATCGATTGCTATTGTATATTTTTTCAAAACTTTGAATCTAAAGTTTTTTGATTTTTAATTATGATTATTCATCATTGTCTTTTAATATTCTACCATTCCTTTAAAGTTTAAACATAGAAGCGTTTTTCGTAATACTAGATTATCATGTGCGCGCGAAAGCGCGCGCTCACTTTTTTGTTCATTTTTCTGCTATACTCAATTTTCGAATAATTATTTTTGACTACTTCAATTCTTGCTGAAATTAGATTCTGAAATAACGTATCCAGTGAGTCCATGTAACTTAGAATTATTTAATTTACGATTACTATTATCACCAGTAAAGGGCGAGACATCATTTGAAGATTTGAAGTGCACGACATAACATAAAAAATCCGAAAACAAATATCAATGATAAGTAATATAATTATAAATTTAAATACCAATAATGTCTCTTTGAAAATTTTTTCTGCTATTATTAAATGGAGATATCAGAAAATTCACGGAATATATCATGAAGGAATGCTAATGTAAACATGAAAATGTCCACAAAATAAATTATGATACCTCATATACAAACGATGCGTTATTAAAATATGTATAAATAACGCATTAAAATATATTTATAAATCATTCAAATATATAATTCTTGCTTCACTTTTAGGTTATTTAATGTGATATTGTGAAAAAACTGAATTTGTGTACAATGTCATTTGCGGATACATTCACGGCCATTTTTGTGAATCAGGGCATCAATGTACTGCACCGAAAAATCATTAAAACATTAATACCTATAATTTTGAAGGTTACATTCCGATCCGATACTCAGTTCACGCAATATAAAAATCATTAAACATGTATTTGCAATGGAATGTTTAAATAATTATATATATATATATATAGTTATATTTTTTAATTTTAACTTTCCTTTCTGAAAATATGATTGATTAACAAATTTTCACACTAATTAATAATTTATGAATATGTTAGTTATTAGTAAGCTTTTCAAATAATTCCAGAAATTTTATGTTTTAATATAATCAATTAATAGTAATTTGTATAATGATCATAAAAAGGCAATAATAAAATAATGTTTAACATACTTTTCATTGAAATATTCAAAGAATTTTTAATTTATACTGATTCCGGAAAAAAGTAAAACATATGTCCATATAATTTTGAAAAATGAATTCAGATAATCATTTCACAATATCGTAATCATTTTAAAAAACTATATATTTGTAATGAAGGTATTTGGAATAAAAAATCAACTTTTATTATATGAATCATAGCCCATATTTAATCACGTTACCTCAAAATAAATGATCAATTTATGTTACTTGATAGAGAAAAATTGAAATTCAATCTTTATGTAATTTAATATTGTGAAAAAAATAAATCAGCTAATGATTAATTAATTATTTCACAAAATAAGAAGCATTCAACTATGATTTCCATTAAAACATTCAAATAATTTTTACTCTATTAATTTTTTTTTAATTTGAACTTTCATTTCTGGAAACTTAATTTATAAATAATCGTTTGAAGTAATCTCAGAAACTGTAGTTTTCAATATAATCAGTTCATATATAATTAGTCAGTTCACAACATAAAAAGCATTAAACAACTATTTTCATTGGAACATTCAAATAATTTTCACATTATATATATATTTTTTTCATTTGAAAAAACATTTCTATACATTCAATTTATTCTAGACCTTTAAAGCTGATTTCAGAATGAATCAAAATGTATGTAAATATTAATTAATCATTTCACATCATGAAAAGCAATAAACAGTTATTTTAATTGAAACATTCGTATAATTTTCACTTGATATTTTCCTGCAAAATTTAATTCATATTAACTCTTTGAACTAATTTAATAGAAAAGTAAAATATATGTACATATAACATTGAAAGCAGAATTCAGATACTTATTTCACAACATCACAAAAATTAAGAATAAAAAACATTCAACTATAACTTTTATTAAAACATTCAACTAATTTTTACTTTACATTATTGCAAATTTTTACTTTCATTTCTAAAAATTTCATTTATTCATAAGCTATTATACTAATTTCAGAAAAAATAAAACATATTTACATATAGTTTTGATTTACAAAATCAGGCACATTTGAAAAATTATGTAATTACAATAAAGGTATTTTAAATATCAATACATTTTTATTATAAAAATTATATCCAATGTTCAATTATAAAACCTTAAATTCAATTATCAATTTCTGTTGCTTAATCTGAAAAAAGCTGAATTTTTACCTTTATTCAATTTCATATAGCTAGAAAAATTATCAGCTAATAATTAATTAATCAGTTCACAACACGAAAAGCATAAAAAAATTATTTTTATTGAAACTTTCAAATAATTTTCACTTCATAAATATTTTTTTCAAATTTTGAATTTTCTTTGATTAAATTTAGTTTCTTAATAATCTTTCAACTTATTCCAGAAAATGTAATTTCAAACAGAATCATTTAATATTTAATAAATGGAAAGCAATCATTCTGATTGAAACATCCAAATAATTCTGGCATTGTATATATTTTTTTCGTTTGAAATTGAATTCAATTTATTAATGACCTTCAAAACTAATTCCAGAGAAAATTAAAATATATGTACATATTGATTAATCATTCAACAACATAAAAAGCAATAAACAGTTATTTTCATTGAAATATTCCAATAATTGTTACTTTATATTTCTCTGAAAATTTAAATTAATAAAATTTTTTTAAAATAATTCCATAGAAAAGTAAAATATATCTACATATAATATGGAAAGCATAAATGATATACTTATTTCACAACATCACAAAAATTTACAAAAATTATACAGTTGGAATAAAATTGGAATTGGACACAAATAATCTTTTATCATAAAAATTATAGCTTATATTCAATTACATAGCCTTGAAGTAAATAATCACTTTATGTACCAAAGATATAATATCTTTAATAACAACTTACATTGAAAGTAATGGTAAAAATGAATGAATCGAAAGAATTATCGGCAATCGATAAATGAGATATCTACTTTTCCACTTCTGTTGGTTTTAATTTCGATAAATAGAGGTCACCATATGACTTACGAAGTGATGACTAAGAAAGTTACGAGTTTTCATCTACAGGAGAATATATATAGGAAGGAGGATTATTATGCATGATAAATAAAGAATTTAATTTAGGTTAATTGTTGATGACTCTCTTAATATATTTAAAATGTATTTCACTAACTTTTGGTGACCTCTATATAAAATTAAAATCAACAGAAGTATAAAATTAGATTTCTTATTTTATCGATTACGATTAATAGGGAGATTTTGCACAGCGTTCCGTAACTTGTGGTAAACATTAAAGTCACGTGTTGACGTTACTGCGCATGCTCTGCGAGTTTAGCGTTACTTTTTCCGCTATCCGACGTTCGTTAGCGTATCATTTACTACAAAATGGCGACTATCATGATCTGGACCGATGGAGGTTACCTGTTTTAATATGAAGGATCGATCATGTATAATGATGATGATTTCCTGTAATTTTGGTTGTAATTTATTGTATTCACTTATAGATTCGTGACTAACGCAAAAATTTTATTTTCTAATAAAAAATTGTCTTGGATATTGAAGACATCCACTTTTATTCCATTTTCTTATTTTTTCAAATTATATTCTACTTCCACCAATCGCTTCAATTACGTGTGTGGATGTCAGGAAGCGCGCATCTACTTAATATTTAATCGATGCATCTGGCTGCATTCTAAGTCTCGGAGGTAAAAATACAGGAGAGAAGGAAATTGCATTGAAGAGGTACTTTTAAAAATGGAAAGGTCCCCTTTCTTACATGCATTATAAATAAACAGAATTTTCTTTCTTCTTCTAAAATCTCCAGAGAATTTTGTCCTGCATTCCACTTCCTTTTAACCACCCCCAACAGATTGGAATGTCACATTTCGAATTCAAACAGAGCCTGGAATTTGAGCTTCAAAATTCTCCCTTGGGGTCGCGGTAACCCATTGTCGCTGCATTGGGAAAATCGAAGTTTAGGGAAAGAGAAGAAAGTATGAAAAAGGGGATGAAAAATAGGGGATGAAAATTCATTTTGTATAATAAATTAAATTTTTAGTAAATTTTGGAAATGAAATTTAAATCGATTAGATAAAATTAAAAAAAAATCTGGTATCCACACTTAAAATTTCTAGGATTAACTAAGACTTTAAATCGTGATCATGCCGGGCACGATGTGCAAATTTTAGAGGAATCAAATTACTGGCTTACCACATCACTGGATGCACCGAACAGTAGACAAAGTAAATTGGGAGAGTCCAAATTCGTATCTACTATACTACTACAGCCTCTGGCAATAAATATTCGTTCTCGTCAGAATTTCTAGAATAAAGAAATATTTCAGGTTATAAAATATCTTTGAGTTTGAAAAAAAATTTGCTTACTTCTTACCACAACGAAGGAGCCGTACTTAAATTAAAATTAATAATTTATTTTAAACAAAAAATGGCTTTTCTACTATAAAAGATGGCTTTTTAACAGAATACTTGAACTTGAACAAAATAATTAAAGTTTCAACATAATGGTTGAATTTTCAACATAAAAATATAAATTCCCAACAAAAAGTGTCATAGTTCATGCTTCAATCAAAAAACACGAAATTTAGACCAAAAAAAAGTTTTTCAAAACCAAAAAAACGACTTTTCAACAAATACAGGTTTTTCACTACAGAAAGAAAATTCTACCTTAATTATTGAATCTTCAAGCCAAAAGACGAATTTTCTCTACGAAAATTGAATTTACAAACACAAAATATGACTTCAGCAAAACATTATTTTTCGAAAAAAAAACCAAACATGCATTTTTACCCAACAATAATGAAATTTTGAACCAGGAAAATTTTCGATTTTTTACCAAAACAGAGGAATTTTCAACCAAAAAAGATGAATCGTAAAAAAATGGAAAAGCTATATTTTTAATTACAAGATTATTTTCAAACAAAAAAAAAGACTTTTTCACTAAGCACTTAAATTTTTAACCAAAGACATAAGCCTCCAATAAAATTGTTTTTTTTTAACAATGTAGTTTAAGTTTTACCCAAGTAGTTGAATTTCCAATTTAAAAATAATAATTTTCAACAAAATAGTTGAATACTCAAGCGAAGAAGAATAATTTTATCCCAAAAAGTTGTATTTTCATAAAAAAATAAATTTCTACCAAAGTGGAAGAAATTTATAAGTAAAAAAGATAAATTTAAAAAAATGGTTTTTTTTTGCTGAAAAAGATTTTCATTGACTTTTCAGGATGAAAATATGAATTTTTAACCAACAAATAAGTTTCTACAAAAAAAATTGAATTATCAATCGAAAAAGACGTATTTTTACCCTAAAAGGATGACTTTTTTAAAAAAAATGGTTGAATTCTTTACCCAATAGTGGCATTTTTGTCCTAAAAATATGAAATTTCTATTAACACAAATTTTCATTTAAGAAGAAAACAAATTTTTTTAAATAGTTAAATTTTCATTCAGAAAAGATTCCAGTTGGCTTTTTAAGATGAAAATATGAATTTTTTGACAAAAAATAAGAGTTGAGGAACAAAGTTGAATTTTTCATCCAAAAAGACAAATTTTTTCAACAAAACGGGATGAATTTTTAACAAAATAGTGGAATTCTTTACGAAATAGTTGAATATTTATACAAGGAAAATGAAATTTGTACTAAAACAGATAAATTTTTGATAAAAAAAGGACAAATCTGTTCTTAAAGTTGAAATTTCATGCGGAAAGGCTTTCAGTTTATTTTTTAACACCAAAATACGAATTTTAAACAAAAAATAAATTTTCTACAAAGTAGTTAAATTTCCAACAGAACAGTCGAATTTTCAACTAATAGTATGACTTCTCAACAAAATAGTTTTATTTTCAACCAAACATTTGCATTTTTATACAAGAAATATAAAATTTCTCTTAAAACAGATAAATTTTTAATAAAAAAAAAAATTTTCCAAAAAATAGTTGAATTTTCATCCAGAAAAGATTTCAGTGCTTTCTTCAA
>CAKNXH010002115.1:71489-92893 GCA_932178445.1 Andricus quercusramuli | reverse complement strand
ATTGAAAATTCTTGGATTTTGAAAATATAGAATTACAAATTATTGAATTTTTAAGATTGCCTTTTTGAATAATTCACCATTAAAATCCTGTTTAATTAAAAATTATTTAATTTCCATGACTTTGTTGATTTTGGAAATTATATGTCAAGTTTTCAATTCCAAATCTTCTAAATTGAAGGAATTTCGAATGTGAGCTTCGAAACTGCAGAATTTTTGATTGTAAAACTTAAATCTTGCAAATTTTTGAATTGTAAATTACTGACATTGAAAACTCTTTTTGCGTTTGGATTTATAATTCAATTTTCTACAATTTTGAAGAGATACAATTGAAAATTCTTGAATTTTGAAAGTAGAGAATTATAAATTATTTACTTTTCCAGATTTCTTTTTTTGAAGAATTTTCCATTAAAAGCTTCTTGGCTTTAAATATGTTTGAATAAAAATTCTTTAATTTTTATGATTTGGGTGATTTTGAAAATTGTAGGTCAAGTTTTCCATTCAAAATCTTCCAGACTGCAGAAATTTCGAGGATTTTTAATTGTAAATCTTATATTTTACAAAATTTTGAATAGTAAATGGTAAAAATTAACAACTCTTTATTGGTCATATATATATATTTATATTTATATTTATAGTTCAAAGTTTTACAACTTTGAAGAGTTACAATTGAATGCTCTTGTGTTTTAAAGATCTCTAAATAAAAATTCTTGAATTTGGATGATTTTAAAAATTTTGAAAAAAAAGTCAAGTTTTCAATTCTAAATCTTCTAAATAAAAGAAATTTCGCATGTAAACTATCACAATTATAGAAATTTTAATTGTCAAACTTAAAATTTACATAATTTTCTATTTAAAGTTTTCAAAATTAAAAAATCTTCAATTGCTACGATTTCAAATTCAAAGTTCTACAATTCTTAGAAGTTACAATTGTAAACTGTTCTATTTCAAAGATTCAAAATTTACAGTTTTGTAATTTCGAACAATGAGAATTGCATAATTTCCAATTTCTTAGATTTGTAAATAAGAATTCATAAATTTTGATGAGTTTGAAGATCAAAAGTAAATTTTGCAATTAAAAATCTTCCAAATTTTAGACATTTCGAATCTTAAACATCAAAATTGCCGAATTTTTTACTGTAAAACTTAAAATTTGCATAATTCTTTTATTTTAAATTCCCAAAATTCTAAATCTTTCCATTGTTTTAATGTATTTTATTCAAAAATTATTCAATTTTTATGATTTCAGTGATTTTGGAAAGTATAAGTCATGTTTTTAATTTTAAATCTTCGAAATCTTCAAAATTTTAGATGTAAACGTATGTAAAAAATGTGTGTGTTTTTTTTTTAAATTTGAACATTTTTCATGATTTAGGTGTTCTTTTAAGGCCGTGTCTTGATTCACTGAAATTCGGTAAGTGGAGAACAAATATTTTCGTTGAGCCCAAGGGAGCTGGAAAAGTGTTTAAAAAAATCGATTTTTGGAAACTTTGAAAAAAAAAGATTTTCAAGAATTTTGAAATGTTTTTAGAGAATAAAAAATTTTACTCAAGATTCCTGGAAAATTTTCAAATCATTTTTTAGTTTGAAAAAGATTCTCGAAATTTTAAGAGAAAATTAAAAAAAAAATGTATATCATTGTAAATGATATTTCCTAAACTTCCGGACAAGTTTGTAGAAAACTTTAAGGCAAAATTTTCCAATTTTGCAATATTACAAAATTTCGGAAAAAAATCGAGTAAGTTCAAGAAAAACGATTTGAAAAAAGAGGCTTTGTAAGAATTTTGTAATATCTCAAGACAATGAGAACATTTTCTTATAATTCTTGCGAAAATGTAAGGTAATTTTTGATTTTAAAAAATAATTTCAAGAAAACATTTCAAATTATTTTTTAATATCCTCTCAGAAGATTTCCAAAATAATGAATTAAATTAAATTTTTTGGACAGATCTGAAATTTAAAAAAAATCTCTTTTGAATAAAGATTTACTCGAATTTTTTATTTTGCATTAGAAATTGTTTTCCGCGTAATTCATAATTTGGTAGAACATTTTTTTCTTTCTTGACTGAAAAAGTTTTCTTGGTTGAAAATTTGAGTCTTCTGATAAAAAAAATCTGTTTCAGTTAAAGATTCTAATTTTGTTTTTAAATTTCGTCTTTATTGGATGAATTCAACTCTTTTTGATTAAATTTGTTTTGAAAATTAAACTCCATACATGACTGAAAGTTTCACTACTTCGTTAAAACTGCATTTTTTTGTTTGAGATTCATAATTTCAGTTCAAAATGCATCTGTTTGAGATTTTAACGATTTTGTAAAAAAATGCTTTTTTTAAGTTGATTTTTTTTCTATGAAATCCAACTATTTGATTGAACATGTACTTTTTTTTCTAAATTCACAATTTCAAGAAAATAAATTACACAATTTCGTAAATAATTCGTCTTTTTTTGGAAAAATGTCATCTTTATTGGTTCAAAATATAACTGGTAAAATCAATCTTTTTTGGTTGAGAATTCAACTATTTTGTTGAATTTTGGGTTGAGTTATTTTCTAGAGTAATTCAAATATTTTTATTTCAAAATAAAAATATTGTTCAACTAAAATTTGAACTATTACATTTTTTGTTGAGAAATAATTTTTTTTTTTGAAAATTAAAATATTTCGTTAAAAAAAACTTTTTCTTGAAATTTTGATTTTCAAATCTTCAAAAATCATTTTGAATTTTCTCAAGCTAAGGAATATTATATTCATATATCCCTAAAAACAAATAAAGTGAAAAAATAAGTAGTTATTCAAAATTTTTATTTTGAATCAGAAAATTATTTTGTCCGTCAAATTGAAAAAATGTAGACGCGGTTGATGATGCTAGTTCTTTTCTAAAGCAAGATAAGAAAATTTAAACAAAAATTAGCAGCTCAAACGTTTAACAACTTTTTCATCAAAGGAAATATGGTTTTCATATCGTATTTTTCATGAAGCCTATAGACTTGTGTACAACTCTGGTAAAAAGGAAGGCATACGCTTCTAAAGAATTTTAACTTTTCATATCCAATTCAGAATCTTCATTCATTTTTAAATAAAATGATGCAGCTTTTGCAAAGCTGAAAAGATTAAAGGAGAACGAAAAGGATTTTCCTTTAAAATCCACTTTTGGTCCCAAAGCGCAGTAGTAAATAAAAGCCAATGTATATTAGTAAAGCTATTTTTATACATATATATATATTTATATATTATTAATAGGACGATAATTTGGGCGGTGTACATTTCACTAGGCAGTGTACATCTCACTAGGCGGTGTACAGCTCGCTGGGAGGTGTACAGCTCTCAGTCCCGTTTGATCGTTGCACTTCTCTAGTTTCTATGCTTAGTGATTATAAGAATTTTATTCCATAACCTTGGCATCCGGTATCACAAAAGTTATTTGCAATGAGTTGAGTTAGTTGCAAAATGAAAAATAATTCGATATTTTCTTTATTTTAGAATTGAAAATCATTTCAAATTAATTTTAAGTAATATTTCACTTTTATTATAATGTTCTGCAACATACATACACTTACAATTCTAATGAATAAATACAAAAATTGAAAACTATTAATTAATTGTATTATAAAGAATGATAATGATTATGAAATTAAAATTTTCTTATCTCAAGCCTCAAGAAGCAGACCTAATTGTTGTTTACTTACAGAATAATATTTTTTACACTCATTGTTATTAATATGAACAGAAAAAAATGTTTCTAGTTGATCTGGAATACTTGTTTTTACATTCGATTCATAAACCAATTATTACTACTCTTTTATTTTCATCCATTAATAAAATTTCATAAAAGATATTTGCAAAAATAGTGAAAGATTTCATTTTTTTCATGTTAGAAAAATTTAATAACCACAAAACTGAAATGAAAAATGGAAATTAAATTATTTTCTTCAATCGGCTATTTTTCAATTTTAGGTCACTGACTTTTTTACTTTATTTTTGGAACACATGGTTCCAACGATGAATTTTAGTTTTTTTTTATCTAAGTTTTACTAAACTCTAAAAAGTGTAAAATATAACTATATTGGGAAAGGAGGTTGTTTATGATCTTTCGAAAGTTACATTTTTCAACTCGTTCTTTTCTTAAAAGTTTCAAAAGAGTAATAGATAGACTGAAAATTTATGGAATCCTCCATTCTCAAGTTTTCATTAATTTAATGAAAATAGTATAACTTCCTTATTTGGAAAAGCACGTCAAAAATTATGAGGTAATTTTAAAATGAAAACTCGCGATTCTCATTCTAAAATGAGTAGTAACTTTCCGAATTATTTTCTTTTTTTTTCATAAATAAATTATTTATTCGGATCAGATGAGAATAAATTTAGACTAAAATGATTAAAATTAAAAAATTCTTGTTTAGGAATACATAAATTTTTGAACAAAATTTAGAATTGTTTATTTTTCAACGTATCAAGTTTGAATTAATGCACATTTTTCGGTTCGAAGGATTTTGAATTAAATTTGAAACAATAAGAAATAATAGAATAATTTCTCAAATTCGATCCTCAAAAATGAGAATATTTTAGAACGTTTTTTTGGAAAAACTCAAATGTAAAGATTTATGATTGACGTTTTTTCCATTTTAATCGGTGAAATTGACGGTGTATTTATTTTTTGATATTAGAAAAATTTGTCTAACCAATTTAAATATTGAATTATACTTTTTTCATGCAAACAAATTTATTTATACGAATAAGACTTATCTTTCGTCGCTAATGACGCTAATGACTCAGAAGTTGTGACTTTGAAACATTCAATTTAGTTTTCAATGTCAAATTATCTGAAATCATTCAATTTCGAGATTCTTGAATTCAGAATAAAAATTTTAATACTTGAACGCCTTGATTGACCAATAACACGATTTCAGCTCGCTTCTAATGAAATTGTCCAATTTTCCAAATTTTAGCTTGACATTTTTCAAATTTGAGTATTTATGATTTTTAAAAGTTTTAATTATAAATTATTATAATGAATTTCTTATCATTTTTTTTGCTATTCTTGGGAAATTATTATAGAAAATCATTGTAACAAAATCAGTATAGGAATGAAGGATTTTAACCAATTTCGAGGGACTTGCTCAGATTTTAAGGCTTTTGAATGGATTTTAAGGGATTTTCAAATATTTGAACAAATTTGAAGATTTCATTGGTTTTCAAGAGATTTAAGAATATTTTCACGAATTTCAAGGAATTTCGAAACATTTCAAAAAGGTTTCTAAGCATTTCCAAAGATTTGAGGGGATTACAAAAGATTTTAAAAGATTAAAAATATTTCAAGGCATTTTAAAGAATTTTGTAGGATTTTCAAAGCTTTCAAGATAATTCTATTAAACTTTGGAAAATAAATCTGGAGAAATTCCTAGATATTTCGAAAATTTCAAGGGATTTTGAGGAATTTCACATGATTGAAGGAATAAAAAGATTTATAGGGAAGCCAGCGGTTTTAAAGAGAATTTTAATGAATAAGTTTAATTAAGTTTGAATTCCAGAGAATTTCCATGGAAGTTTAGCGATTTCAAAAGATTCATAAGAATTTCAGGGATTTTAAATATTTTAAAAATATCACCTGGTTTTGAGGGTTTTGAAGAATTTTAACAGATCTCAAGGAACTTCCACGGATTTTAACGCTTTCAAAAGGATTTTTCCAAATTATAAATATTTCAACTAATTTTAGAGGAATTCATCGGTTGTCAAGTGATTAAAAATATTTTCGTGGATTTAAAGAAATTTCCAAATATTTCAGGGGATTTTGGACGATTTTTATTTTTTTCCAAAGATGGTAAGGAATTTCAAAGAATTTTGTAGAATGTCCAAAAGTTTCAAAAGATTTCTAGAACTCTTTGGAAAGCAAATTAAATTTCATTGAATTTAAAGGTATTATTAGCGATTTCACAGATTTGAGAGGATTTTTAGGTATTGCAGGGAATTTCACAAGATTAAAAAGATTTTATTAAATTTCTAAGGATTTCAAGGCGTTCCAAAGATTTCGAGGGATTTTAACGTTTTTTCCAGAGAATTTCAATGAATAAGTTTAATTCAAATTATATTCAAGGAATTTGAAAGGATTCTTAAGGATTTTAAGGAATATACAAAATTTCAAGGGATTTCGAAGAATTTTGTAACATTTTCAAAGATATCAAAGGATTTTTAGGGATTTTAAGGTATTCCAAGGAATTCACAAGATTTCAAGGATTTTCTCAAATCTCTTAGGATTTCAAGGGATTTTAAGGTATTTCAAGGAATTCACAAGATTGAAAGTATTTTCTTAGATCTCTCAGCATTTCAAGCGATTTGTGAGTATTTTGTAGAATATCCAAAGATTTCAAGGGATTTCTAGAAAACTTCATAAAAAAAAGAAGAAATTTCATTGAATTTCAAGGTATTATTTGTGATTTCACAGATTTTAAGGGATTTTAATGTATTGCAAGATATTTCACGCGATTGAAAAGATTTTATTAAATTTCCAAGGATTTCAAGGGATTTCAATGATTTCTATGTTAACGTTCCTCCTAGAGAAATTTAATTAATAATGAGTTTAATTCAAATTCTATTCCAAAGATTTCAAAGGATTTCTAGAAAACTTTTTTAATTTGAAGGATTTAAAGTATTGTTTTATTTTAATTTCTTCAGTTTTAAATTCTCATCAGAGAAGGTATTAGATTTTTGTAAAATTTGACCCCCCCCCCCCACCCCGTTTTTGTCAAATGTCCACGTTTTGAGACCCCCTGAACTGAAAAAACAAGTTTTTACAAAATGTCTGTCTGTTAGTCTGTCTGTCTGTTTGTCTGTCTGTTAGTCTGTCTGTCTGTTAGTCTGTCTGTCTGTTAGTCTGTCTGTCTGTCTGTTAGTCCGTCTGTCTGTTAGTCTATCTGTAGATTTTTAGTTTGTTAGCACGATAACTTTCGAAAGAATTGACAGATTGGATTGGGCCCTGGTATACTCTTTAAGTGTTCTAAAATGAAGGTCAAGTTCGTTATCCAGCCGTTTTGGATAAAAATTAGAAAAGTGAGGTCATTTATAAATTTTTTCGGACCACTCATCTCAAGATTTGAAAATTCTACGTACGGGTGTTCGTAGTACTTGAAAATACAAACAATTTATTCCGATGATTTTTTTCATGAAACGATATGAAAAAAGTCAAGAGGAGAAAAACGTTAATTTTCGAACACCCTACAATTTTGTTATAACAGCTTATTGAATTTGAAAAAATCAAATATTCAAATTTTGATCACACAAAAAATAATGGAAAAACAAAAATTCAATTTTATGGTCAAAATATACAAAATACAAAAAAAGATGAATCGTGTTCTTGTGCAACAAACAACGCTGTTGTGCATGTAAGAAAGTTCTACAAATTTTTCATCAAAAACATTTAATAGGTCGTGTTGTTTTTGTTCATTTGTAAAAAACTGATTGGATGATCAAATGAATTAAATTTTTGGACAAACGACACTAACCACGAAAAGAATTAATAGACAAAAGTTGTTCACTCAGAGAAGAGCTACACATTCTTCATCAATCGTTTTCTGATAAGATAAGTAATTTTTGTTCCAATCGTGAAAAATAACATAAACAATAACAAAAAAAGAAAGGAAAAACGACGCAAGGTACAAAAAAAGATGAATAGACCAAAGTTGTTCAACCAAAAAAGATCTACAAATTTTTTATACACTTTTGTAATAAACATGTATTAAAAATAAAAAAATTAGCTTTTTGGAAAGACGAGACATGCTACAATTACATTTTATCTGGCAAAATTTTTCGCCTAAATTACATTTACAAATTTTTTTAGAACCACTTTACGCTAGGATGTATATTTTTTTTCAAATAGTAAAAAATAACATTACACATAAACAAATTAAATTTATGGAATAACGACACAAATTGCGATGGAATGCATAATAACAAAATTGTTTTTTTATAGGATGCGCACTTTTTTCAATTACGAAAACAAGACAAGGGTAATACGTAAAATGAATAAAATGAAATTATATATTTTTATTTTATTTATTATTTTATAATATCAATACACATTATGCATTGTAATAATATTCATTTATTGAAATGATATGAAATTTTCACGTTAGCTGAGGATAAAATTAAATGTAAAATCGAATATTGAAGTAATCATGATAAATACAATTCGTATTTTATTTTCAATATATGACAAGCAATCAAAGGCCGTCGTACATAAGTAAATGTAATGCACATTTGATATAATAATGTTGAAAATATAATGTAGAAAATTTCGCATTTTGGACAAAATCGAGTGCAAAGCATGAGTTACGTGATGAGGCTGCATTCGCTAAAGCCGAAGGAGCTTTAACAAAAGAGAATTCACAATCACCAACTTACAGTTGCCGATAGTTTGACCTTTAATTTTGAAAGGTCTCTGCACAAACATGGGGGAAATATAAATACCGAGCGCGAGATAAACATATTATCGAGCGCGAAGCGTGAGAACCGACAGTCACGCGCCCTGGGCGCGCAAACTGTCAGACTCTCACACTGAAAAAAAACTAGTAATGGTTTACTAGGATTTTACTAGTCTGCATTGTTCGTACAGCGGATTACTGTGCAGAACTAGTTAAACTGACTATAGAAATTTATGTTAGAGTAACCAGTGAAACTGGTAATTTCAACTTGTTTAACTGTTATTTTTAACAATATTCATCGAAAGTTTAACAAAGAAAAAATAGTAGAATGAACTTGACTGTTTTGGTACACAAGACCTTTTTCTGAACAATTCAATTAACCACAGGTTAATGCCAATTCAACCGATCAAAATAGAAAAATTGAGAAAGATTTATAGTTACTCTAACTAGTTTCATTTTCTTCGGTGACTATAAGTTATGTAGTTGAATGAACCATGTTTCCATACTAAAAAAAAAGTCACTCCTAAAAATATTTGTTTAAATGAAGCTGCCGTGTTCAATATTTGTCATGGATTAGGCAACGAAAAAGTCAATTTTTTAAATATCAAAAATACTCAAAAGGTATAATCGAAATAGTATGTTGCATTACAAGGGATGAAACACAGCGATTGCAACGAGTGTGAAGTTTGCTGCCCGAGCAGCTTGTGCGTAATCCATCAATTCCCACTCTTCTAACTTTTTTAGTATTATCGATGCCATGTTTAGCACGAAAAAAACAATCTTCGCTAATTTTCGTCAACGTTGCTAACTTGCTGGTTAGGGAAGATCATGACGACGCGACGAGCACATGGCGAGCAGGAAGCAGGATTTACTTCCAGACTCAAATGAGTATCTATTTCCGGATGTACAATTTGAAATTCTTTAAGTACTTTCAGCGCGAGAATTCAAAACCGTCTAAATTAATTGCAATTTTCAAAATATAATTTAAAATATATTAAACTCATATATAATTTGAAGTAAACATATATATTTACACTGTAAATAATATTTTTTGTATTTCACCCACTGTGTTTTTGTATAATTATACCAAAATAAAGATTATATTTTTATTTTCTCAAGATTTTGTAAATTTCCCTTTTTCAGAGAGGTAATAATCGCATCTAGTTTGAAATAGGTGAATTTACAAAAACTTGTGAAAATACAAACATAACCTATAAAACATTTACACTTAAAGTCACTTTTTTACCAAATTTTATTTGCAAATTTGTATAATTAGACCCCGCTTTACGAGCTAATTTTACAAGTTTTGGTATATTTATATAAAAACAGTCAGTATAAAATACAAAAAATATTCTTTACAGTGTATACATATAGAACATTTCATAACCTCTATTTCCACCTGCCTCAAGAATACTATAACATCATATAGTTTTTCATAACGTCGAATCCATAGAAAATTAATACTTATATGATATATGATATATTCCAGAAGTCATTTATTTCATCAGAATGGGTTATTTGATCTTATTATGTCTTGCATGCAATGATATATATTCGTTTTTATATTCAACTTATCTTTGTGTATATGAATGTACATGAAATGTATTTTAGATTCATATTAATTCGTTGTAATTAAATACTATTATAGTAACCATCAACAACGTTAGCTTTACTACTTTTTATTTAACGAAGCTTAATTATTTTTATTGGACAAATTTTACTAGGTTTTACTAGTTAACTTCACTTTGCACATGCAGTTATTGTTACCAAAAAACTGGTACAGTTGACTGTAAATGATTTAACTAGTGGAAAATAGTTATTTGCGTAACAATGATTTTTTTCAGTGCATGCAATCTTTTTCATTTCCAAGGAATCTTGCAATTTTGCAATCTGGTATACTGCAAAAATCCCAGTAATTAATCCCTCGCCTGTACCATAGCCAACTATACCCCTAACCCTAGATGACTTTACTTCGTACCCTAGCCTACTTTACCCGAGTCAAATTCACCCTCTGCCCTAAAGGGTTTGGTGAGCGAAAGCAGGGGAAAGAAGGAGGGTGGTCAGAAGAAGTATAAGAAGAAGGGAAAGTGAGGGGTGATGGGAGGGTGAGATTTGAACTACTCAATTAATGCAGGCTCTGTCCTCACTTCAGAAATCAAAAATAATGTAAATAGTGTAAAAAATTTTGAAAAATAGTTCCAAACTAGTGTCATAAGATTTGCCAATTCTTAAACTTATGTCGCATCCGAATTTAAAAGTTTATAGTCCGAAATCAAAAAGTGCAAAAATTTCCAGTGTTCTAACCTAATATTTTTTAAGTATTAAAAATGAAGTTCAATGTTTATTTAAAATGATATTCTCTAGTCTATAACTTATCAAAATTCCTATTTATTTATCACAGGCTTCACAGTCTTTTCCTCATTTTTCCACTTTAATGCGAACTGAATTAACGGAACCCAATACAAAAATCTGAACTATTTTTGGTTACAAGTTCATTCTTTTCGGTTAAAGAACCTACTAATAAATTTGGTTCAGAATTCATCTTTTTTTTATTACAAATTGAAACATTTAGTTGGAAATTCAATAATTTTGTGAAAAAGTCATATTTCTTGGTTGAAGATTCAACTGTTTTGTTAGAAATTCGTCTTTTTGGCTTGGAATTTCAACAACTTCATTAATCTTTTTTTTTTTCCTTCTCGAGTCACAATTTTTTGTTAATGAACGTTGATCGTGTTGATTTGAAAATTAATTTTTTTCTGTAGAAATTTCACTTTTTTATGAAAATGCAACTTTTTTATTGTTAATTAACCTGTTTCAGTTAAAGATTCAAGTACTTGGTTGAATTTTTTTTGTTGGTTAAATCCAATTTATTTTATTTCTAATTGAGATCTATTCTTGTCAAAATATCAACTAATGAATTCAACTTTTTTGTAGAAAATGCGTCTTTTTGGCTTGAAAATTAAACATTTCTATAGAAGTTTCTTCCTTTCTTGACTAACAAATTTTTCTTTGCTGAAGATTTATTTTTTGGTTCAAAAATTTATATTTTTCTGTAAAAAATCTCACAATTTCTGGTTAAAAATCGAAATGTCTGGTTAAAAATAATTCTGCTTCAGTTGAAAATTAACTTTTTGTTAAAAATTCGTATTATTGGCTTGCAGATGCAACAATTTGGTAGAAAATTGAACTATTTGCCCGAAAATGTATATATTTTGTTGAAAATTCGTCTTTTTTGATGAAATATTAATTTTTGCGTTAAAGATGCAAATTTATGTTTAGAAATAAACCTTTTTTATTTGAGGATTCAAGTATTTTGTTAAAAGTTTGTTTTTCTTTTGTTATATCCAACTGTTTCTTCTTTCAAATTGAATTACTTTTTTATTGAAATATTAATTATTGAATTTTTTGTTAAACATTCATCTTCAGGTGAACTTCAGGTGAAATGCCTTGATTAAAAGTTGAACAACTTTCTCAACAGTTTTTTTTTCGGTTGAAGATTCACAATTTTAGTAAGAAATTCTATTTTTTAACTGAAAATTCAACTATTTTGTTGGAAATTCAACTTCATATTTATAAAATTAACTATTATGTTAAAAATTCAAAATCTTACGTTTGAAATTCAAAATCTCAAGTTTAAAATTCAACTGTTTTGTAGGAAATTCTTTTTGAATTGGAAATTCAACAATTTGGTATAAAATGTTACTATTTCTTACAAATTTGAACTATTTTGTAGAAAATCCGTTTTTCTTTATTGATAATTAAGTCGCTCATATGAAAATTTCACTACTTCATTAGGCTTTCTTAGTTAAAAAATTCAACTTTTTATTCAAAAATGTTTAGGAACAAAGAAAAAATAAACTAAAAATTCATCCAAAAAAATGTGGACTAATATTATATCCAATGTTTAAACTATTTATCTGTAAATTTATATAATTTGTTGAAAATTCGTCTATTTTGTTAAAATATTAATTTTTGCGTTAAGAATGCAAATTTTTTGTTAAAAATCAACCTCTTTTATTTCAGGATTCAAGTATTTTGTTGAAAGTTCGTTTCTGTTGGTTATATCCAACAGTTTTTTATTTTAAATTAGAATATTTTTTTGTTAAAATATTAATTCTCACATTTCTTGTTAAAAATTCATCTTCGGGTGAAAAATTCAATACGTTGATTAAAAGTTGAACGACTTTCTTAAAAGTTTTTTTTTTTTTGTTGAAGATTCACAATTTCAGTTAGAAATTGTATTTTTTTGTAAAAAATCTATTTTTCTCAACCAAAAATTTAACTATTTTGATGACAATTCAACTTAATGTTTAAAAAATTAACTATTATGTTAAAAATTCGAAATTCAACTGTTTAATACGAAATTCTTTTTGGATTGCAAATTCAACATTTTGGTAGAAAATTGGACTATTTCTTACAAACTTAAACTGTTTTGTAAAAAATTCGTTTTTTCAAATTGAAAATTAGGTTGCTCATATGAAAATTTTGCTACTTCATTAAGCTTTTTTAGTTAAAAATTCAATTTTTTATTTAAAAAGTTTTAGGAACAAAAAAAAACTAAAAATCAATCCAAAAAAATGTGGACTAACATTGCGTCCACTGTTCAAACTATTTGCCTGTAAATTTATTTAATTTGTTGAAAATTCGTCTTTTTTAGTAAAAAATTAATCTTCTTGGTTGAAAATTTCACTATCTAGTTAAAAATGCATCTATGTTGTTTAAAATTTGTCTATTCTAGTAGAAAATTAATCTTCTGGGTTGAAAATTTCACAATGTGGTTAAAAATTGATGTATTTTGTTTTAAATTATTTATATTATTTTTTTATTTTCCGGTATGTGCTGGTTCGTTAAGATAGCAGACGTATTATTTTAGCCAACGAGTGAAGAAGTTCAAAAAAAATTTTTCACGGAAAAGTAAAGAAATAATTGCATTGGCGGACAATTGTGAAGTAATAGTATCTGTATAGTAATTTTTTCGAAATAGTAGCAAAATACTTTAATTGTTGAAAAACGTGTCAAATAGTATTGATAATGTGGTGAGTCCGATGTCTTTCAATGTTTTAATAGGCTACAAAGCTTTTTTTTGTATGCGCATCTTGCTTCTTCCAAAATTTTTCTAAATATTTGACATGCTCTCAGTTTGAAATTATTAATTATTGTTTCAAAATTGTGTTAACCTAATACTTCATAATTACGAAATTCGATGTTAAAACGATTACATCAGTTAAATAATGTTTGAAGAACAAGAAAAAATTTGCCTCAGCCAAGATTTGAACCGGGAGCGCCACTTTACATGAGTGGAGCGTTGACCAATTACGGAAGTTAACACCTTTGAATATTTATAAAATCTTCCAACTATTTACTGAGTGAATACTTAAAATTTTGTTCAATGAAGGATTTTTAAATTATTCATATTTGTAATGTTATAAAATAACAAGCAAAAGACACAATCGTGCGGTTGGCGCTTTCATTCACTGCTCGAACTGAAATAATTAAAATCATAAAATACAAAACAGCTCAGTATTTCAATTTGTCTTGAATATTGTGAGTGTAATTCTCTAATTTACGTGTTGAGAGGTGGGAAACGTGTATATCATAGTTTACGACGCAATTGCATCAGGACTTTAATTATTTGCGCGTTGATGTTCGTGGCATGAACGTGAGAATAGATGATTGGACATATTGAATGAAATCTACCTAGGAAATTCTCATATGCAATTGAATGCCCTAGAGCGAGAATTCATTGCTCTTATGATTTTTACTTTTATTTTAATTTTAATTCTGGACATTAAATAATGAATATTTGGTTCAAAATTCTTAATTGATATATCGACGCTTTCATTCTATAATGATATACGTCGCATTTGAGCGGTGTACGTCTCACTGGGCGGTGTACATCTGAATGGACGGTGTACATCCCACTGGGCGGTGTACACCTGACTGGACGGTGTACATCCCACTAGGCGGTGTACAGTTTGTTGGGCGGTGTACATTTCACTGGGCGGATGCAGCTTTCCGTTCCGCTTGATCTTTATATGACTCCAGGTCCTATGCTTAAACGCATGACTTGGAGCTGTACAGCGACCAAACGCGACGGAGAACTGTACACCGTCTAAACGCGACTTGGCGCGGTACACCGCCTAAACACGACATGGAACGGTATGGAATGGAGGATTCGAAATCAGTTCGATTTCAAGTAGAAATATATTGCATTTTCAACAAAGTAGTTGTATTTTCAACTAAAAAACTTTTTTTTACCATAAATATGAATTTTCAACCCAAAAAGAAAAATTTTCAAATAGATCAAAAATAAATTCTCAAGCAAACAATTGCTTTATTAACGAAACAGTTTAACTCTTGAGCAAAAACAAAAGAAAAATAACAAAATAGTTTAACTATTTTGTAAATAGTAAAGTAGTTGAATTTTCAGCTAAAATACATATTTTTTAACCAAAAATGGAGTCGGTAAATTTTTAGTCGAATGAAATATTTTTCAACAAAAATAATTGCATTTTCAACTAGTTGAATTAAAATAAAAGAAGACGAATATTTAAAACTAAAATTTGAATTTTTAACCAAAAATGAATATTTTGAAAAAAACAAGATTAATTTTCTAACCAAAAAACGAATTTTCAACAAAATTCATCAATTTTCTACCAAAAATGTCATGTTTTAACTCATGAAGGATAAATTCCTAATTAAAACAAGAACAGCTAAATTTTCAGGTAAAAAATTAATTTGAAAAAAATACGAATTCTCAACAAAAATGTGAAATTTTCAACCGAAACCCCAATATTGAAAAAAAAACTGAATATTCAACAAAGCAGTTCAACTTTCAATCAAATAATTGAACTTTTAAGCAGCAAAAAGTGTTTTTAAAAAAATATTAAAATTTTTATCGAACAATATAAATTTTCCACTAAAAAAATTAACGTTATACCAAAAAAAAACAACGAATTTACAACAAAATACGTCAGTTTTAAACAGGATTTTGGAATTTTTAATACAAATCACGATTTATCTACAAAACAGTTTAATTTTCAACAGATTTGAAATTCTTTTTTCATGTCCAAGAAATATTTTTTGGTGGAAAATTCAACTCGTTTGTGACAAATTAATTCCCTAGTTGAAGATTCATCGTATTAGTTGAAAATTTATTTCTTCGGCTAAAAATTTAACCATTATGTTGAAAATTAATTTTTAATGAAAATTAATTTTTTAATACTAAAGTTTGACTATTTTATTTTTGTTTGGAAATGTATCGTTTTTAGTTGAAATTTCGTTTGTTTGATTGAAAGTTAAACTAATTTGTAAGAAAATTAATTTTTTGGGAGGCGGCAAATCCTTTTTCTTATAGAAATTTAAACGTTCCTTTTGGAAGTTTCTCTTTTTTGTTAAAAATTAAGTTGCTTGGTTTAAGGTAGAACTACTTTGTCAAAAATTTATTTTTTGTTAAAAAATTCATCTTATTGGGTTGAAAATTCAACCACTTGGCTGAAAGCTGAAAATTCTTTTTTTTCGGTTGAAAATTAATGTTATTAGCCGAAAATTTGACTGTAATTTTTGGTTTGAAATTGATATTTTTTAGTTGGACATTTAACTAGGTTGTTGAGCTACCTTGTTGAAAATTCGGTTTTTTTTTCAGGTTTAAAATTAACTTTTTAACTGAAAATTTAATTCTTCCCTTTTGGTTTGAAAATTCTACGACCTGGTTAAAATTTCAACTACTTTGTGAGAAATTCGTTTTCTTTTGGTTGAAAAGTGATTTTGAAATGAAAATTTAACTATCCTATTCTTGGTTGAAAATTTAACTGCTTGATTGAAAGTTAAACTAAATGGCAATCTTTTTGATCATAAAATTATGACTGAAAAAAATTACTAAAAAAAATGTATTACGTTCAAAAATGCGAATTGAGTCAGTTTTTCTTAGAGAAATTGTTTATAACAATAAAAATTTTTGTTGAGTGACAATATCTTACATGAAGCTATAATCCTCGAGATGCAATGAAATGATTCCGTAAAAAAAAAATGTCTATGTTGAGAAATGCGATATAAGTGAATTTATTTATAACAGTTATTTATAACAATGATGAATGTTCCCGTTTAGATGACGGCCATAATTATCACTTTTACGTAATTTGACTGGAAAATCATTTCCAATCATCCATTAAAACCCTGAAAATTCAGCAAATATCTTTTCGATATAATAATTTGTTTATAATAATTCAAGAAACTAAGTAATTTAACCTATAATATAAATTTTTTTAATGGAGAGTATCGACGCATTCTATGTGTTTTTGATAAAGTATCAATGAAAAGAGCAAAGTTGGAAGTACAAAATAAAATACGGGTTTTTATCATTTTTCAAGTTACATAACAAAGTGATAATTTTTTTCAAATCAGCCTCAGAGATATCATTTTGAAATTTGGAAACAATTACCTGCAACAAAATTTACACTTTGTTTTATTTTGAGTGAATCAATAATTTAAAAATATTTTTTAAAATATACTTTATTACATCCTAGTAAATTAAAAAAAGGCGTAAATTAAAAATTGGGAATCCGGATAAGAGTATGAAAATATGATGAAAAGTCTTTTCAGCTGATTAAATTTTGATTAAAAACGTGAAAATGTAGGTCTTTCTATAGGAGAGTAAATATAAGTACGCGGGCGCTATAAAGCCACCAATTTGGGGCGACTTGCTTCGTAAATATCCATTCCGCTTAAATTGGATAATATTAGAAATGGAAGTATTTTCAATACTCTTTGAAAGGAAGCTTCAATGTTATTTTTATGCAGTTTTATTAGACTCAGTCTAACATCCCAAAAATTAAAGCTTCAAATATGAAATACCTAATACTTAGATTAAATAAGGATTAAATTCCAAACAAAATTGATGATATAATTATCATCATATATATTAATATCGAGCGCCCTTATTTGTACAGGGTTTATCATACCCAAAAATTAGATTCAATACTTGCACGATAATTCATTATGATAAATTAAAATTTATTTTTTTATTTTGTTCAAAATTTTATTTTTATTTTGAAGCTTTTTCAGGTTCCAGTCATGTGCGAAACTATGAATGTTGTCGATTTTTCGTACACGATTGGAACAAAAAAAAGGTTGAAAATGAAAAAATAAAGTTTATTTTTAATTCATCATCCCCAAGAATTATCCGATTTTCTTCAAAGATGGATATAATTGAAGATCTTGTAATGTAGATGTGCAACAAAGAATTTAATTCGCTATGACTTACTTATGCTTTTTTGTTATTATAGATTAAAAAATAAGAATTATGAGGAAATTTCGTTTTTGAGACGACTGTGCTGGAAGCTTTTCTGTTAGTCCGGTTTCTTTCGAAGATGGCTTAAATTGTAATGTGTAATTGTAATTGTAATTATTTTGTAATGTCGATGTGCATTAAAAAATAAATTTATCTATGTCTTACTGAGGTTTTCAATATCTTAGTGTTGTTTTTTTATAACATTGGATAAAAAATGAGAGAAATCGAAAAATTAAATTTTTTAGACCACTATAATGGCAACTTTTCTTTTGGCCTTTGCTCAAATTTAAGGATTTGACATGTAGATGTGCATTAAAAAATAAAATTTGCTATCTCATAGTATTGCTTTCTCGTTATCAGTGAGTAAAAAATTAAAAAAATGAGGAAGCTTCATTTTTTTAAATCACTATGCCGGAACCTTTTCGTTTAGATCAATGGTCTTCGAAAATGATTAAGATGGAACGACCAGAAGTATAGATGTGCGTTAAAAAATAAAATTTTCTATTCATTAGTGTTGTTTTTGATCAAATTTGATCAAAAATTTGAAAAATCGAGAAATTTCATTTTTTAGACCACTATGCTCGAAGTGTTTCTTTTGATTTCTGCTCAAATTTAAGGATGTAGCATGTAGATGTTTTTAAAAAATAAAATTTTTTATATTATAGTGATGTTATTTCATTATTACAGATTTGAAAATATGGAAAATGAAGAAATGTAGTGTTTTTTATTCATATTAGTCTGATTTTTTCAATTATTGCTCAAATTGAGTGTGCTATCTCATAGTATTGCTTTCTTGTTATCAGTGGGTAAAAAATTTAAAAAATTAGTAAGCTTCATTTTTTTTAATCACTATGCTGGAACCTTTTCTTTTAGATAAATGGTCTTCGAAGATGATTCAAATGGAACGATCAGAAGTATAGATGTGCGTTAAAAAATAAAATTTTCTATTCATTCGTGTTGTTTTTGATCAAATTTGATCAAAAATTTTAAAAATCGAGAAATTTCATTTTTTAGACCACTATGCTCGAAGTTTTTCTTTTGATTTCTGCTCAAATTTAAGGATGTAGCATGTAGATGTTTTTAAAAAATAAAAACTTTTATATTATAGTGATGTTATTTCATTATTAAAGATTAAAAAATATGAAAAATGAAGAAATTTAGTGTTTTTTATTCATATTAGTCTGATTTTTTCAGATATGGCTCAAATTGAGTGTGCTATATCATAGTATTGCTTTCTTGTTATCAGTGGGTAAAAAATTATAAGAATGAAGAAACTTCATTTTTATAGATCACTATGTTAGAATCTTTTCTTTTAGCTCGATAGACTTCGAAGATTGCTGAAATTGAAGAAAGTGGCACGTAGATCCTCATTAAAAATGAAATGTTATATTTTATAGAAATTTTTTTTTGTTATCAGAGGCTAAAAATAAGAAAAATGAAGAAATTTCGATTTTTAGACTACTATATGCCTAAAGTTTTTCTGTAGTTTGATTTTTTCGGGGATGTCTAAAAAATGAAGGTCTTGACATGTAGTTGTGCATTGAAGAATAAAATTCGCTACCTTATACATATTTCTTTTTTGTTATCAGTGTGTAAGTAATAAGAAAAATGAGGAAATTTCATTCTTTTCGATCACTATGTAGATGTTTTGTAAAAATCTCTATGTGAATTCTAATTAAAAATTAAAATTTGCTTTTTCGCAGTGGTGTTTTTTTTACCAGTCGTGAACAGACTAGAAAAATGAGGAAATTTCGTTTTTTTGACCACTATGCTGGATTCGGTTTTAGTGGTTCGATTATCTTCAAAGATGGCTGAAAATGAAGATCCCGGCATGCAGTTGTGAATCAAGAAATAAAAATTGCTGTGTTGTTTTTTGGGTTTTTGTTAAAATTTGTTAAAAATACGAAAATTTCTATTTTTTTCAGCGTATTATGGAGGAAGCTTTTCCTTCAGACTTATATTCTTGAGGTTCTTCCTTTTATCAATATGTCTCCTATACATGTGCTCTTTTCCTTTGATCTTACATTTCATTAGTTTTATAATCATGATGACAAATGTTTTGCACATATGGAAGGAAATTTTGCATATGGAAGCATGATATTCAGCGAGTTTAGTTGTGAAAAATGTAGGAAAATTTTTTAAATCTGGAAATTGTAAAAGGAGAAGCACGAGAGGAAATAATTATTTTGCTTTTAAACACCGTTAATCTTGTATGAGCATTTTTATGTGCATGCATTTTTCCGTGTAACTGGCTCAAAATATTTTTCCTTCTACAAGATATGACTTGTAACATCATTTTAATTCTTAAAATTATAGAAAACTTTTTTTGCCAGATATCTGATTTTAGGCACGACTGCAATATTAAAAGGGATAATTTGTAGATTTTATTTTCAATATGCCCAGTTCAAGATATAGAACAAGTTCAGGTAATAAGCCGATTAGGTTTTCAGCAGCCATCATTGCGAGATTTTCTCATTAAAAAAAAAAAGCAAATTCCAATTATTTATATGCAAAACTGTAAATATGCTAGATAATAATGCACAAAGTCGCCGAGAATCCTTACTAATGTTGGAGAAACTTGGCAACTACAAATTTCCCAAAAATTAATGAAGAAGTAAAATTATGATGTGAATATTAATTAATTGTTGAATTACAAATGATTCTCAAGTTTTGTTAATACAAAATGTATCAACAATACAAAAGTAGATACATTGATATTTTTATAAATAAAATCGTTGTGTGAGCACAAAATGAAACAAAAAAATGTACAGACTTTGCTCAAATTATTAATTGTTTATTGAAACCATTCAATTTCGCTTCACAGTGTCATTAACACAGTTCATTGACAGGCATAACAAAAAATTTTAACAATAAATGATATCCATTAAAGAAAAAGATTTTTAATATACATATAAATTTCACAGATTCTACTAAATTCAACTCGACATTTTTTATATATTCTATAAATGTTAAAATGGTTTTGAATTTAATTTTTGAGTTCACTAATTCAAATCCTCAACCAAAAATTCTTTTTATAAAAGATTGTTTGTAGCGAAAACGGCTACTATTTGGATTGGTTCGGTAGAACAAGTAAATAATTTCTTCTTGCAAATAATCTGAGATCTGCGAGTTGAATAAACATTGAGGTTAAAATTCTTAATTAAAAAAAACTAATACCCAACAAATTATCCCTCAACTCGATTTTGAATTGTATCTTCCCATTTTTTTTAACATACTGAAGAATGTACTTCATATGATAATTTCTCAACCTTTCAGGTAGAATTATTGGTTTTTTCTTTACATGGAAGAATTTAAAAAACTATATCAGTAAAAAGACTAGAGATAAGAATGAATTATTTACAATAATATATTATAGAACAAAACTGATATTTATTTTTAAATATGCATGAACAGTACAAATAAAAGATATTTCATTAGAAGAAGTGAGAAATGAAAGAAGCGATCGAGCCATTTTTTGAAAATTTATATTTTCATTTTGTGAGATAATTTTTTTATTTTAAATTTTCAATTATGTGCACACTATTATACATGAAATATGTATTCGTACAATATTTATAACTTTTTTATATGCTCTTTTACAAAAAATCATGCGATTGATTTTTTTAAAAACAATGTCCAATTATCTCACAATTTTCAAATTGAAAGCTTCGGAATTATTTAAAAAAATAATAATCAGAAAAGGGA
>CAKNXH010002115.1:17578-71089 GCA_932178445.1 Andricus quercusramuli | reverse complement strand
ATATATATATATATATATATATATATATATATATATATATAATCAGTACGAAGAGAAGATATTTGTATTAGAACAGCAAGTTTTGGAAAATCTGAGTGTTTCTTTGCGTGAAATTATAATCAGCAAATAACAAAAGTATCAAAAATGTAATGATCAACTTCTTAATTTATTAATCATCGTTTTAATCTTAATCATTATCAAAATTGTCTGTAAGGTCCTGTAGAACTAAAATTTAAAAAATGGTGCATGAGGAGTTTTTAAATTAAAAATAATAAAAATATTACTTTGAATTGTTCACAACTTTATCAGAATAATATTTTCAAACTATGTGAAATTGAAAAATTGTAAGACTTAACGTTTAAATTTTAAGTTTTTCAATTCATGAAATCTGAACTGAATGAATAGCATTTCGAAATCAAACACGGTGAGTCTGAAACAACTTCAACTTAAACTTTTTACTCAAAGTTAGTTCAAATTGCGGAATTCGTGTACATATGCTAGGATTTTACTAAGACACACAAATTATTATTTAACTTAAATTTTAAACAGAATCTAACACTCTTTTGTCTTCAAAAAATTCTTTTTTGAACCACCTTACTGTTAAACTGCGGATACGTTAAAATAAAAGTATCTACATAATTTAAAACGTGCCAATTTTAATTTAGTGTATTTAATAGCTTGACTGAAAAATCTTTTCAAGTTAAAGATCCAACTCATTTTGAAAAGTAGTTTTTTTGTCGAATTCAACTGTTTCTGATTAAAAATTAATATTTTTTATGTCAACAACTAAATTTACGTTCAGAATTCATCTTTTTTGGAATACAAATTTAATTAATGAGTTAAAAGCTGAACTCTTTTGTTTCAAATTAATTTTTTTGTGCAAGATTTATCATTTTAATTAAAAATGTATCTCTTCGGTTAAAAAGTGACCTATTTTGTTGAAAATTCGTTTTTACTTTAACAGAAATTTATTCTTATTGAAACCGAAAATGTAATTATTCCAGTCGAATATTCCAACATTTTATTTAAAAATCCATCTCTTTAGTTTAACATAATACAAAATTTTTAATGAAATCATTCAATTTCAGGTGGAAAAATGATAATTTTTAGTTGAAAATTCAACTATTTCAGTCAATGGTTCATCATTTTAGTTGAAAATTCAACACTTTGGCTAAAAATGTGCTTTTTTTCTGAAAAATTAATTTTTTAAACTGAAAATTCAACTATTTGGTTGAATGTTTGTCTTTTTCAGTTGAGATTTCTTCTATTTTCTTCAAAATACGTATTTTTTGTATATAATCATTCTTTATGTTTATAAATTAATCTTCTTGTTTGAAACTTTATCTTTTTGGTGAAAAATGTAAGTACTCCAGTTAGGTATTCATAATTTTAGTTGGAATGTCATCTTTATGATTGAAGATAATAAACTACTAGGTTAAAAGTTACATTTTTGTTAAAAATTCATTCATTTCAGTAAAAGATTCATCATTTTAGTTCCAACAGTTTTTTCCTCTGGCAAATTAATTTTTTATGTTCAAATTTAACTATTCCATTTTTGGTCGAAAGCTGATCTTTTATAGTTAAAAATTCAACTGTTAACTATCAAATAAAAATTTTTTTGAATTATTATTCAAATTCATAGACTTTATAGACAAATGTAAGAAATGATTGATTATGTTTTTAGTATTAGTTGGTTATTTAAGTATTTAATGGTGCTAGTATATTTGAGAATATCTTGCAATATAATTTGTTAAAGATTCCTAAATTCAAAATATTGATTTAATCCCCAGAAACTGAAAACTAAATTTATAATATACTCGCGAAACTGAGGACTTATTCCGAGTCAATTGAAAAAAAAAGAGAGAAATATTTGAATGGCTCCGTACTATAAAAAATTATTTAAAAAAAAACTTGACATATCTGGATAGAACTTGAAATTGTCAGAGAATGTTTTTTCAGGTATGATTTCTTCATTTGGCTATACTGTAATAATAATTAACCATGATACACTAATTAAAAGTATCCGTCATATAAAAACAGGTAACCTCCATTGGTCCAGATCATGATAGTCGCCATTTTGTGGTGAATGATACGCTAACGAATTTAATTTTGATGAAATATCCGCATTCCAGTTACATAATTTTTCAAATTTTTTTGAGCTTGTGAAATGAGTATTTGAATTGAATTTTTAAAGTTTTACATACGTGCATACGTATGTACAATAATTCAAATTTTCAGAAAAATATAAGGTAAAAATTATTTGAATGCTTCAGTGAAGATAGTTATTTAATGCTTTTCATGTCCTGAAATTATTGTTTAATTATTAGCTGATTGAATTTTTTCATAATAATTAATCACATAAAGATTGAATTTTGATTTGCTTCAATTAAGTACATAAATTCATTATATACTTCAAGGTTATCTAATTGCATATTGGCTGTAATTTGTATAATAAAAGTTTATTTACATTCAAAATTTCTCTATTCCAATTACGTAATTTATGTCAATGTTTGTGATGTTGTGAAATGATTACACGAATTCAATTTTCAAAATTATATAGACATACGTTTTAATTTTTACCTGGAGTTAGTTTGAAAGGTTATTAATGCATCAAAATTTCACAAGTGAAAGTTCAAATTGAAAAAAAACATTAAGTAAAAATTATTTGAATGTTTTAATAAAAATTAGAGATTAATTTTTTCACGATAATAAATTAAATACACATTGAAATTAAGTTTTTTTTTCTAAATTGAGTAAATATTGGATACAATTTGTATAATAAAAGATTGTATAATAAAATTACATAAAGATTGAATTTTAATTTGTTCCAATTAAGTACATGAAATTATTATTTACTTTAAGGTTATGTAATTGATTATTGGCTATAATTTGTAAAATAAGACTTTATTCACATTTACGATACCAATTATGTAATTTCTATCAATGTTTGTGATATTGTGCAATGATTACCTGAATTTAATTTTTAAAATTATATGTAAATATGTATCCATTTTTTAACAAATTACTATGAAAGGTTACTAATAAATCAAATTTTCAGAAATGAAAGTGAAAATTTAAAAGAAATGTAAAGTAAAAATTACTTGAATGCCTGGGTGAAAGTGATAGTTTAATTCTGTTTATATCGTGTACAGATATCGTACAGATATCGTTTATATCGTGTACAGCTGATTAATTTTTTTAACAATATTAACTTACATCAAGATTAAGTTTTAATTTGCCTGCATTAAGTACGTACATAAATTGATTATTTACGTGAAGGCTATGTAACTGAATATAGCTATAATTTTGATAATTAAAAGTTATTCATGTTTAAGATAACTTTATTTTCCAATTGCATAACTTTTGTAAATTTTTGAGATGTTGTGAAATAAGTATCTAAAGTTTGCTTTCAATATTATATGTACATATATTTTACTTTTCTATGAAATTAGTTTAAAAGGTTATTATTAATTCAAATTTTCAGAAAAATATGAAGTAAAAATTATTCGAAAGTTTCACTGAAAATAACTGTTTATTACTTTTTATGTTGTGATATGATTAATTAATATGTACATACATTTACATTTTTTCTGGAATTAGTTTTAAAGGTCATTACTAAAATTAAATGTATTGAAATGCAATTTCAAATAAAAAATATATTTTGAATTCATATGAAAAAAGGTAACCTACATCTTGTGTAAGATTATTCCAATTTCATAAATTTCCAAATGTTTACGATGTTGTGAGATAATTATCTAAATTCAATCTTCAACATTATATTTGAATATGTTTTATGTTTTCATGGAATTAGTTCAAAAGATTATGAATAATTCAGTTTTTCAGAATAATGTAAGATACAAATTATTTTGACGTTTCAATGCTAATAATATTGGTGATTTAATTTATGCTATGAACTGATGAATTAACTATTATTAACTATCGACTGATTAATTTTTTTCCAAAAATTGAATTACATAATGATTGGATTTGAATTGTTTTCAAATAAGTCACATTAATTGATTATTTACATTAAGGTTGTGTGATTTAATATTGGCTGCTATTATCATGATAAAAATTTATTTTTGCTTTAAAATATCTCCATTACAATTATATAATTTTTTCAAATGTGTGTGATGTTGTGAAGTGATTTTTCTAATTCAATTTTCAAAATTATATGTGCATATATTTCAATTTTTACTGGTTGAAAGGCTATTAATGATTGAAATTTTCAGATAAATATGAAATAATAGTTATTCTAATATTTCAATGAAAATAATTATTAAATGCTCTCTATGTTCTGAACTCATTGAATAAATATTAACTGTTTCTGTTAAAAATTACATTTTCTGGAATGAGTTAAAAGATTATTGTCAAATTAAATTTAATGAAAGAAAAGTCTAAATTCAAAGAGAAACATATTGTATAAAATAAAAATTATTTGAAAGTTTCAATGAAAGTAATTTTTAATACTTTTTATGTTGTCAACTGGGTAATTAAGAATTAGCTGATTAATTTTGTTCACAATGCTTACATTTGAAAAATGGCCGTTAAATGTTAACAAATAAATTGTTATTAGAAAATTGAGTAAAAATAAGAAAAATTAATCCAGAAGTTAACGCGCGCTTGCGCGCGCACATAATAGTCTAGTGTAATAAAAATGTTGTTGTCAAAACATAGAATCACACATGGACATGAGTTTGATTGGGATGGTGTTATAGTCTTGTACAATGAAAGAAATCAAAGAAAAAGGGAATTCATGGAAATGTTATACATAAAAAGAGAGGGAAACAATGCAATCAATTTGAAAAAAGACCTTTCGAAATATAACAAAGCTTTTGATAGTTTTATCAAATTTTCATAAGAAGCTTGTTAAATTATAAGGTTCTGTTCATTCTCAATCAAGACAAGTATAATTGGCATTAATGATTTCTGAAACATTACCGATTTACACTTGTACTGAAAATTAAAATTTTAAGATCCGTCCAGAAGAAAATTAAAATAATGTAAATAACAGTATGATAAGAAATTTCAGTCTCATATATACATATATATTACTAATATTAAGCATAAGATAGGTAAATATGTTCTTAATATCCTATAAAATGATACCCTGATGAGGAGATCTAAAGTGGTCTCGAAACATGTTGGTTCCCTAAAGTAGTATAAAAAAGACCGAGAAAGAGAAAGGAAATGAGAGTGAGGATGGCTTGGTTGTCTCTTTTCCAATTCTCTCCCTCTTTTTTTCTTCTAGTTATATACTTGTCTCTAATGAGCCGATTCAAATTTTTTTTTGGAAACATATTTTGAGGCCTTTCTACGCAATTCTTTTTCATATATTGAGCTGTTCGAATATGTTTTTTCAAAAGAACTGAATTTTGGATTCATAATGTCTCTGAGTCTTTTTGTTCAAAAATGGAATTTTTGCACAGATTGACATGATAATATTGTGTTTCTAAATTTCTTCCTTAAAAAATGTTGTATTCTAGGATGCTAGTAACGTGTCTAAGGAAGTAGAGGGTATCCGGAATCAATCAAAGACAAGTGTACAACTGTAAAACCGTACATTGTATTGTGCAAACTTACAAAGCTCTCCACTAAGCATTATATTATATTTTAATAGTTTTATCTAGCTAAAGGAAAAACAGTTACGACCTCGAAGTTTTTTTTGTCTTGTAAAACCTTTTAAGATTATTAATATTCTAGTTTTAATTATTACAATAACATGTTTTCAATTTGGATTGAACTAACTTGTTTTTTAAGCGGACCTAATTCGACTTTAATAATAGAATAATATATTTGAATAAACTTCTCTTCCTTGAAAAAACAGTTTTTAAATTTACTTGAGACTACTCTTTGAAATAGTAAGCAGCCATACATTTACCACTTCATTTAGTAGTAGCATTACCAGTTCCTTTTTTAGATATAGTTACTAATTCATTTAGTCAGTTATTCTTACACATTACATTACATTATTACACATTGAATTAGTAGATTCTTACTAATCACCTGTAAACCATTCAGCGCTATTTGAATTAGTAGAAAACTGCTACCAATTAGTATTTTTCTACTAATTCAGATTTAGAGAGAGGACTCTATTTTGAATACAAATAGACATGGATTTGCTAAAGCACAAACCTAGTCCAAAGGTTTCGTGTTATCACTATGTACAGGCACGAGCTGAGACAAATATAGTATGGGATTGAACTATAGGGACCAAAATACATAACTTCTCTTTAATTGATTCACTGCTAAATAGAGAGGCAAGTCACAAAGGTTGAGATTCCATATTGATTAATTAACCTGAGGAATGTTAATCCCTGCTTATCCCGCACCCTCGCTATCACATTCCATTTTAGAGCCATTCAGTTAAGCCATTCAAGAAGGAAAGCGGAACTCAGCACGAGAAGAGAATCGCAGGAAATTACACACAAGGAAATTCCCCCAACGTTCTCTAATTGAACAAGGAATTGAACAGGGAATTGATTAAGAACACTAATTCCAACTTGGTCAACTGAGGGTAACCAGGCATGAAATCGACACGGAAAATATTATTGGATCCAAGACCTGATTAGCTGTGACAAGTGTGACACGTACTGCGTGAATCTGATGATTAGTGGCTGTTTTAGTTCATTTATATATTAATAAAAATTACCAATTTTCTGCACCATCAATTTTGTAAATCAAAGTTTCCAAATTAATCTGAAATTTTTATTATCACCATGATTACAATTAGTGTACAGTAGAGTGGACCAAAATTTTTGTTCGAATTTTCATGGGGACACCCCAGAAATTTGTTCAAATCCACACAAAAATAAATCCATTTTTCTTGTTTTGAAAAAAATGATATTTCGGGGTGCCTCATGAAGTTTAATATGTATTTCCCATAAGAAAAAAAAGACATTTTTGCAAATCTTATTCATAATTTTGAATATTATCTCAATCGAGTTGGAACTCAACACTTCTCTTTACAATCAGCCATAGAATATGAATAGAATAACACTTTTCGAATATCAACACCATAAGTCTGTTTTATAGGGTCCCAAAGAAACCCCATAAGTGAAAAAATGGGTTTTGCGAGTTTTTCGCGGTAATTATGACTTTTTAAGGGGTTTTTTCAGTGAAAATTATTTCTGGCACATGAAAGACCATTTCATTTTGATCATTAGATGTTCACATAAATTGTTCAAACAATTTATTATTGTTTTTAGCAATTTTCTCATAGAATGGAGTTAGAAAGACGCGGTTTTTTTCACAATTTTCCATTTGTTGTCCAATTTTCAATTATAGGGAAGTGGTAGGTCATCAATGTAATAAGAGTGATTGTTTAAACACTTTATTATTAATGTTAATAATATTCTCTTAGCAATATGCTACAAAATTGCAGTTTAAAAAAATTCACTTTCAGTTAAATTTTCAATTAAGATAAGTTAAGTAATTAATTAGAGTCAATAAAATTAATTGTTAAAACAATTTATTTTAATTATTATTAATACCATATTTGAATAATGCTAGAAAGATGTGTTTTTTTTTAATTTCTGGCTTTTTGTCAAATTTTAATTTGGCGTGAAGTAATAATGAATTCAAGTTAACAAAATAATTGTTTAAACAATTGCGAACTAATAATTCATTATAATTAATTTATATATAATATTTAATTTTACATATCTTTGCTTAATTGGTAGAATGTTGCGTTTTTTTCAAAAATTTTCAACTGTTTGTCTATTTTTAATTAGGCGTGACTTAATAATTAATTAGGTTTAGCAAAAATAATTGTTCGAACAAATTATTATTTTATATGATTATCTTTTCCTATATCAATGCCTGATAGTTGCAGTTTTTCGGCAATGTTTACCATTCTGTTCTTTTTCCACTTAGTGAGGTAATGATTAATTAAAGTTAACAAAAAAGTTGTTTAAACAATTTAAATTGATTTCTGCCTCTTGTGTAAAATAGATTCCTTCTTCCTTCAAATTAAGTTTGTTAAGCATTGGGAAAAGAACAAAAATAATTGACTAAATTGTGACTAACATATCTTAACGTTCTGAAAAATCATTCAAAATCAGAAACATTGTCTTAAATTCTTCAACATTTTTTTGACATTTTCATCATTTTTGCGAAATGTTTAATAATGTTTTAAAATTTTCTCTGAAATTATATTCTTCAATAAACAAACAAATGTTCTCAAATTTTGCTATGAATTTTGAGAAAAAAATTATTCTTTTGAAACATTTTAAAACTCTTTGAAAGATTCTAAGATTTTTGTTTGAAATCTTTAAGAATCTACATTTTGTTCAAAATATTTTTAAATTTCGTCAAGTTCAAAATCATTTTCGAATCTTTTTGAATTTCCTAATAATTCCTTGAATGTACTCAAATTAAAAAAATTATCTTGTTAAATTGAACCTTTCACGTCAAAAATTTTAACACTTTTTCTCTAAAAATTTAGAAAATCATTTGAAATGTGTGCTTTTTTTTTAAATTTTTCCAAACTAAAAAATCATTCCAAATTTTCCCATGAATCATAAAAAACGCCTTTTTGAATCTTTTCGGAAATTCTACGACTTCTCAATGACTTCTAAAATTATTCCAATTTTTCCTAAACATTTCTGAAATTCTGAAAAATTGAAAAAATTACCTGAGAATCTTTTGGATTCTTCTTTGATCATATTGGAAACGCGGTCATGGCAACTTTAACGTAACTAAAATGTTTTTTTGAAAAATCATATTTTTTATCAAAAACTCAACTTCTTTGTAGAAAATTAATTTTGTTGTTGGAGATTCACTATTTTAATTGAAAATTCAACTATTCAGTTCAAAATTGTTTGAATTGAAAAAATTTTGTTTTGAACAAAAAATTTTGAGCTCACAATAATTTTTCAAAAATTCTTTTTTGTTGTTGTTAAAGATTCATCATTTAAGTTAAACATTCATATTTCCGGGTTGAAAATTGAAATTTTTTGCAGAAAGTGATTCCTTCCGTACTAGAAATTCAACAATTCAGTATAAAATTTATCTATTTGGTAAAAAATTAACTTTTTGTGTTGAAAATTCATATTTTTTGATGAAAAGTTATTCCTTTAAATATTGGTCTTTGGTTAAAAATTTGCCATTTTTGTTCAAAATTCATATATTTTTTATATTTTTTTATATGAAAATTCAACTTTTCTATTTTTGGTTGGGAATTTACCTTTTAGAAGTTGAAAATTCAACTTTCATGATCTAGATGTCTCTAAACATTATAGGGGTCGTCCATAGACTATGTTACCAATTTTTAAATATTTTTTTCAACACCATATCTGAAATTTCAAATGGAAAAGATTTTTTACTAGAATAAATCAATTTTTAATTCAAAAAGACGAATTTTCAACAACAAATGAAATATTAACCACGAAGTTGCATTAGGAACCAACTGATTGACCTTTAAAGCGGATGAAATAAATTTGCAATCCAAAAGGACGAAATTTTATAAAAACAGTTAAATTTTCAACAAGAATATTAATTTTCAACCAAAAAATATGATTTTTCAGTTGAATTAAACGAAAAATTTAATTTTTAACAAAATAGTTTCATTCTCATCCAAATAGATGAATTTTCAATCAAGAAACATGAAATTTAAACCAAACCGTTGAATTTTCAACTGGAAAAAATATTTTTCGAACCAACAATGGAATCGTTAAATCTTAAGTTTAAAAAATTAACTTTTGAGAGAAAAAAACCTATTTTTTATCTTTAAATTCGACCAAAAAACGATTTATTGAATCACTAGTTGAATCCAGAGCCAAAAAGAAGAAATTTCTAATAGAAAAGATTATTGCTCTAACCAAAAAGTCAGATTTTAAACGAAATACAAAATTTTTTTCACTCAAAAGTTGTATTTTCAATTCATAAAAGGTAAATTTCCAGCCAAAAATAGAAGAGTAGAATTTTCAGATAAAAAAATATATGAATTTAAAAAAAAATGATAATTTTTCAACCAAAGATCAATATTTAAAAGAATCAATTTTGAACCAAAAATATGAATTTTCAACACAAAAAGTTAATTTTTCATCAAATTGTTGAATTTTATACCGAATTGTTCAATTTTTAATCTAAAAAGATTATCTTTCTACAAAGCAGTTTAATTATCAACCCGAAAGTATGAATCTTCAACTCAAATGATCAATCTTTAACCAAAAAAAAAGAATTTTTGAAAAATCTTTATAAGTTCAAACAAAGTAGTGGATGTTTTAACAAAACCAGACCAGTTTTTAACAAAATATTAAATCCTCAAAAAAAAGATTAATTTTTCACCAGTCGCATTTTTAAGAAAAATGGATAAATTTTCAGCAAACTAAGTAGTGGAGTTTTTGATAAAAAATATGAATTTAAAAAAAAACATTTCAGTTATCTAAAATATTTTCGGGCAATTTTTTTAAATTTTCAAAATTTCAAAAATGTCGAGGAAAAATTCGAATAATTTAAAAAGTCTTTAAAAAGTTGCCGAAGTCCCGAAAAGATTCAAAAAGGAAATTTCTCATGATTTGTGGAAAAATTTTTAATTAAATTTTGGTTTGAAAAAATTTTTTAAAAAAAAAAAAAACACATTTCAAATGATTTTTTAAAATTTTCAAAAAAAGTGCTGAAGATTTTAAAGTAAATTAGTTCAATTTAAAGAGAAATATTTTTTTAATTCAAGTAAATTCAAGAAATTATTAGGAAATTTAAAAAGATTCGAAAAGAATTTAAAACTTGGCAAGATTTAGAAATATTTTTAACAAAATTTAGATTACTAAAGATTTTGAAAAAAAATCAGAGTTTTCAAAGTATTCAAGAGAATAAAAGAATTTTCTTGAAATTCTGAGAGAAATCTGAAATAATTTGTTTGTTTATTGAAAAATTAGGTTCGAAGAAAAATATAAAAACATTTTAAAACATTTCGCAAAAATTACAAAAATATAAAAAAAATGTTGAAGAATTTAAAGCAATGTTTTTATTTTTGAACGATTTTTCAAAACGTTAAGGAAAAATTTGTTACAAGCAAAATTTCAGAAAGTTTATCACATATTTTTAAATTTCTTCCAAACATCTAGAAGTTCTGATTTTTTAAAATAATATTTTGTTTTAATTTTTAACATGAAATAAGCCTTCCGAAACAATAATTTAAAACATGTAAAACGAAGAATTTAATTTCACTTTATTCTATTTTCTTATTTTGATTTCCACAAAGGAAAAAAGCTCAGTTTTTTTTAGCCGAAAAAGGAACAAAAAATAGTCCCAATTCCGAAGAATAACTAACCAATTTTTTTAATTTAATTTTTCTGATGAATAGAGGAAATGAAAATTTCCATGACTATGCAATAATTTTTATCATGATGATAATACAAATTTCAGATTCCCCCAATTTATTATTTTCAGAATAATTAATATATCAATAAGGGGTCGTCTTTATATTACGTAACGCTTTTAGGGAGGAGGGAAAGTTCAAGTGGAGCTGGTATGGTACTGTTATGATGGGGGACGGTTCGAAAAATGAAGGGAGTCACGGCAAAACCATCTACTTGTAATGAAAATAAAAATTTCAGGACAGTAAAAAAAAAATTCTCAAAATTCGAAATTTTGTTTTCCATTGTTTGTATAAACTCTAGTTAAGAGCAAAAATATACCTGTAATATTTTAATAAATTCAATAATTTTTTTATTAGTAAGATAACATAAAAATGCGAGGAGTGGAAAAAAAATTATTTTTTGAAAAGTTTTCAAGGTTTAAAAAGCCACGAATGTTTTCTATGGGTTCAAAAATTATTGAAAATTTTTTTCTTAATTTTCCATAAGACTAAGCCATTTCCAGCTCATCCAGGACTAGTCTTAGGAAAAATTCCATGATACTAGACAATGTCTAGTTTTGCGTCTACAGTTGCTGATAAAAAAAAATAATGATAAGAAATCGTATTTTAGAAAAAAAAATGGTTGATTAAGTTTTTTCGATGTATTTTTTATAATGTTATTTCTGTTCAAAGGGAAGTAAGGACACTTTTTTTTTACCGTGAAATTTTTTTTTCAAATTAGTACTTATGTCACTCCATAAAAGTAAAAAAATCAAAAATTAGCATCTTCGAAATTTTCTTTTAGTTTAAATTTTTAGTAAGTACATTTATTAACCAAATCCAAAAAATATAATATTTTTGGTCGCATTCCAAAAAGTTGTAACTTGTTAAAAAACTATTTTCTCTGAAATGCGATTCCAAATAATTATTTTTTATAGAAAACTGTAACCATGAAAAATTGTGATTAATTTTTGAATACATAGGAAACTTTTCATTTCATAGTGGAAATATCAGCCTACCAAATTGGATTTTTTTTTTTAAATAATACTAATTTTATTAATTTTAATTTTCTTAAAAGTGCAATAGAACCCTAATTCTGTCTAGGGACCATAATTATTTGGTTGAAAATTTAAAAGTTTTCTTCAAAAGACATCATTTTTTTGCGAATTCAACTGTTTTGTTAAAAATTCGTCTTTTTCGGTTAAAAATTCAACTATTTTCGTATAATATCATCCTTTTGTTTAAAATAGATATTTTGTTGCTGATAAGTCAACTGAAACTTTTTTTGAATGAAAAATATTTCTTCTGCAATTTTTTTTTTTTTTTAATTTAAAAAATCATCTTTTTTTAGTAGAAATATTGCATCTTTTTTTGACAAAAATGCAACTGTTTTGTTGAAAATCCAACGATTTTATAGAAAATTTACTTTTTGTTCAAAATGTGTATTTTTTTGTAGAAAAATTTACTGAAATCCTTTTGGATGGAAATTCGACTTTTTTGGAAAATTGGTCTTTTTGATTTCAAAAGTCACCTGTTTCAGTAGACTTTTAATGTTTCTTGGAGAATGCAACTATTTGGTTGGAAATTCAACTATTTCCTAAAAAATTTACTTTTTGTTTAAAATTTGTATTTTTCTGTAGAAAAGTCTATTGAAATCCTTTTGGACGAAAATTAAACTTTTTTTTTGAAAATTTCTCTTTTTGACTTGAAAATTCACCTGTCTTAGTAGAATTTTCATTTTTCTTGGACAATGCAACTGTTTGGTTGAAAAAATAATAATCATGTTAAAAAGTTATTTTTTTTTTTGTTAAAAATTCGACTATTAGCATAAAATGAACTTATAGTCTACAGTTCTTATTCTGGCATTGGAAAGTGGACTGGAATCTTCTTTGGATGAAAATGTAACTATTTTTTTTTAAAGTTTTTTTTTCTAAATTCATCTGGTTTAGGTGAAATATTTCATCTTTCTTGAATAAAAATGAAACATTTCGGTTGAAAATTCAACTCTTTTTCTAAAATTGGTTTTTCGGATTTCAAGATACAACTGTTTAAAGTTCATACTTTTTGGTTGAAAATTTTGTTGTTTCGTTGAAAATATGTTTTGTAGAAAATTTATTTTTCTGATTAAATTTAATATTTCGGTGTTGAAAAGAGAACTGAAATCTTTTCTGGATGAAATTTATACTATTTCATTACATTTTTTTTTCCTTAAAAATTCATCTGTTTTAAAAGAAATTTCATCTTTCTTTGAAAAAAAATGCATCTGTTCAGTTAAAAATAATACTATTTTCTTCAAAAGTCATACTTTTGGTTGAAAATTCTACTGTTTCATTAAAAATTTCACTATTTCGCGGAAAATTGACTTTTTGTTTAAAATTCATATTTTTGTGTTACAAAATGAACTGAAAGCTTTTCTGGATGAAAATTCAACTATTTTTTTTAACTTGATTCCTTTTCAAATGAAAATTCATCTTTTTTAACAGAAATTTCATCTTTTTTGGATAAAAATGCAACTATTGGGTAGAGAATTCAACAATTTTGTTGAAGAGTCATCCTTTTTGGATAAAAATTTGTCTTTTTGGATGGAAAATTCAATTTTGTTTGTAGAAACTTATTTTTGGTTGAAAAATTCATATTTTGATCCTGAAAAAAACTAAAATATTTTTCAATAGAAAATTCCACTATTTTTTCTCCAATTTATCTTTTTCATTTATCAATTCATCCGCTTTGGTAGGAATTTCTTTTTTTTCAATGGAAGTGCAAATTTTTGGTCAAAAATGATTCCTCTTTGCTTGAGTATTCAACTATTTCATTTGAAAGATTTCGTGGAATCACTTTGTTAAGAAATCATTTTTTTTCGTCGAGTTAAATTTTTAGTTGAAAATTCATCTCTTTGGTTGAAAGTTTAACTATTTCAATTGCAAATTTTTTTTTGCCTTTTTTTTCTTTTGTCCAAAATTGATTTTTTAACTGAAAATGTAATTATCTTCAAGATTTATCTTTTTTAGTGGAAAATTCTCCTTTTTTGGTAGAAAAAAAAAAATTTTTTTGGTTTAAAATTTCATTTTCGTTGGGTAAAAATGCATCAGTTTCGTGGAAAAATCATTTTTTGCTGATGTCATATTTTTTGTCTGTAAATTCACTTTTTGTAGAGAAAATTCGTCTTTCTGCTTGAAGGTTCAACAATTCGGATGAAATTTTCTTTCCTTCAAAAAAAATCTTTGTTGGTTGAAAATTCGTCTTTTTCGTTATTAAAAAACTTTTTTTAAAGATAAATTTCATGTTTTTTGATTGAAATATAAACTATGAAATTTTTTTAAAATAATTTATATGTTTATGTTGAAAATTCACCTGTTATGTTGAAGATTTAATTATTTTGTTGAAAATAGATTTTTTTGTTTAGAATAAATTAATGAATTTGAAAATTTTAAATTTGATTCTGAAATACTGTTTTATTACGTTTATAGAAGATTATATGTTAGAAGTATTTCAAGATTGAAATGCTGGTATTTGAATATTAATGATGAAGGAAAATGAAAAATTTGACTTGATTCGTTTTGAGGTGTAAAAATCTTAGTTTATTATTCGACTGAAAAAAAATATTCAACATTTTTTTGACGAAAACATATGCTTTTGAACAAAAGTTAATGACTCGATAGTACTTTTAATTGATTTAATAAAAAAATTTTATTGATTTGATAACATTTTTAATCGATTTATCATTATTTTCTTGTCAGTGAGAGGCTGTATAATTCATTGATGGACCCTCGCTTTCGAAAGCTTTATTGCACGTTTATTACTTTTATAGCCATCGTAAAATGGCAGTAACACTCTCTCAGGAATTCCCTTCTGTTGTAGTCACTCAGAAACTTTAGAAACACGACATGAATACCAAAAAGGCGTATCTCCCTTGTTCCAGTATTGCATCAAACACAAATTCTTTATTAAGTTTTTGATGTTACATTTAAATTTTTAACTAAAAATAGCACAAAATTGATAAATACTAATAAATAATATATGTATAGTAAATAATATAAATAAATTATATTAATAATAATTATTATTAATTATATTTTAATTACATAAATATAAATAAATTATAATAAATAATAATAATAAATAATAAAATAAAATATTAGGGTGTGCCAAACATGAAAAAAATCTGGAATTTGAAATCGCTACATGCGAAAAAAGTAGGATATTTTTATTAAAAAAAAAAAAAAAGAATGTCTTAGGCTTTTTTCCTTGACCAATTTTTTCTCGACCATTGATTATCAAATACTATTAATATTCACATACAAATTAAAAATTTTCAAATTCATTTATTCTAAACGAAAAAAGTGACTTTTCTACGATAAAACATGACTTCTTAAGAAAATACTTGAATTTTCTACAATAAAGATTTTCCAGTAATGAATGAAAAAAAAGTTCATCTAAATTGTTGAACCTTAAAGCCAAGAGACGAATTTTTTGTACGAAAATTGAATTTTCAAGTAGAAAAATAGGAATTTTCAGGAAAAAAATTAATTTTCGACAAAATAGTTCAATTTTAAACCAAAGAGATCAAGCTTCATTAAAAAAAATTCAACAGTATAGTTCAACTACTACCCAATCTGTTAAATTTTCAATTCAAAAAGATCTGTTTTCAATTAAATAGTCAAAATTTAACCAAAGAGATGAATTTTCAACGAAAAATATGAATCTTCAACAAAAAAATGATTTCTTAACAAAGTGGTTCCAACAAAATTGTCAAACCAAATAGTTTGAATAAGAAGTTCATTTTTGACGGATACTTGAATTTTCATTCCGAAAAGATGGATTTTCAATAATAACAGTTGAATTCTCATACCAAAAGAATGACTTTTTTAGAAAATTGTTTAATTTTTAATCAAACCATTGCATTTTCATTCAAGAAAGATATTTTTTCTGCTCAAGCAGATGATTTTTTAAATCAGAAAGACAAATATTAAAAAATATAGTTGAATTTTGAAAAAAACAGTAATTTTTTTTACCAAAATGGATGACATTTTAACAAATTTATTAAATCTTCAACCAAACGTTTGCATTCATATCAAAACAAGATGAATTTTCTAGTCAGACAGATGAATTTTTTAATAAGAAATATAAATTTTCAAAATAAAAGAGTCGAATTTTCAGCCAAAAAAAATTCCAGTTGATTTTTCAACACAAAATGTGGATTTGGCTCAAAAGGTAAATGTTCTACGAAACAGTTGAATTTTCAATAAAAAAAGTAGATTTTTGGACCGAAAAGGATGACTTTTTAACAAATTTATTGAATTTTCAACCAAACAGTTGCATTCGTATACAAGAAATATGAATTTTCTACTCAGACAGTTGAATTTTCAAGTAAAAAAGATCAATTTTCAAACAAAAAAAGATAAATTTTCGAAAAAAAAAATAGTCGAATTTTGACCCAAAAAATATTGCAGGTGTCTTTTCAACAAAACGGTTGAGAATTCGACCAAAAAGGATGACTTTTCAACAAAATTATTGAATTTTCAACAAACATTCGCATTCTTGTCCAAGAAAGATGAAATTTCTACTTAAACAGATGAATTTTTTAAGCTCGAAGACAAATTTTCAAAAAAATAGTTGGATTTTCATCCGAAAAACATTTCAATTGATTTTTCAACACCAAAATATGAATTTTTCTCCAAAGGTAAATTTTCTACGAAATAGTGGAATTTTTAACAAAACTATTGAATTTTCAGGAGGAAAAAATGCAAAAAAAGAAATATAAATATAAAGCAAATAAATTACTAACAAGAATGTTACATCAGAGTTACCGCAAAACTTAATTTAAAAAATTCTGTAATTTTTTCCTGACCAATGTTTCATTTTCCCTGACCATTCATATTCATAGACCAGAATATTACATTTGTTACATTTTGAACCTAGAATCATTTATAAGGGGAATAAAATAATTTCAAATAAAAATTAAAAACTTTCAAATGTATTCTGCTTAACAGTTATTTAAAGTTATACAAATTCCCTGACTTTTACAAGATTTTTTTATAAACTCCTGCCTTTTCCCTGACTTTAAAAAAAATTCTTGTTGGCTAGGTTCCTCTTTTCACTTCCTTTTTTCACAATTTAGGTTCATGACTTGGATCGACTTTTTAGAAGAAAATTCATACTAAAGATACTATTTTCTTACAATTGTCCGCTATTGCCACTATTTTTTTAATTTTTCTTGAAAAATATTTTTGAACTTCTTCGCTAATTGGCTAAAAAATGTTTTTCATATTGAATTTTCTACCACAGAAGATGAATCTTCAACAAAAAATGTATAAGTTGATATTTTAGCCAAGAAAAGATTTTAATTTTGAATAAAAAATAGTAGAATTGAACCAAAAAGGATGAAATTCCAACAAAATAGTTGAATTTTTAGAAAAAATAGTTGGATTTTTATCCAAAAAACATTTAAATTGATATTGCAACACCAAAATATGAATTTTCCTCTCAATTTAATTTTCTACGAAATAGTGGAATTTGCAAGCAAAAAGATTGATTTTTCAACAAAATTGGTGAATTTTCAAACAAATAATAAAATTTACAACAAAAAAGATAATTTTCAGGAGGAAGCAACTGCAAAAAAAGAAATATTAATATAAAGCAAATAAATTACAAAGAAGAATGTTAAATCAGGGTTACCGCAAAACTTAAATTTAAGAATTCTCTAATTTTTCCCTGATCAATTTTTTATTTTCTCTGACCATTAATATTCAAAGACTAGAATATTACAAGCAGATAAGAAAAAATTCAAATAAAAATTGAAATTTTCCAAATTTATTCTGCTTGACATATTCGGTAAAGCCTGGTTTTTACTTCATTATTCACAGACTGGGTTGCAATCAAGTGCATGCTAGAGGGACCTACAGCTTTAGGTGGGATCCGACCCACCAGAACCTCAGTAAAGGTATATAGAAAAATTTCAAGAGGTACCGGCTCAGGGATCCTTCGTGATTAAGTACTCTTATTATTTTGTATCCCTCAGAATTCGGGAATTCATGGAAAAGTTAGGGAATTCATTTTAAAAATCATTTTGGCGTTGACTACGTACCAGAAAGAGAACGTGCCGTTCATGCTTATTATATCCACACTAGGGTGGTCCAAAAATGAATCGGAATTTTTACCTTACTCTTCATGTATATCATTCCAAAATTTGTTTGAATTTATAAAAAAAAAATTAATGCTTTTTTTAAAAATTATACTTAGAGGTAGCGCAAGCCCCATGAAATTCAACACGTATTTCCCATAAGAAAAAAGGCGTTTTTGTAAATTTAATTCTGAATCGTCAGTATTAGTTCAATCGAGTTGAAACTCAACATTTATCTTTAAAATTAGCAGTAGAATATGAATAAAATATTTTTTTTGAATATCACCCCGATAAGTCTGTTTTATAAGGTAACAAAAAATCCCCATAAGTGAAAAAATGGATTTTGCGAGTTTCTGACGCTAATGATGAGTTTTTTGTGGTTTTTAAAATCAAAATTGTTTCTAATACATTTAATACTACTTTATACTAACAATTAGATATTTACATGCATTGTTTAAAAAATTCATTATTGTGAGGTAATACTTAATAAATGTTAACAAAAATAATTGTTCAAATGATTTATTATTATTTTTAATAACATTCTCTTAGAATAATGCTGAGAAATTGGATTTTTTTGAAACATTCCCACTTTCTGTCCAATTTTCTATTAGAGCGAAGTAAAAATTTAATGACAGTTAACAAAATTATTTTCTAAACAATTTATTATCATTTTTAATAATATTAAATTTCAATAATGACAGAAAGTTGCGGTTTCTGCTGAAAATGTTAACTACTTACCTACGTTATACTTGGAGTGGGTTAAAAATTAATTCAATTTAGAAAAATAATTATTCAAACAAATTATTATTGTTTATACATATTTTCTTCTTCATTAATGCTATAGTGTTGCGGCTTCTTCTGAAATGTTTAACTTTTTGTTAATTTTTCCCTTACTGAGGTAATATTTATTACAAGATATGTTTTTTTTTTCTGAAATGTTTAACTTTTCTTTGCCTTTTAAGTTATGAAAAATTAATAAACAACAATTAGAAAAAATAATATTTTTAAAAATTTCTTACTTTAAAAAAAATATAATTTCATGGAATGAAACAGATGTTTGTAAAATTGATATCTGACATTAGTTCCCTTGTAATTCAAGAATTTTAAATGAGATTAAAATCAAATTAAAAATCCCATTCAAGGTCCAATAATCAAGTTAATGTATAGAATTCCTATAAACAAAACAAGAATTCAAAGATCAGATTTGGACAACCACCACAAAATGCTTGTATTGCAATTCCTAAGAACAACAAAAAAATTTTCTATGGACAAAAATAAAAAATAGAAAAGAAAAATCAGAAGGCAATTAATTGATAATAAATTAGTTAATTAACTAATTATTCAATTAATTTAATTATATATATATATTGTACATATATATTTTCATTTCTAATTATTCCATTCTTTGTTTTTGTCTCTTGTGTAAGATAGCTTTTTAGTTGCAATTTTTTTTCAATTATAGGGAAAAGATCAAAAATAATTCATTCAAAAAAATACAATTCTATTTAAAAAATGGAAAATTTGTATTTTCAATAAAAATATTATAGATTTCGGAGAAGGTTCACAACTTTCTAACATTTTAGGTTATGTGGGCGTTTGGAACAAAAATTGGTATTTTGAAACCAAAATCATTACAATGTAAACAAAATTTTGAATCCCAACAATTTGAGAGTATTTTAGTGTTATCTGTACAAAAATAAGCATTTTTATTGAAAAATAAACATTGTTAAAGAAGATTCACAACTTTTGACAATTTTAGTTTATGTTATCATTTTATACAAAAAAATAATTTTTTAAAACAAAAATTATTATATAATTTGTTCAAGATTTACAATCGTTTAACAATGTTTTATTAGGTTAGTGTTTTCGTGAGTGGTGTTTTTAATTTAAAAAAATTATATTTCAAAGAAGATTCATAACTTTGAACCGTTTTAGGTTATTTTTTTTTATACCAAAAAAATCGTATTCTAAAACAAAAATATTATCATATAATTTGAACAAGATTTAGAATCATTTAAAAATGTTGCGTTAGGTTAGTGTTTTTCGTGAGTGGTGTTTTTAATTTAAAAAAATTATATTTCAAAGAAGATTCATAACTTTAAACGATTTCAGGTTATGTTAGCATTTCTTACCAAAAAACAATCCAACAATGTTCTATTAGGTTAGTGTTTTTCGTTAATGTTGTTTTCAAGTTCAAAAAAATTATATTTTAAAAAAGATTAATAAATTTTAATCATTTTAGGTTATGTTAACGTCTTATACCGAAAAATTATATTTTATACACAAAAATCATAACCTTCTAACAATGTTGTACTAGGTAAGTGTTTTTCGTTAGTTGTGTTTTTAATTTTTCTTAAATTATATTTCGAAGAAGATTCATAACTTTCAATCATTTTAGGTTATGTTAGCGCTTCACACAAAAAGATTGGTATTTTAAAAGAAAATCATTATGGTTCGAAAAATATTGATAGTTCTGAATAGAAAAAATTTTGTTTCAAAGATGATTCAACATTAGTGTTTTCCATCTAAACTTGCTATTATTAATAACAAATAATTGGATTTAAGAGAATCTTTACAGTATTATTTCTTCACAATAATATATGTTAATATTTTTTTGTTGAAAACTGGTATTTTTTATTAAAAATGCAACAGTTATAAATTATAAAAATTGCGTGTTGGTATTAATTTTATGTTCTAATTTACAAATGACATGAGGGAACAAAAACATTTTTGTTTGATTTCTTGTTATCCTGAAAACTTTTGAAAATTATATGCTTTATAATGAAAAGCGTAGAAAATTAAACAATTCGAAACATTCGAGGATTATTATTATCAATTATCATTAACGAAAGGGTATAATTCGAAATAGATTTACTTATCTAATCAATGTAATAAAGATATAATTCAACAATGATAATTTATCGAACTTTCTAGAATTAGAAAACATGATATATAGTCCTTACATTAAAATTACTTCACGTGGCACAATTATAACTTTATTTTGTAAACCAAACGTTCCTAAATGTTTGCTGATTCAACAGTCAGCACACACGTGTAAATAGCTAAATACTATTTGCTCGAAGTTTCTGAGTCTAAAGCGAGAGTTTGATATATTCTTTCGACTTTTGTCAAGTTCCAAACAAACCTAACGAGTTCTAAATTATATTTTTTATTCCATTCTATTTTTTTTTTATTTGAATGTCAAACATTTGACGAAATTTGATCATCATTTTAAATAATAAGTTAATGGAAGTAACTATTGACTTTGAATTGAGGAAAAGGAGATTGAAATTTACCAGAAAATGGAAGATAAATAATGAAAAAAGAGAACTAAGGGAAGTGAATTGAAGACATTTAGATTTGCGTGACTTATAATGAGAAAGGCCTCTTTGTTTGAACAAACTTACGATTAACAATATTATTCCGTCCCTTGTTTGTTTTGTAGGTTCGAATGAGGAAAAGTCAATCAATAATTTCTCTAATTCCGCTTCATAAAGTTCAAAAATAATCTGCGAATAAATTGCTTCATAATTAGAAACATTAAAGCTATGATAAATTTTTTAATGAAATGATCGATCATCAACTAAGGTAAAGGTACCTATCATGAAACAGTTCCCTATTATGAAACAGTTTGATGAATAATTCAAAATTATATTTTTTAGCAGAAATTTTTATATTAATAATTTCAATTTATAAGAAGAATAAAATTTCTTTTTTTACGTCTAGATTTTTTTTTTAATTCAGAAATTTAGGATAGAACCTAATAATAATACGACTTCTTCCAGACTAATAATATAAAATTTATTTTAAAAAATATATACGAAAAGATAACGTTTCGGAATAACCAGCTAGCTTCCCTCATCAGATCTGTATAAAAAACGTATTTAAAATTATAATATGAGAAATATAATTTACTGACAGAATTTTTTCTGAATATAATAAGAAAATACCTTTAAAACATTTGACAAAATTCCTTGAATTTCTCTATGTGTGTGTTCCATAAAGTTTTTTATATAGTGCTAGAAAAAATATAATAGAGGTTAGGTTCGAAAAATGTGAATAGTATATTTATTTTTAGTGCAAACAGTAAATCTAATGGAACAAAATAGGAAATTGATTCCATACCTGTAATTAATTGGTATTTTTATTTTAGAATTTAACTATTGTGTAAAAAATGGTAGCAAGTTTGCCCCGTCTCCATCTTGGAAACTTTGTGAACACACACATTAAGAAATGAATTTGGTTTGAAATGGTTTGAAATGAATTTAGAGACTGTTTTTTATTTAGTTATAAATTCAACAATGTTATTATAAGAAGCACTAAAATAATCTAGATCTGTAACTAAATTCATACAATTTTCATAGCTGTAGAGATGAATTTAGAGAAAAAGTTTTATCCTTAGCTTCCAATTATTTAAAGAAACCACAACGAATTTCAGGTATAGACAAAATTATTGCAAATAAAATAAACATAACCAATAGTTTTATGAGTAAGAACAAAGAAAAGATTTTAGTAACCAAAGCAGATAAAGGCAATGTAACCATTGTGATGTGTCGCCAAGATTACACTCATAAAATGAATATATTATTATATGATTCAAAAACACATACAAAAATTAGTTATAACCCTTTAAACTTTTCACAAATTGATACCTTTAAAATGGTAGATGGATGGAGGACAAGTGGTTTCCTAAATCCTAGCACAAAGAGAGCAGATTTACTTACAGTAAATACTAACATTGCTATAATGTATGGACTTCCAAAAATACATGAACAAAATTGTCCTCTCAGACCAGTTGTGTCTTCCATAGGCACTCCTACTTATTACTTAGCTAAGATTTTTAGTAAAATTATTTCCGAATCCTTACCATCTCATCCTTATAACATAAAGAACTCAATTGAATTTAAAGAAAAAATTAAAAATTTTAAAATACCTGATAATCATAGTATGGTATCACTTAACGTCACATAATTCTTTACTAATGTTCCTTTAGAACTCGTTAAAAAGCATAAAGTCTAGATGGAATCACATAAAGAAAAATACTAAAATTCCTTTCGACAAATTTAAGGAGGGCATTTCTTTTCTTATGATTAACACCTTTTTCAAATTTGATGATAACTTTTACCAGCAAACACATGGTATGCATATGGGTTCACCGATTTCGGCTATTCTATCGGAAATTGTTATGCAAGATTTAGAATCAGAAGTACTTAATCAAATTAACTTTGAAATTCCAATATATGTACGTTATGCTGATGACTCCTTTTTAATTATTCCCGAAAACAAAATAGATCTGATCGTTTCACTTTTTAATTCCTATCACAACAGACTACAATTTACAATCGAAAAAGAAGAAAACAATTCAATAGGTTTTTTAAATTTAGAAATTATAAGATCTGATAACAATATCATAAAATCTAATTGGTTCCGTAAAAAAACTTATTCATACATACAAGTAACAATTCCTCTGATAACATGTGATCATTCAGGAACCTTTCAGGATGGTAACAGGTTAGCTGGGATACTTGCTCCGTCTTCACAAAACAGTTTTTTATCTTTTTCACCATTTTTTACACAATAGTTAAATTCTAAAATAAAAATAAAAATACCAATTAATTACAGGTATGAAATCAATTTCCTATTTTGTTCCATTAAATTTACTGTTTGCACTAAAAATAAATATACTATTCACATTTTTCGAACCTAACCTCTATTATAATTTTTCTAGCACTATATAAAAAACTTTATGGAACACACACATAGAGAAATTCAAGGAATTTTTTCAAATGTTTCAAAGGTATTTTCTTATTATATTTAGAGAAAATTTTGTCAGTAAATTATATTTCTTCATATTATAATTTTGAATACGTTTTTTATACAGATCTGATGAGGGAAGCTAGCTGGTTTCCGAAACGTTATCTTCTCGTATATATTTTTTAAAATAAATTTTAGATTATTAGTCTGGAAGAAGTCGTATTATTATTAGGTTCTATCCTAAATTTCTGAATTAAAAAAAAAAAAAATTAATAAGTAGGAAAGTTAGGCTTTTCAGCAGAAAAAAAAGTATGGTTCTAAAGTTTTGAAGACTAAAAAATAATTTAATGGATCAAATGACATGGTTTATAGATTTGAGATGACTGCACTTTTTCTCAATTCGGAAACAACTTTATTAAGTAGTTGTTTCATAAAACGTACAACTTTTTTGATATGTTCCATTTATGGAACAGAGGTACGTTTACAATAAAATGTGTTTTTTATTATATTAATATATCTCACGTTATGTTATTGTTATATAATACTTGAACTTGAGATAAAAAAATTCATTTTGAAAAAAAGAATCTCACGACGCAGAATAAATAATTGTGCAACTCTGAACATTTTCATCCAACTTTAGAGAAAAACCTATAAAATGTCGGCGCGTATAAATTTTCATAGAAATACACAGTAAGGGAAGACAATCTTAGTTTATTCTGTAAACAAATTGTGCCTATTCTTTGAAAAATACACAAACTCTGAATATGTTTATAAAAAATATTAAAATTACGAATAATTATTGTGAATGTGTAAAATAATGTACGAAATCCTTATTTTAATTACGTACCTTGTTGCTTTCGTAAAAGATTGAGCCTATTCTTATGAAAATAGCCAAACTCTGAATATGTTTAGGAAAATCATAGAATCATCATCATAGAAAAAAGCAATCGAAAAGATATTCTTGGTTGATTCTATAAAAAAATTTAGCCTATTCGTTGAAAATAGCAAAAATCAGAATTTGTAAAGAAACATAGAACAAGAATTTTCGGAAGGATATACTTAGTTGACTCCGTAAAAAAATTTTGAGCATTCCATGAAAATAGCTAAGCTCTGGATATGTTGACAAACATTGTTTAAATAAATGATAATTATTGTATAGTTCCAAATTATCATACATAGGAAAGAGTTTTTTGAAAAACTTTTTTTTATTGATTCCGTAAACAAATTGAGCTACACTTTAAAAAATAGCCAAACCCTTGATTTATTTATCAAAATTGTTTAAATAATGATTCATTCTTCGAAATTTGCAGAGAATTATAGGAACAAGTCACTGGAAAGATATTCTTATTTAATTCTATAAAAAATGGAGCCTATTCGTTTAAAAACAGCCAAACTTTGAATATGTCTATGAAAATTGATAAAATAAATAAAAATTATTGTAAATTTGTAAAGCAACATAGGAAAGACTTATTTTCAATACATTCTTTTTGGTTCGGTAAACAAATTGAGCCAATTCGTTAAAAACAATAATATAACCAATAATGATTCTTGTAAATTTACAAAGTAACATAGAAAATAGTCATCAAAAAGACATTCCTAGTTGACTCCGTGAATAAATTGTGCCTATTCCTTAAAAAATACCCGAACTCTGAATATGTTTATGAAAAATTGTTTTCTTTTTCTCTGAATGCTGAGTTTTCAAGTCATAAAGACAAATTTTGGAAAGAAAGGTTCAATTTACAGCACAAAAATATGCATTTTCTACCAAATTAAATAAGTCGTGGACTGTGAGACGAATTTCCGACAAAATAAATAGATTTTCAACTAAAAAAGATCAATTTTCTAGCAAAAATGGAATAGCTACATTTTTAGTGAAAAAATTTATTTTCAATAAGAAAAACACGACTTTTCAAACAAATTTGTTGAATTTTTAACCAAGAAAATGATTTTTTAATTAGAATGATGTATCTTTGATAGAAAAAATAAAATTTTAACCAAATAGAGGAATTTTCAACCCAGAAGATGAATTTTCGACCAAAAAGATGTATTTTCAACCAAAAAAGCATAATTTTTAAGAAATTAGAAGGATTTTTAGACAAGGAAGATTTTTTAGTCAAAAAAAAAAAAAAAATCAACAAACTCTTTGAATTTTATAGTCAAAAAGACAAATTTTCTACGAAACAGTTAAATTTTAAACAAAAAGGTAACTTTTTAACAAAGCTGTTGAATTTTCAATAACATAATTAAATTTTGAACCTGATGATGAAATTTTTCACCAGAACAGATGAATTCTTAACTCAAAATAAAGTATTATACTTCTCAGTAAAAAATTAATAATTTTCAACCTAAAATAATTACCAACATTTTTTTTAAGATTCTGTATCACATGTTTCAAGAAAATTTTGAATTTCCTCGAAATTGTTTTGAATGCATCATTACTTAAAATTTTTTAACGCTCTCAAAAATTCCATAAAATATCATAAAATCCCTTTATATTCTGTAAATTCACATGAAATTTATGTTATTTCTACAAATTCCTTGAAATCCCTTGAAATATTTGAAATCCTATGAAATCCTTTGAGATTCTGGAAAATTCGTTAAAATATCCTCTTCAAAATCCTTGTAAATCCCTTAAAATAACTAAAATCTTGAAATCTTTCAAAGTATCCTAAAATATCATAGGTCCTATAAAATCCTTCCAAACCTTCTGATAATCTAGAAAATTCTGCAAAACCGTATGAAATTTATTTATATCCCTTCAAATCATTACAATTTTTTGAAAATTCCTTGAAACTTTTAAAATCCTTGAACAATTTTCAAAACTCTTGAAAATTGATTGAAAATCATTTGATATTTCTTCAAATTCTTTAAAAGTAATTAGAATCCTCAGAAATGTTTCAAAATATCATGAAATTTTTTAAATATCGTTTAAAAAAATTCAATAGCTTGATTCCTGTTCACATTCTTTAAATCCATTGAAATCTCTTAGGATATTTTTAAATACTCTTAATATTTAAAATTCTTTAAAATTATTGCAAATGCAATAAAATGTTCGAAAATCGCACTAAATCATTCAAATCCTTGGAAATGCCTTGAAATTTCTCAAATTGCTTGAAACCTTCCAAACATTATCAAAGCTCTTGAAACTCGTTTGGAACTTTTAAAATAACCAAAAATCTTCCAAATTCTTAAAAATCTTTCAAATTTTCAAATATCGTTGGAAATACCTTGACATATTTTAAAATCTCTTTAAATTATTCCAATCTTTGGAAATTTCTTGAAATGACTCGAAATATTTTAAATCCTATGAAATACTTTGAAATTCATTAAAATTGTTATTAACTTTGCCTTTAAATTATAAATTAAAATTTGAATGAAAAAAAAGCCTTTAAATTTCAAATCTTTTGAAATTCTAGGAAATTCTGAAAACCCGCATGAAATTTTTTCATGCTGAGAATTCCCAGAAAATCCTTTCCCTCTAGAACTTCTTTTCAATTGAAATCCCTTTGAATATTTGAAAATATCCTGAAATTGTTTAAATTCCTTAAAATATTTCAAATTTTTTCAAATATACGGAAATATTTGAAAATATTTCTAAATCTCTTCAAATAATTTGAATCCTTAGAAAGTCCTTGAAAATCCTTGAAATATTTGAAGCCCTGTGAAATCCTTTGAGATCCTTGGAAATTCATTAAAATACTTTGCTGAAAGACTTTAAAATCCCTTAAACTTACTGAAATCCTCGGAAAATTGATATAATTCATCGAATTCCATTAAAAATTCCTTAAAATAATTTATTAGATCCTAATACCCTCTTGATCCTTTAACATTCTTCAGAATCACCCAAAAATCTAAGAAATTCTCTGATACCGCATTAAATTTTTTTTTAATCTTCAAATAATCTTTTGAAATTTCTTTGAAATTTTTTGATGGTGTTGAAAATTCCCTGAAAATTTTTCAATATCCTTCATGTTCTTTAAGTTTATTGAAATTCTTTGAAAATATTTGAAAATATTTGAAAATATTTAAACATCTCTTTAAATCATTGAAATTCTCAGTAATTTCTTGAAAAAAAATTGTTTTTCAAAGAAATACCTTGTAATATTTAAAAATATCTCAAAATAATTCAAATCTTTGAAAATTCTTTAAAATTTTTGTAATCGCTTAAAACCTTTCGAAATACTTTAAATATCTTGAAACTTACTGGAATCTTTTGAAATACCACAAAATCATTCAAATCTTTTGAAATATTTCAAATACCTTAAAATAAAAAATGTTTTTATGAAATCCTTTGAGATCCTAAAAATTCATGAAAAAACTCAATTGGGAGCCTCTCAAATCCTTTCAAATCACTGAAATTCTTTCAAATTTTATGAAATTTTTGATTATAAAATTAAAAAAAATTTAATTGTTTTTTTTCTCGTTGAAATTCTTTCATTTTTAGTTTTTTTATAATATTATTTAGTATTACATATAATTTTTAGTTAAAAATTAATTTTTTAAATTAAAAATTAACCTTTTCTAGTTGATAATTCAATTTTTTGGTTGAAAATTCATTTTTGTTTTGGCAAAAAATTAATTTCATGCACTTTGTTGATAGTTCGTTTTTTTTTTGAAAGTAATTTTTTTACATGAAAATTCAATTCTTGAATTTTTTCCCAGAGAGGATTCAATTTTTAACCAAAACGATCAATTTTGTACCAAAAAAGAAATAAATATTCCTACCAAAAAAAAAGAATTTTCTACAAAATGGTTGAATTTTCAACCAGATAATTTTTCAAATAAAATGATAAATCTTAAAAGAAATGAATTTTCAACAACAAGAAATTTGAAAATTCAATGAAATCCTTTGAAACTCCTTGAAAACCCTTTGACAGCTGACAAGAAAAATCAAAGCGAAAATTCAATCGCATTTAAATTCAGTAATAAATTAGACTCATTGCCAATTTTTTTGTTTAAATAATTTGCAAATGTGAGAAAAAAATCTCTGATTATATCAGACCAACTGAAAGTGCTGTAAATGGCACAACTTTATTTTTATTTTTATTATCTTCTCATTAATTTTAAACTTCTACTTGGAAAGTATTCCAATTAAAGCTCATCCACGTTGAAGCTAATTTAAATTAGAGCATTTGAAAATTTAAACGTTGGGCTTTCAATTCATACTTCTTCATGCTGGTACTTGGGAATGAAAGATTTTTCAAAGTTGAATCATAATCCAATTTTGATTTATTTTTTAAATTAATTTTCTCTGAAAAAAGTTTTTCTCCTTTCGCTCCGCTGGGAATCGAACCTCAGAACTTCCGATTGCCGGTCGGGTGCTTTTCCAATAAGCTACTAGAGGGATCGAGAGATGAAACTTTTTTCGGAAAATACACGCATTATTTTGTCAGGTGACGAATTAAATTCTTCAAGGAATCTGTATTATCATCAGAGAATATCAGAAATTTTTAACGTCTTTTCAGACTAGATGGAGAAAAATTCAGAAAAATTCAATATCAGAATTTTCAAAAATTAACGTTTTCAAATTAAAATCGTTGAAGCGGAATAGATTTCGGAAAGACGTCAGAAGACTTTCATTTTTTTGCTCACTCTGCTTTCAATATGAAACATTCGCGATAAGCGGCTTGAAATTTAAAAAATCTGGTCACACGTTGGATTACAAAAAATTGTCAATCTTCTGAATATTTCGTCGACCTAATTATGAAGCTCCTGATCTCATTTTTTTTTATACTGAAAAAGTTTAAAATCGAAAGTATAAATTACCATACGTTTTTAAGAAAAAAATCACCATTCTAATGCAATCGAAAATTATAAAATGTTCAAATTTCATGTCGTATGTGAATAAGCAATTTAAAGACTAAACTTTAAGAATTGCCAAATATTGAAATATTCGTGAGATTACAAAAATGTAGATTTACTGGTATTAGTAAAAAAAAGTAATATTACCATAAAAACATAATTTATCTTTAAAAATAAATATAAAAAATGTTGAAGATATGGTCTAATTATTGACATATTTTTAGGTATGCTAATAATGAGAAAGATCATGATTATATAATTTAGCACATTTTGTGACATTATGGAATTTAATCAATCTTTTACGGCAGCATTAAAAAGTTTTAAGATTCAATATAAATTTTGTAAATCCTATCAAACTACTAAATCATCTCGAAACTTTCAAACTTTTCAAATTTCAAGAAACTTTAAAAATATTTTCAAAACTTTATATATTCGATTGATAAAATTGGCGAAATATAAAAATCCAGAATAAAAGAATCCCTGCAAATTTTTCAAAAATCAATATTTTTTAATTATTAAAAAAACAATAATCAAACTTTTGGATGAAATTTTTTTTTCCAGATTCATTTTTTAAAAATTAATAGTTTGAATAATGATTTTTTAACAATTGAAAAAAACTTTCTGGGAAACGGACATTTTAATTTTAAAAAAATAAGAAGATATTTGTGCTGAATTGAATCCCGTAAAGTTTGTTCGGAGAAAATTCAGCAAAAATTCTGTTATTTATAATGATTTTTTTTTCAAATTCAAACAATTATTTTTGAAAATTTTGAACATTTAGAGAAAAATCCTGTGATAAAAATGTGATTATTGTATTTCAAATCAATAAATAATCAGTATTAAAGAACATTTTTTTCCATTGTTTCAATTCGGGAATTTTCAGATTCGGTAATATTAAAAACTGAATTTTTCAAATCAGGAAAAAACAATTCTGCTAAACTTATCGAATTTTCTGCAAAATTTACAGAATTTTTATCAAGTTCATAAATTTACGGATATTTGCTGCAACATTCGCTAAATTTTAAAAATTCATCTCTTTGGTTGAAAATTCGACTATTCTGTTGAAAATTAATTTTTTGTTGTTGTTAAGAATGGATTATTTCAACTAGAAATGTAAATGTTCAATTCTAGTTGAAAATTTATCATTTAAATTAAAAATTGACCTTTTCTAGTTGAAACTTCAACCTTTTAGTCGAAAATTCATTTTTTTTTTTGCAGAGAAATAATTCCATGCATTTCGCTGAAACTTCGTTTTTTTTTTGTTGAAAATTAATTTTTTTGTATGAAAATTTACCTATTCCATTTTTAGTTAAAAATTCAACTATAGTGCAGAAAATTCACGTATTTCGTAGAAAATTCGTTGTTTCCGGTTCACTTCAACTTTTTGAAAATTCATTTTTTCGTTGGATTTTTGTTTGTTTGTACGAATACGTTTTTTGGTAGAAAATAAATCCCTTTTGGTAAAAAATTAAACAAATCGGCAGAAAATTAAAATATTTGTTTGAACATATTTTCTGGATAAGAATTCAACTGTTTTGTAGATAATTCCTCTATTTGGTTGAAAATTATCAATTCTTGAGTTGAAAATTCAACTATTTCGTAAGAAATTCATGTAGTTTGTTGAAATTTCGTCGTTTTTGCTTGAAAATTAATTCTTCAAACTGAAAATTTAACGATTCTATTTTCGGTTGAAAACTTATTTTTTTGTTCGGAAAATTATATTTTTCCGTTAAAAATTCAACTATTTTACTCAAAATTCACATGTATGGATTGAAAATCAACTTTTTTGTCAAGAATTCATCTCTTTTGGTTTTTAAGGTCTATTGTTTACTAAAATAATTGACTTTTAGTTTGAAAAATTAACTTTTTTGTAGAAAATTCGTCTCTTGCTTCCTCATAGAGGAAGATTTATAATGGTTTGATAAAATATTCTTCTGAAAATACAACTATCTTCTTTTTGGTTGAAAAATTATTTTTTTTTTTAGTTGAAAATTAAAATGTTCGGTTGAAAATTAAAGTATTTCGTTAAAAATTCGTCTTTTTGGTAAGGAATTAATCGTCTTTGTTCAAAATTCTCTATTTGGTCGAGCATTCAACAGTTTTCTTAAAAATTCGTCTTTTCGCTTAAATTCGTATGGTGGAAAATCCTTCTTTTATTAGTTGAAAATTAAAATATTTGGTTAAAAATTCATGTGTTTTCTCAAAAAATCATTTTTTGGTCAAAAATTTTTTTTTAGGTTAAGAATTCAACTATTTTGTTGAAAGTTGAATCTTTTTTGTTTGAAAATTAGATCATTTTGTTGAAAATTCAACTTCTTGGTCAAGAATTCACTTTTGTTTGCTAGTTGAAACTTCAACAATTTTCTTATAAAGACATAATTTTTGTTGCAAATTCGAATGTTTTGTTAAAAATTCAACTCTTTCCATATTAAATATCAACCTTTTATTTGAGATTCATATTTTGTTGCTGATAAGACAACTAAAATATTTTTTGGATGAATTATATTTTTTCTGAAAATTTGTCTTTTTAATTCAAGTGTTCATCTTTTTCAGTAGAAACATTGCATCTTTCTTGGGCACAAATGCAAATGTTTTTTGAAAATTTAGCAATTTCCTGGAAAATTAACTTTTTGTTTAAAATTTGTGTTTTTTCTGTAGAAAAGTCTATTGAAATCCTTTTAGATGAAAATTCAACTCTTTTTTTTATATTCGTCTTTTTGATTTAAAAATTTACCTGTTTCAATGTTGGAAAGTGAACTGGAATCTTCTTCGGATGGAAATTTAACTATTTTTTAAGTTTTTTTCATTTCATCCGTTTTAAAAGAAATATTTCATCCTTCTTGAATAAAAATGCAACTGTTTGGTTGAAAATTCAATTTTTTTCTTCAAAATTTGTCCTTCTGATTTCAAAATTCACCTGTTTTAGCAGAAATTACATCTTTTTGTATAAAAGTACAACTGTTTGCTTTAAAATTCAACAATTTTGGTGAAAGGTCATACTTTTTGGTTGAAAATTCTGCTGTTTTGTTGACAATTTAACTATTTTGTAGAAAATCTACTTCTTGGTTAAATTTAATATTTTGGCGTTGAAAATAGAACTGAAGTCTTTATCGATCGAAATTCAACTATTTCGTAAATTTTTTCTTTTAATTGAAAATTAATCTGTTTTAAGAAAAATTTCATTTTTCTTAGATGAAAATTCAACTATTTGGTAGAGAATTCAACTATTTCGATAAAAATTCATCGCTTTTGGTTGAGAAAATTTATCTTTTGAATGAAAAATTCAATTTTGTTCGTAGAAACTTCTTTTTTGTTTGAAAATTCATATTCCGAACGTGCAAAGTCAAATAAAATCTTTTTTAACTTAAGATTCAACTATTTTCTGGATGAAAATTCAACTAGTTTTCAAAATTTGTTTTCTTTCAGAGAATTCAACAATTTTGTTGAAAAGTCATCCTTTTTGGGTAAAAATTCGTCTTTTTGGATTGAAAATTCAATTTTTCTTGTAGAAACTTATTTTTTGGTTGAAAATTCATATTCCGATCGTGAAAAGTCAACTAAAATCATTTTCAACAGAAAATTCAACTATTTTCTTTAATTCATCTTTTTGATTTATAAATTCATCCGCTTTGGCATAAATTTCTTTTTTTATGGAAATGCAACTTTTTGGTTGAAAATTATTCTTCTATATTTAAGTATCATTTTAAGAAATAATTAAGGAATCATTTTTTTTAAGAGTTATATTCTTAGTTGAAAATTCATCTCTTTGATTGAAAATTTAACTGTTTAGTCATTTTTTTAGGATTGATCTTTTTTAGTTGCAAATTCTCATTTTTTTTCTGATTTCAAAATTCACCTGCTTTTGCAGAAATTACATCTTTCTTGGATAAAAATGCAACTATTTTGTGTGAAATTCAACAATTTTGTTGGAAAGTCATACTTTTTAATTGAAAATTTTGCTAATTTATTGAAAATTTAACTATTTTGTAGAAAATTTACTTTCTGGTCTATTTTAATATTCTGGTGTTGAAAAGAGAACCGGAATCTTCTCTGGATGAAGATTCAACTATTTAAAATTTTTTTTTTTTTCAGTTAAAAATTCATCCGTTTTGAAAGAAACTTCATGTTTCTTGGATAAAAATGCAATTGTTTGGTTGAAAATGAAACTATTTTGTTAAAAAGTCATACTTTTTTTTGAAAATTCTGTTTTGTCAAAAATTTACTTTTTGTTTAAAATTCATATTTTGGTGTTAAAAGATCAACTGAAAGCTTTTCTGGATGAAAGTTCAACTTTAAGAAAAAATGTGTCCTTTTTTATTAAAAAGTCATCCGTTTTAGTACAAATTTCATCTTTCTTGAATGAAAATTTAACTATTTGGTCGAGAATTCAACTATTTTGTTAGAAATTCATCCCTTTCCCATGAAAAAATTCGTCTTTTTAGATGAAAAAATAAATTTTTTTCATGGACACTACTTTTTTGGTACAAAATTTATATTTTGATCTTGAAAAGACAACTAAAATATTTTTTAACAGAAAATTTAACTATCTTTTTAAAATTTATCTTCTTGATTTATAAATTCATTCGTTTTGGTAGAAATTTCTTTTTTATGAAAATTCAACTTTTTGGTTAAAAATTATTCTCCTTTGCTTGAGTATTCAACTATTTTATCTGAAAGATTTGATTAAATCACTTTCTTAAGAAATAATCTTTTTTTTCTTCAAGAGTTATATTTTTAGTTGGAAATTCATCTATTTAGTTAAAAGTTTAACCATTTTGTTAAAAATTAATCTTTTTAAGTTGAAAATTCAACTAATTGGTTAAAAGTTAAGCTACATTGTTAAAAATTTCTTCTTTTGATTGAAAGCAGGTGTCTTTGGTTAAAAATTTAATTATTTAGTGGAAAAGTCTTTCTTTTGGTTTCAAATTAATTTTTTAACTAAAAATGTAACTTTTCCATTTGTTTTAAGATTCATCTTTTATATTTGAAAATTCTCCTTTATGGTAAAAAAAAAATAATCTCCTTCGTTTAAAATTTTATTTTTGTTGGGTAAAAATGCATCATTTTACTGGTCATTTTTGGCTTGAAGGTTCAACAATTTAGGTAAAATTTTCTTTTCTTGGTGAAAAATCTTTATTTGTTGAAAATTCGTCTTTTTGGCTTTAATAAACTTTTTTTTGGTATAAATTTCATGTTTTTTGATTAAAACTTGAACTATGACACTTTCTGTTGCGAATTTATATTTTTAGGTGGTTGCAAATTCAACCATTATGTTAAAAATTTAATTAGTTTGTTGAAAATTCTAGGATTTTGTTAAAAAACCATCTTTTATAGTAGAAAATACATGTTTGTGTTTAAAATAAATTAATAATATCAAAAAAATTTTAATTTGTGTCTGACATACTGTTTAATTTCGTTCACAAAAGATTCTATGTACAAAGTATTTCAAGATTAGAATGCTGGTATTTGAATATTAATAATGAAGGAAAATGAAAAATTAGACAAGGAAAAATAATGGAATTTTGAAAATGAAGTTCTCGGACATCTTGCCTAATTCTACTAGCATTAAACTAGTAAATAATTTTTGGATACTAAAAATTACGTCTCCTAAGACCAAAATGAAAACTCACTCAACCGAAAAAAAACAGAATTCAATTTGAAGACAGAGAAAAATTTCTAGATTTCTCAAGCTTTTCGTTAAGATTGGGGAAACACGATGCGAAATCGCGTGGAAAGGAGATACCTAAAGGGTGTAATATCACAGTGGCTCGTGGAGATTTACGGGTGGATGCTGTGGTGATCGAGCGCCTTTAAAGAAGGCCGCTGAGCGATATTCACGCGCCTCCAGTGGGTGTTCCATACCAACACCCATCAAGTTATTTATAAAGTGAATCGCGATAATCAATAACCTATGCCTTTTTTTTCCTCTATGGTGAAATTCACTCGGTATCTGAACCGTCCTTGTGTATACCATCGAGATTCTCAGGGACGCTCAGAGGGTCGCGAAAGGGGTTGGTAGTTTCTACTACCCCAGAAAAAATAAATTGTACAAAGCGATTCGGGTGAAAATGGTGATGAGAATCTTGACAATCAAATTTTTAATTTTGCCCGGATTTTTCACCCCGATTACCTGTCACGCTTTTTACTCTTTGCTTTTTTTTTGACATGCACAATGTCGGGTTAAAAACTTTATTTTCCACCCAACTAACATGTCAAATTTGAAAATTTCCGCCGATCAAAACTTCCTTCCTCTTTCCTCATTTCTTCCTCGTATTTCCGGTACGTCGGACACCCCGGAGATCCGTGTTGCATTTTCATTATCGCGCTCCGTTTCCATCGTGATCTAGCCAAGCGTTCACGTGGTCCGAAGTTATAAAGGAGATGTTTCACCCCGGGAGAACAAAGGCTGTTTTTTTAGTATTTTATTCCAAATCACCTTGTGCACATAAGATTTAATTTTTAATTAATTGGCTTTTAAAAAATTTGTGAAGAAACTCTTTGTTTACAACAATCTCGATTTCTGCGAAATAAATAAACAATGGTGAAGATGAGAGAACGACGCACTTCCGGCCACCGATCACCGGGAGATCGGTAATGGAGGCAACTCTGATTTAATCAAGTGCCTTACTGCTTTCGCTACTTTTCCTTCATTTTTCTAAATTACGGGTTCACAGACTGGAAAAGAGTAGATGCATGAAACACTCACTTCCGGTCACCAGTCACCAGTAAATCGGTAACAGATGCAATTCCGATCAAGTGCCATACTACTTTTGCTACTTTTTAATCTTTTTCAAAAGTTTGTGGTTCACAAACTGGGAAGGGAGTAGATCCAAGAAACACTCACTTCCGGCCACCGGTCACTGGGAGATCGGTAAGAAATGCAACTCTGATCAAGTGCCATACTACTTTTACTAATTTCCTTTCTTTTTTAAAATTTGTGGTTCACAAACTGGAAAATAAGTAGATCACAGGAATACTCGCCTCCAGCCACCAGTAACCGGGAGATCGGTAACAAAGGCAACTCTAATTTGATTCAGTGCCATACTACTTTTCCTACTTTTTCATCATTTCTAAAAATTTGTCGTTCACAAACTGGAAAAGAAATGAATCCTAGAAACACTCACTTCCAGCCACCGGTCATCGGGAGATCGGTAACAAAGGCACTTCTAATTTGACCATGTGCCATACTGCGCTGGCTACTTTCTCATATTTTATTAAAATTTGTGATTCACAAACTGGGAAAGAAGTAGATCCCAGAAACACTCACCTCCGGCCACTGGTCACCGGGAGATCGGTAACAAATGCAACTCTGATCAAGTGCCACACTGCTTTCGCTACTTTCCCTCTTCCCCTAAAATTTGTGTTTCACAAACTGGAAAAGAAGTAGATCCCAGGAACACTCACTTCCGGCCACCGGTCGCCGGGAAATCGGTAACAAAGACAATTCTAGTATGATCAAGTGCCATACTACTTTGGCTACTTTTTCGTTTTTTTTTTTTTTTAATTTTTGGTTCACAAACTGGGAAAGAGGTAGATCCCAAAAACACTCACTTCCGGGTACCGGTCACCGGGAGATCGGTGAAAAATTCTAATTTGATCAAGTGCCATGCTACTTTTTTAAAATTATTTGTTTAAAGAATTTTTTTTAAGAGTGAAAAAAAATAGAAATGGGAAGGGGTAGATCCGAGGAACGCGCACTTCCGGCCACCGGTCACCGGGAGATCGGTAACGGAGGAAATGATTGATCTCGTACCTGGAATCGGATTTTTCGTGTTGCAGGGCGCGGTGGCATGATCCCGTCGCAGCGCTGTTCGTCAAGCACTGAGCTCGGCTCTGCGCCAAAGGGGTCGCGTCGACGTCGAAAAGACGCAAACTTGGTGACCCTGCGCGCAGACTCGCTCAAAAGCGAGAAGAAAACTCTCGATGACACGACAGGGTGGAAAGAGACACGCGTCTTAAAAGCCCGCCTTTTTTTGCTATTTCCACTTCCTTCCTTGGTACGGTCTCGTACCCTTTCAAATTCGCCCTCTCTCTCTCTCAATTACACTTGCTGCCCGAAACAGCTTTTACAACCCTGTGTCGTTAACCTGCTCTCAAGATCATTACGAGACCGTCATTTCTCCCTTTCCTGTTGCTTCTATTTTTTACGACCCTTAATTGGCGAAACCTATGTAAGGTTAACGAGTATAAGAGAGAGAAGTGAGCGTTTTTGGCAAAAGTTACAATTTTCACAAAGCGTGCAAGAGACTTGAGATCCCAAAATGCTCTCAAAAGAGAGGAAATAGAGAGATTTTTCTACGAAAATAGGAGAATATTAGGGGAGTGAACTTGTTTAAATGAACATAATATAGGTACTACATTTTTCAGATTTCAGGTCGAAACATATTGCATTTTTAACAAATAAAGAATAGTTTTCGATTTAAAAACAAATGTTTCATCCAAAGGACGAATTTTCAACAAAAAAAGAATTGACTTCTCAGAGTAAGAATTAACAAAAAGTTAATTTTAACCTAGAAAGATGGATTTTAAACAGGAAGTTTTTGTTCTCAAATGAATAATTGAATTTTCAACAAAAGAATATTAATCTTCTGTTAAAAAAAATGAAGTTTCAACGCAAAAAGATGATTTTTTAACAAAACATTTGGAAGATGAATTTTCTATCGAAAAAATGATGATTTTGAACAAAAAATTGAACTTTTAAGGAAATATTATGAATTTTGAACAGAAAAGTTGAACATTTAATAAAATAGTTGTATTTTCAACTTGTAGACATGAATGTTAAAAACAAACAAAAAATAACAAAAAGGTTAAATTTTCAACCTAAAAATATTACTTTTCAACAAGAGGTCATTCACATCCAAATAGTTGAACTTCAAAGCAAAAGAAGCGAATTTTTGACGAAAAGTTCAGTATTTAACCAAATTGTTGAATTTTCAACCTAGAAGGACGAATTTTTAAGTCAAAAAGAAGAACTTCTCAAAAAAAAGTTGAATTTTAAATCCGGAAAAGATTCAATTTCTACAAAGACGAATTTGCAACAAAAAAGTTTATTTTTAACAAAACAGTTAAATTTTTGTCAAAATAATTGAATTTTTAACCCAAAAAAATGAATTTTCAACCAAGAATATTAATTTTCCACCAAAAAAGAAGAATTTTCAACAAGTAAATTAATTTTCAGCCAAAACAGCAATAGTTCAATTTTTAGTTGAGAAAATTATTTTTTAACCAAAAAAGAAACAAATTTTCAACTAAAGAGATGAATTTATAACAAAGTAGTCTAATTTCAAAAAAAAAAAAATGTAATGTTTAATACTGCAACCAGAGAAAACTTCAATTTCAAATAAAAAACAATTGAATTTAACCGGAAAACAAATTCAAAAAAGTAGTTGGAGCCTTAAGAAAAACGGAATAGTTTTCAAACAAATAGTTTCGTTTTTAAACAAAAAGCTGAATTTTTCATACAAGAAGACAAATTAGCTACTAAGACAAACTTTTCGGTCCACAAAGAAAAAAATGGGGAATTTTCAATCCAAAAATATGAATTTAAAAAAAGTTTATTCACAACCAAATATTAAAATTTTAAATCAAAAAGGATAAATTCGTAACCAAAAATATAAAAGTAGACTCCCTAATTAAAATAATGAACTTTCAAGCAAAGTGATGACTTCTATCAAAAGATAAACTTTTCATCCAAAAAGAGGAATGCTCAACAAAAGAGTTAAATTTTCTGCCAAAAAATATTACTTTTGGACCACACAGACAAATTTTCAACAAAATAAATAAATTTTTAACCTAAAAAGATCAATTCTAATCCAAAAATAAAATAGTAGTTTTTCTCATTAAAAATAATTAATGTTCAAACAAAAAAGTTAACTTTTATAGAAAAAGTTAAATTTTCAAGCAAAAATTAATGATCTATCCAAGAAACAAATTTTCAAAAAACAGGTAAATTCTCAACCACAAAACAATGATTCTTTACCAAAAAATGAATGTTTAATCTGAAAGGATAAATTAATTAAGTTTTCAACCAAATAGTAAAATTTTCAACTAAAAGTATAATAGACTTTTCAATTAAGAAGAATAAAGAGTCATTTAGGAATGGTTTAATTTTCTCATGGGGTTCCATTGATTCAGTTTAATTTCAATTAAAAAAATTAGAAAAGGGTTAATTTTCTTGGAAATAGATAGATATATTTTGTCTGACTAAACACTGACCATTACTACTGAACCGAACTGTCTCGCCGAATGACCTGTACTACTGTGTCAACAATGGCTTACTATACATAAGCTTGTACTACTGGGTTGTCCATGGCTGACAATCCCCCCCCCCCCCCGTCTGGGGGGCATTATAAATCTCCTGGAAATATTGTAAATCTTTGCAATCCTTTAAAATCCCATGAATTCTCTTTAAAAATTGGTGAAAAATATAAAATATTTGAAAAAAATGTAAATATTACCTGAAGTGCATTGAAATCTTTCGAAGAAATTGAAATTAATCGAAGTCCCATACAATCATTTATAATATTCGGAAATTTTTTGAAACTCCGTTAAATCTTTTGAAACCCTACGAAATTCTCTGAAATCCGTAAATATACTTTTCAATCTTTTTAAATCTCTTGAAATCCTTTGACATTCCATTTAATAACCGAAACTTTTTTTTAATCTCTTGAAATTCCTCGAAATCCCTTAAAATTCCATGAAATATTTCAAAATATTACGAGATCTCGTGAAATCTTTTAAATCTCTTCAAAATTCAATACAATCTTCAAAATCCGCACGGGAATATTTCTGAATCCCTTAGAATCCCTTAAAATTTTTTAAAGGCCACACAAATAATTATATCCCTTAAGATCCTCTATAATATTTGGAAATCCTTCAAAATTCCACTAAATCTTTTGAAATCCTACAAAATCCTCGAAAATCGGTGAATATGCTTTTCAATTTTCTTGGAATCTTTCAAAAACAACTAAAATACTCAAAATTTCTTCAAATCCCTTATAATATTCGGAAATATTCTGGAATTCCGTTGAATCTTTTGTAATTCCAAATCCCTGACATCCTTCAAAATTCGCTAAAATTCTTCGTTATTTCTTGAAAAATTGTAAAATCTCTTGAAAATCCTTCAAAAATTTTCTAAAATCCCTTGAAAAGAGGGATTCATCATTTTCAATATGGTGGCTCAAAGAATCCCCAGAAATTAAAAGACACCCCTTTTTTTAAACAAACAATAATTTTTCGAACTTCCGGCAGTTTCTGTTGCAAATATTTTGTGGATTTGAAGCGAAATAATCACGAACATTATTCAAAAAATATTGATGATGTATAGTGAAAATTTATTTATTTTTTCGAAACATGTGTATTTTTAAATTTTTTGGGGAGTTTTCTCAACTTTTCTATACTTTTTCTCCATTTTCTTACCGTTCTAGACGACTTTCTATGATATTTAGGCAAAACTAGACATTTTTCATCAAACTTGTGAGAAAATACGATTTTTTTACGGTTGGGGTTGCTAATCCCCCGAGGGATCCAAGATTCCCTTGTTCAGAAAGATTTGAGAAAAAATCACAGTTGTTTTTCCACCAAATGGGAGCTTTTTGGCGGGTGAGACCACAAATCGAAGGAAGTTTAATTTTTTTGATCCACCCCAATTTTCAATCTGTGAAACCTCTCATGATTCTTTGGAATCTTTTGAAATACCCTAAAACTTCTGTAATACTTTGAAATCTTTTAGATTTCCCTTAATCCTACAAAATTTCTGAAAAGCTTTGGAAATATGGTTTACACTAGAAATAATTGATGTATTGTTTATACATTAAAAATATTTTTTATATGAAGCCTAAAATTTCAATCCTTTACGTAATTAACAGACGCTTCCTGACTCTATAATGTCACAAATTCGACAAATCCCCCCCCCCCCCTTTTAGGGTAATTTTGTTTTCTGTTACATCAATAAAATAAAAGTAAGATAAAATACGTGAAAAGTAGCAAACAGTAGTTTTCAGAAGTTACAAACTCAATTCACAATATGTTTAACTGTGAAAACGGAACTCCTAACAAAATTTGGACAAAACGGTGAGTCCACTATATGGTCTATTACACTTGGGAACTTTACGAATAGAGGTACAAAGTTCTGTTTGGATAAGTTCATAGTAGCTAAAATTTCAGAAATAAAAAAATTTCTGGGTTAAAATTAAAAAAAAAGTCTCCCACAAATAAAAATTATTTTCTCAAAATAGTTACAAAAAGATTGTAATCTGTGGTGTATTTAAAAAATAGAAAACATTGAAAGTGATTTTTCAGATAATAATAAAAATTTTAATAGATTAAAAGGAATTTAAAATAATCCAGTGAAATCCCGTAAAACCTTTAGACAGCACTTGAAATATTTTAAATTATTTGGAAATAACTTTCAATTTTTTAAGTCCGGTAAAATCCCTAAGAATTTCGAAAATTCCCATAAAATTTCTTGAAACCTTTGTAATGTTGTATCAAATCTCTTAATCTATACAGCTATATACATTTTTAGCCTGATAGTTAAATTTCCAAACAGAAAGATTAATTTTCTACCGACAAAGACGGGCTTCCAACAAAATACCTGAATTATCAACCAAATAGTCGAATTCTCAACTAAAAAAGATCCATTTTTAACAAAAAATGCCAATTTTCAAACAAAAAATGCAATTTCTAACAAATTGGTTTAATGTTCAATCAAGTACTGTTATTTTAAACCAAAAATATGAATTTTCTACCAAAATGATGAATATTTAATTGAAATACTTGAATTTTCAACCGAAAAGATGAATTTTCAATCCAGACGATGAATTTTCAATCGAGACGATTAGTTTTCAAAGAAGATCTATTTTCAACTCAAAAAGACAAATTTTCAAGCAACGCATTGAATTTTGTACTGAAAAAGATAAATTTCCAACCAAGAATAAGATAGTCGAACTTAAAAACAAATAGATTACTTTAAACTAACAAAGATCAGTTTTTTAACCAAAATAAAATAACTAAATTTTTAGTTGGAAAAATCATGTTTCAACAAAAAAATCTAATTTTTAAGCAAAGTAACGAATTTTCAACTGAACTGATGAATCTTTAACTGGAATAGATGCATATAAAACCAGAAAGGTCAATTTTTAATAAAAGAATTTACATTTCAAACTAAGTAGTTTTATTTTCAACCAAAAAAAATGAATTTTCAAACGAGAAAATTATTTATCTACCATTTCCAACCAAAAATAGAATAGTTAAATTTTTAGTTAGAAGTATCATTTTTTTCTGCGAAACTGATGAACTGTGAACCAAAATGATGACTCTTTAAATAGAATAATTGAAATTTAACCAAAAAGTTTAATTTCTACCAAAGAAGAATTTTAATCTAAAAAGATAATTTTCCACCTAAAAATTCAATAGTTTCGATTTCTGTAAAAAAGATTAGTTCCAACCATAAGGAAGACTAATTTTTGACAATGTAGCTCATTTTTTAACCAAAGAGATGATTCGCAATTAAAATGAGCAATCTTTAAACAAAAAATTAATTTTCAACAAAATATTTTAGCTCTTCAAATAATTAAATTTTTATTCTAAATAAGATGAATTCTTAACCAAAAATGTATTATTTGGTATTTTATCAAAAAAAGGATTATAATTTTCAGCCAAAAAAGGTTGATTTCAACCAAGAAAGACGAATTTTCAACTAAGAACGATTTGTCGGTCAAGGGAAAGAGAAAATTGCAAACAAACTGTTGAAATGTAGAAGTATTTTTTTCAGTTTGGAGATTGAAAAAAATTAACCTGTTCATGTGAGGAAAACTTTTTTGAGAGCCAAAATATAATAATTATGTATCTGGTCTTTTTGTTTGCATATTCGAAAGGCATCGATTCAACTATTTTTTAATCTTTTATGACCCACCAGTACCGATTTATGAAGTTAAATAAAAATGGTTTATTCTGTTTATATGAGAAGAACTTTTTTGAGATCCAAAATACAAGTATACAATATATAATCTATTTATTCGCACCTTCGAAACGCATCAACTGACCTATTGTTGAACTTTTTATGACCCACCAGTACCGATTGATGAAGTTTCAGAAAAAAGGATTATTCTGTTTATATGAGGAACTCTTTTTTATGATTTACAATACAACTATATGATATCTCATTTCTTAATTCGTATCTTCGAGACGCATCGATTGACCTATTGTTTAAACTTTTGTGACCAACAAGTACCAATTTATGAAGTTAAAAAAAAAAGGTTCATTCCGTTTATATGAGAAAAATCTGTTTAAAATTCAAAATACAACAATACACTATCTAGTCTATCTATTGGCACCTTCGAGACGCTTCGATTGACCTATTGTTGAACCTTTTTTGAACATTTTTGAAGTTATTGTTGAACCCACCAGTACCATCTTATGAAGTTTTAAAAAAATGGTTCATTCTGTTTATATAAGGAAAAGTTGTTTGAAATTCAAAATACAACAATACAATATCAAGCCTATTTGTTAGAATGTTTGAGACGCATCGATTGACCTATTGTTGAAACTTTTATAACCCACCGGTATCCATTGATGACGTTTCATAAAAACGGCTTATTCTGTTTATATGAGTAATTCTTTTTTATGATTTAGAATACAACTATGTAATATCTAATTTCTTCATTCGTATCTTTGAGACGCATCGATTGACCTATTGTTTAAGCTTTTGTGACCTACCAGTACCAATTCATGAAGTTTGAAAAAAAATTGTTTATTCTGTTTATGTGAGAAAAATCGGTTTAAAATTCAAAATACAACAATACACTATTTAGTCGATCTATTGGCACCTTCGAGACGCATCGATTGACCTATTGTTGAATCTTTTTGAACCTTTTTGAACTTATTGTTGAACCCACCAGTACCCTTTTATGAAGTTTAAAAAAAATGGTTTATTCTGTTTATTTGAGGAAAAGTTTTTTGAAATTCAACATACAACAATACAATATCAAGCCTATTTGTTGGAATCTTTGAGACGCATAGATTGACCTATTCTTGAACCTTTTATGACCCACCAGTACTGATTTATAAGGTTTTTGAAAAAATTGTTCATTCCGTTTACATGAGTAAAACTTTTTTGTGGTTCAAAATACAACAACACAATATCTAGTCTATTTATTGCCATCTTCGAGACGCATCATTTGACCTATTGTTGAACCTTTTATGACTCACGAGTACCGATTGATGAAGTTTGAAAAAGTGGTTGAGTCTGTTTATATGAGAAACACTTTTTTATGATTTAAAATGAAATTATATATCTGATCTCTCTATTTGTATCTTTGCGACGCATCGATTGACCTATTTTTGAATTTTTCATGACCAACAAGTACCGATTTATAAAGGTTTGCAAAATGGTTCATTCTGTTTATATGGGAAAAACTTTTTTTGAGATTCAAAATAACAATATATAATATCTAGTCTCTTTATTCGTATCTTCGAGATGCATCAATTGACCTATTGTTGGAACTTTTATGACCCACCAGTACCGATTTATGAAGTTTAAAAAAAATGGTTCATTCTGTTTACATGAGAAAAACTGTTTTGAGATCTGAAATACAACAATACAATATGCAGTCTATTTGTTTGCCTCTTTGAGACGCATCGATTGACCTATTGTTGAATCTTTTATGATCAATCTGTACCGATTTATGAAGTTTAAATAATAGTGTATTCTGTTTAGATGAGGAAAACTTGTTTGCGATTCAAAATACAACTAAATAATAACTCATCTATTTATTCGTATATTCGAGACGCATCGATTGACCTATTGTTGAACCATTTGTGACCCGTCAGTACCGATTTTCAAAGTTAAAAAAAAAATGGTTTATTCTGTTTATGTGAGAAAAACCTTATTAAAATTCAAAATACAATGAAACAATATCTAGTCCATCTATTTGCACCTTCGAGATGCATTGATTGACCTACTGTTGAACCTTTTATGACCCACCAGTACCGATTTATAAAGGTTAAAAAAATGGTTTATCCTATTTATATGAGAAAAACTTTGTTGACATTCAAAATACAACAATTTTATTTATTTATAACAAATTTATTTATTTAGTCTATTTGTTCGAATCTTTGAGACGCATCGATTGACCTATCGTTAAAACTTTCATGACCAACCAGTACCGATTGATGAAGTTTCCAAAAAATGGTTTATTCTTCTTTTTATGAGAAAATCTTTTTTATGATTCAAAATACAATTATACAATATCCAATCTATTTATTCGCACTTCCGAGACGCGTCGATTGACCTATTGTTGAATTTTTTATGACCAAGCAGTACCGATTTTTGAAGTTAAAAAAATTGGTCTAATCTGTTTATTTGAGAAGAACATTGTTCATACTAGGAATACTACAGTACTGTATCTCACATGTTAGTTCGCGTCTTCGAGACTCGTCGAATGACCTATTGACGAAACTTCTATGATCTCTCATCGTCTAGCAATACCGACATATAAATTTGAAAAATATATTGTTCATCTTATTTCTATGAGTAAAACATTTTTAATATTGGAAATACAATAGTGATGCATGTGATATATTTGTTCGCGTCTTCGAGACGCATCGATTGCCTAATTAAAGAACCTTTTAAAACTTCCCATAACCTACCAATATCGTTTTTAAATTGTTTGAAAAAATTATTTGCTTTGTTTTAAGAGGATTTTTTCTCAAATTGGGAATATAGGGGATTGTAATTAATGTAATTGTTCGAGTCTTCGAGACGCGTGGATTGTCCTATTGACAAACTTTCGATGGCCATTCTTGATCAATCAATAGCGACTTTATTCGATTTAATTATTACCCATGAAAAAGTTAAATGCTCATGAAAAGAGGACAAATAAATACGCCCATAGTGAGTCCAAAAAATTTTGTTCTCGAATATTTATTGATAACGCCCGGAAATTTGTTGGAATCCACACAAAAATAAATCCGTTTTTTTTTTCGAGAAAAAAAAATGATATTTAGAGGTGGCGCACTCTTCATAAGTTCAACACGTATTTCCCATTAGAAAAAAAATACGCTTTTGTGAATTTTATTCAGAATCCTCAATATCAGCTGAATCAACTTGAAACTCAAAATTTCTCTTCACAATTAGCAGCAGAATACGAAAAAAATATTACTTTTCGAATATCGCCCCCATAATTCTCTTTTATAGGGTCCCATAAAACCCCATGAGTGTAAAATCGGGTTTGCGAGTTTTTGACGCTAATTATGATTTTTTGGTTGTGTTTTTTTAAAATGCAAATTGTTCCTAATACATAAGATTCTACCTTATACTAATAATTTTCGGAAATTTTCCAATTTTTGTCAAAATTTTAATTAGAGAGATGTTATAGACTATTAACGTTAAGAAACATAATTGTTCTGAAAAATTATTATTTTTAATAATATTCTCTTAGAATAATGCTAGAAAATTTCAGTTTTTCTGAAATGTGGAACTTTTTGTTTACTTTTCACTTGGGGTGAGTTGGATCATCAAAGTTACAAAAATTATTTATTTGAATAATGTATCTATTGTTATTAATAATAATATTCAATTTAAATAATGCTAGAAAGTTGCGTTTTTTCTGAAATTTACAACTAATTTTCTACTTTTCACATCGCGTGAGTTAATTATGAATCCAATTCAGCAAAAATAATTATATAAACAAATTAATATTGTTTATAACTATCTTCTTCTTTCCTTATGCAATGTAGTTGCGGTTTCTTCTGGAATGTTCAACTTTTCACCCACTTTCTACTTAGTAAAGTCATAAATAATGCAAATTAACATACATAGTTGTTTAAACAATTTATAATTGTTAATAACTATCTTCTCTTGGATAAGTGATAAAAAGTTGCGGTTTTTTCTGAACTCTTAAACTTTTTGTACACTTTTCACTTAGTGAGGTAAGGATTAATGAAAGTTAACAAACATGCTTATTTGAACAATTGATTATTGTTTATAATTATATTCTCTTGAAGTAATGCTAGAAAGTTTTTTTTTTCTGAAATCGTTATTTTTGCTTTCACTTTTTAGTTATGAACAAATAATAAAGGAACCTCAAAAAGAATCATTTTTTAAACAGTCTCTGATGTTTATTCATCATTGTTCATAACTAAAAAGCCAAAGCGAAGTCAAAAATTTCGAAAAAACCCCGCAACTATTTGAAATCAATATAGATGAAAATAGTTATTAACAATCATAATTTGTTTGATCAATTATTTTTGCTCAACTTAATTAATTATTGAGTCACTCCAAGTGGAAAATAATTAAATTGAATCAATTATTACTTCACTCTAATTGAAAAATGGACAAGAGTTAAAAAAATTTCTAGCACCTTTTAGTACTTTCTGAACTAATAATTTAAATAATATGGAATATATTAGTATTTTTTGAACTCCGTGAAATGCCTTGAAGTCCCTGAAATAGAAAAAATTGCTAAAATTGTTAACAAATTACTAAACATTCTTGAAACTGTTAATATTTTTTATTGCCTATACTCAGACAAATTTTTATTTGTCATTTAGTTTCAATCATAAAAAACAGGGCTAATTCATTGAATTCTTGAAATAAAACATTTAATCTATATTAATTTAATGAAATACTAAAATTTTAATAACATTCTACGTTTTGGCAGTTTTCGTAAATTGGATTACTGTGATCGATGATAAGAATCTGAGGGGTCACTTTTATCAAAGAAAGAAATAACTTTAATGAATTGTATACAAAGATAATAAGGATTATTTCCAAGAAGATAGAATATGAAAAAAAAATGATTAAATAGTTGGCTGCATTGAGTCCCGAAAAATTAGGGGAGCTGGAAAAGGGGATGGATTAGTCGTCCGGAACTTTTGCGATGACGAGCCACTTCGTAAATTCTTCTTGAAATAACATAACAAATATTATTTTTAGTCTGTCTAATTATTTTTAGCACAGTCTGGCATTATGGAATTTTCTTCGAGAGGGTGGCTGCAAAATTTTCGTTTCCGAAATTCCTGAATGGAATTTGCACAATTTTAGCTTTTAATTTATAAATTTTTTATTTATTATCCTCAGGGCTGACATGGCCTAATTTGCCTTCAAAAGGATGAAAAAGTGACCTATTTTAACCAAAAAAGTGTGCAAAAGTGAGTAATTTTATAAACAACAAGTGACTAATATTCACGACATTAAACGCATTCAAAAGAATTCAATGAAATTCATAAGAATTCATGGTGGATTTAAACAAAATTCAAGTGAATTGGAAAAAATCATAATTTATTGAATTCAGTAGGTTTGCAATGAGTTCAGATAAATTTAAAGAAATTAAAGAGTTTGATAGGTGAATTTGAAAATTTTCAGGCTGAATTTCGAGGGATTAAAAAGAATTCAAAAGAATTCAGTATTAATTTATGAGAATTCCCGGTGAATTCCAATTGAATTACAAATTAATTGAAAAAATGAAAATCTCTTCCAATCTTTGAAAGCCTACAAAATCCCTCGAACCTTGTGAATAAATTTTTTGAAATTAATTACAATATCATAAAATGCGGTGAAATTCTATAAAAACTGACAATATTCCGTGATATCCTGTATTAAAATATCTTGAGAACATTTAAAATACTATAAAATTATTGAAATCCTTGGAAATTTAAAAAATCCCTTGAAATCAATAAAAATATCCTTTGATATTTTTTCTTATAACATAAATTCACTACAATTTTTGAAAATTTACAATAATTTTCATTCAAAATTCCTTGGAATCTCTTTAAATATCCTAAAACCTTATAGATCCTACAAAACCGTTCCAAATCTGCTGAAATTTTAGTAAATTGCCTGGAATCTTTTAAAATACTCAAAACTTTTCCGAATCCTTTGGAATCCCTTCTATTGCAATATTTTTAAAATTCCTTGAAATTTTCAAAAATAGCCGAAAAAATGCCATATCTTTCAAAATCCTTTTAATGGAATTTCTTTAAATTATTGAAATCTATTCAACATTCCATGGAATTTAAAAAAATACCCTAAGACCTTTCAAATCCTTTGGAATTTTTTCAAATGATCGAAATTCTTTCAAAATTCATTGCAATCTTTGAAAATATCCTACAGTATCAAAAAATCCCTTGGAATCTTTCACAATAACAAAAAAAATTTAAATTCTTTTAAATGTTTTGAAATCCTTTGAAACTATTTAAAACTCTTGAAAATTCCTTGACTTTTTGAAGATACTCTCAATGTTATTAAAAGCTTCTGAAATTCCTTTAAATTATTGCAATCTAATCAAAATTCCTTGGAATTTTTGAAATGCCCGAAAATATTCCGAATGCTTCGAAAGCTTTTCGAATCCCTTCAATTTTTTCAAATCTCTTAGAAATTCCTTGGCGTTTAGAAAAATACCCTGAAATCTTCAGAATCCCATCGAATCCCTTCAAATTATTGAAGTCCAATCAAAAGTTCTTGGAATTTTTTGAAATACCCGAAAATATTTCAAATCTTTTAAATTGTTTTGAAATCCTTCAAAACTTTTTAAAGCTCACAAAAATTCCTTGGAATTAAAAAAAAATACACTAACACATTCCAAATCCTTTGGAATTTCTTCAAATTATCGAAATTCTTACAAAATACCTTGGAATTTATTTAATACCTAACAATATTAAAAAGTCCCTTGAAATCTTTTAAAATAACCGAAAATATTTCAAATCCTTTGAATTGTTTTGAAATCCTAAGAAACTTTCTAAAACTCTTGTAAATTCCTCGACATCAAAAAAATACTCTGAAATCTTCAGAATCCCATCGAATCCCTTCAAATTTTTGAAATCCATTCAAAAGTTCTTGGAATTTTTTAAAATACCCGAATATATTTCAAATTATTTGAATTGTTTTGAAATCCTTTAAAACTTTTTAAAGCTTTCAAAAATTCCTTGGAATTTAAAAAAAAAATACACTAACACATTTCAAATCCTTTGGAATTTCTTCAAATTATCAAAATTCTGTCGAAAATCCTTGGAATCTTTCAAAATACCCTAACATATTAAAAAGGCCCTTGGAATCTTTAAAAATAACGGAAAATATTTCAAATCCTTTTAATTGTTTTGAAATCCTTCAAAACTATTTAAAGCTTTTCAAAATACCTTAAAATTAAAAAAAAATACCCTAACGTTTTCCAAATCCTCTGGAATCTCTTCAACTTATCGACATTCTTTTGAAATTCCTTGGAGTCTTTTAAATTATCCAAAAATATTTCAAAATTCCTTGAAATCTTTTAAAATATCTTAAAATATTTTAAATCCTTCGAAACTATTTAAAGCTCTTGAAAATTCCTTGGCTTTTTAAAGATACTCTCAAACCTTTAAAATTTTTCTGAAATCCCATCAAATTATTGCAATCTAATCAAAATTCCTTAGAATTTTTCCAAGTTCCCGAAATCCTTGGAAACTTTCCAAAGCTCTTAAAAATTCCTTGAAATATAAGAAAATACCCTAAAACTTTTCAAATCTTCTGGAATCTCTTTAAATTATCGAAACCGTTTCAAAATTCCTTGGAATCTTCTAAATTATCCGAAAATATATTCGAAATTTCTTAGAATCTTTTAAAATGCCCAAAAATATTTAAAAATTCCTTGGAATCTTTTAAAATACCCCAAAATATTCAAAAATTCCTTGGAATCTTTTAAAATACCTAAAAATATTTTTAAAATCTTGAGAATTTTTTAAAATACACTATAATATTTTGAATTTTTTTAAATCTTTTGAAATTCTTTGAAGCTATTTAAAACACTTGAAAATTCCTTGGCTCCTTGAAGACACTTTCAAATTTTCAGAATCTTTTGAAATCCCTTCAAACTTTTCGAATCCCTTCGAAATTCCATGGAATTGAAAAAAAATAGCCTGTAATCTTCTGAAACCCATCGAATTCCTTCAAATTATTAAAATCTATTGAAAATTCCTTGGAATCTTTGAAAATTCCCGGGAATATTTCAAATGCTCTGAATTGTTTTGAAATCCTCCCAAACTTTTTAAAGCTGTTAAAAATTCCTGCGGATTTAAGAAAATACCCTAACACATTTCAAGTCCTTTGGAATCCCTTCAAATTATCGAAATTATTTCAAAATACCTTGGACATTTCTAAAATAACCTAAAATATTTAAAAATTCCTTGAAATCTTTTGTAATAACCAAAAATATTTCAAATCTTTTGAAATCTTTTGAAATCCCTCGAAACTCTTTAAATCTCTTCAAAATTCCTTTGCGTGTTTAAAAATACTCTAAAATCTTTAGAATCCTATGGAATCCCTTCCAATCATTGAAATCTATTCAAAATTCCTTGGAATCTTTTAAGATACCCGAAAATATTTTAAATCCTTCGAACTGTTTGAAATCCTTAAAAACTTTTTAAAACATTTTAAAAATCCATTGAAATTAAAAATACCCTAACATCTTTCAAATCCTTTGGAATCTCTTCAACTTATCGAAATTCTTTCAAAATTTCTTGAAATCTTTTAAATTACCCGAAAATATTTCGAAATTCCTTGGAATCTTTTGAAATATCCTAAAATATTTCAAAACCTTCGACATTTTTTGAAATCCTCTGAATCTATTTGAAACTCTTAAATATTCCTTCGCCTTTTTAAAGATACTCTGGATTCTTTGAAATCCTTTGAAATCCGTTCAAATTATTGAAATCTCATCAAAATTCCTTTAAAAAGCTTCGAAGGTTTTCAGAAGATTTCAAAGGATTTGAAATATTTTTGGTTATTTGGAAATATTCCAAAGGATTTTCCAATATTTTAGGGTATTTGAAAAGATTTCAAGGAATTTTGAAAAAAATTCGATAATCTGAAGAAATTTCAAAGGATTTGAAACGTGTTAGGGTATTTTTATTATTTCCAAGGAATTTTTAAAAGCCTTTAAAAGTTTCAAAGGATTTCAAAACAATGCAAAGGATTTGAAATATTTCCGGGTATTTTAAAAGATTCCGAGAACCTTTGAATGGATTTCAATCATTTGAAGGGATTCGATGAGATTCTGAAGTTTTCAGGGTATTTTCTTAAATGCCGAGGAATTTGCAGGAGATTTAGAAAGCTTCTCAGAATTTTAAAACAATTCAAAGGATTTGAAATATTTCCGGGTATTTTAAGAGATTCCAAGAAATTTTCGAATATTCTAGGGTTTTTTAAAAGAATCCAAGGAATTTTAAAAGATTGTCGAAAATTTGAAGAGATTTCAAAGGATTTTAATGGTGTTAGGCTATTTTTTTAAATTCCAAGGAATGTTTGAATGTTTTAAAAAGTTTGAATATTTTAGGGTATTTTGAAAGATTCCAAGGTGATTTGGAAGAATTTCGATAATTTGAAGAAATTCCAAATGATTTGAAAGGTGTTAGGGTAATTTGTTAAATTCCAAGGAATTTTTGAGAGCTTTAAAAAGCTTCGAAGGATTTCAAAAGATTTCAAAGGATTTGAAATATTTTTGGTTATTTGAAATGATTCCAAAGGATTTCCAATATTTCCGGGTATTTTAAAAGATTCCAA
>CAKNXH010002115.1:2540-17568 GCA_932178445.1 Andricus quercusramuli | reverse complement strand
AAGGATTTCGAAGGATATTAATGGTGTTAGGCTATTTTCTTAAATTCCAAGGAATGTTTGAAAGTTTTAAAAAGTTTGAATATTTTAGGGTATTTTGAAAGATTCCAAGGTGATTTGGAAAAATTTCGATAATTTGAAGAAATTGCAAGCGATTCGCAACGTGTTAGGATTTTTTTTTATTCCAAGGAATTTACAAGATATTTGAAAAGTTTCGAGGGATTGCAAAAGATTTCGAAGGATTTGAAATATTTTTGGTTATTTTAAAAGATTCCAAGGAATTTTTATTAGATTGAAATAATTTAAAGGGTTTTCTAAGAATTTTAAAGATTTGAGAGTATCTTTAAAAAGTCAAGGAATTTTCAAGAGTTTGGAAAAGTTTTAAAGGATTTCAAAAGATTTCAAAGAATTTGAAATATTTCAGATTTTTAGAAAAATTTTAGAAATTTTGTTAATCAAAGAATTTATTCACAAGAATTGAGGGATTTCATAGGATTTCAAATATTGGAAAAGATTCTAATTTTTTTTCAATTTATTTCGAAGTCATTCGGAATTGACCCTGAATTCCTGTTAATTAATACTGAGTTCTTTCAAGTTCTTTTTAATTTCTAGGAATTCATCCTGAAATCTTTTGAATTCACCTATCAAACTCTTTTGAATTAAATTGATTACATTTTTTTTCAATTCTCTTGAATTTTAATTAAATTCGCCATGAATTCTTATGAATTTCATTGAATTCTTTTGAATGCGTTTAATTAGGCATGGGTTAATTTATTGAAAGAAAAGTGACTCTAAAAAGTGACTGGCTTTCCCTGACCGAAAAAATTTCCTGATTTTTCCCTGATTTCCAGGTTTGCCCTCACCTCATGCCACCCTCGTAAGGGCTGTTATTACAGAACATTCCATAATGGAAGACAGAAGAAAGTACAAAGATACAAAGGTACAAAGAAGGTACAAACAAATAAACTATTTTTAAAATTACAAAACAGGAAAAATTATTTTAATTAATTAATTAGGAGAGAAATATTGTAATAAAAAATAAATCCCCTTTTCGCTACTTGCCCTTTTGTTTACAAAGAGTATGTAATTATGACTGCTCCGACAGTGTCGTGTTGACTCAACACGGAGTTTTTATTTATTTCCTCTCGGAGATCCTTCTGGAGAAATTCATTAAAATGTACGCATTTATACCGGCAGTAATTAGTGAACATTTTTTCATTCATTCTATGAGTATATATAGATCATACTTTAAGAGTAACTTTTCTTTTGCAGTAGGTCGACTCTAATTATCACCTTCAAATGAATTGTGACATTTACGTATTTACAAACAATTATTCATCATTAATAAAAAATTATTCTGATTATTTATTTCACTGCAGATCATAAAAATAATATTTATTCGAAACTTGTCTTTCTCTTTCGAATTAAAATAGGTCGAGTATTCTGTTCCGGCAAAATATGCCGGATTTTCATGTTCTCGTCCGGCATATTTTGCCGCATTTTTATTTTCTCTTTCGGCATATTTTTTATGAAATTAAATTCCAAAGAATTTATTATGAATCCCAAACGGTTTATTATTAATTTCAAACTATTCTAGATTAATTGCAACGAGTTAAAAATTTGATTTTTGAAAAAATATGTCGAGCAATAGAAAATTGAAGGGAGTTCTTGATGACAGGTGGCGGTTATGTGTGACCTGTATATATCTGTATTCCTTGCCAGCTCTTAATTTTCTCTTCCGGCAGATTTTGCCGGATTTCAATTTTCTCTTCCGGCATATTTTTAATACCGTCATAATTTTCTGTGAATTATCATTAATTTCCACAAATTTTTACAACTTTCGTGATTTTCCAGAAATTTCATAAATTTTCAGAAACTTAATAAATTTTAAACTTTCATAAATTTAAAAAAATTTCATAAATTTGAAAAAATTTCATAAATTCCAAAAAATTTCATAAATATAATAAATTTCAACAAATTCCGTGAATTTTGACAAATTTCATAATTTTTCAAAAAATTTCCTAAATGGGGTGCCCCCTCCCCAAGAGACGTTTTAATTGAAAATTCAACTAGTTGGTTCAAAGTTGAACTTATTTGTTGAAAAATTATATTTATTGTTCAAGATTCATTATTCAGTTAAAAATTTAATTTTTTTTCTTGAAAATTCCTTAGTGGAAAATTTTTTTCCAAAAAATAGAGAAAACTAAAACTATTTTCACAGGAATCTATTTGAAAAAATGTTAATTCAAACGCTCAGTAATTTTCGCGTATGAAGTGTAAGCTTTAAAAACTTTTCAATTGAAAATTTTTTAATTGAATGAGTCACTAAACTGCTAAATTTCAATTTTTTAACTTTAATACGTTTTACAGTTAAAATATTTAAATGAAAAAAATCCACGCTATCATTTTTAATGCTAGCAATTAAAAAATGAATAAAAAAATGTGTAAATTTGTCAAATTATGCCATTTCAAGCAATTTCAAGCTAGAAACATTAATTCATACATTAAAATTTGTTTTGAAATCTTTTTAAGTATTTGCTTAAAAATTAGTTCAAAAAGATAATAAAAAAATTTTTCAGGAATCTGATAATAATTTTATTATCTTGGAACTCGAACGTTCCCAAAAAATTTTTGAAAAATCTTGCAAAAGTAAAAAATTACCTTAAAATTCCCAAGATTCTTTTATTTTATTTTGGAAATTATAATAAATATTCTTTTAAAATTAACTTTTCCAGAAAAAAAAATTACTGTTAATTTTTCTAGGAATTTTGGCACTAATTTTTTATTCATTTAAAACCATTCAATATGCTTGAAAAGCTTATAAATTTTGTGTTCGACATCTTCAAAAATCTATTTCCAAATTTTCATTTACAAATTCAAAAAACCGAATCAAGAAATCTATCTACAAAAATCTCAAAACTTCTGAAAATATTCCAAACTTACTCAATCATTTTCTAAATCAATAATTGTTCAATTTTTATTTATTATTCAAAAAAATTTGTTAATATTTCTAAATATTCTCTTGAAATTAATTTTTTGAAACAAAAAATCATTTTAAATTCTCCCAGCATGTTAAGAAAATTTTTCCATTTTCTCAAGGCCTTCAAAGATCAATAAGAAGATTCAAAATTTCATTTCTAAATCTTCAAAAATCTAAATTTTGTAAATTATTTTTCAAACCCTTTTCCAATTTTAAATGAAGTTTGGATCTTCTCAAAAACCGAGCTCAAAACTGGTAAATATCTCTTAAAATAAAAAAAATAAAAATCTCTTGAAATTTAATAATATTGTTAGGAGGTCAACTATTTTGCTAAAAAATCATCTTTTCGTGCGAAAATTCGATTATTTTGTTAAAATTTTTGTTTATTGATTAAACTTTTTTTTATTGAAACTAAAATTTTGCTTGGATCCAATATCAACTATACAGTTTCCTTTTAGAATTCATCTTGTTCTAATGTTTTTTTGGTTAAAATGTCAACTATTTTGTTAAAAAATAATTTTTTGGTTTGAAAATTCAACTGCTTTGATGAAAATGTGTCTGGTGATTGAATTGCACATTTTTCATTTCAAATAAATTAATTTCTTGGTTGAAATATCGACTATTATATTGTTTTAGAATGAATATTTTTTCATTGAAAATTCAACTAGTTGGTTGAAAGTTGAACGTCTTTGTTGAACATGTATGGTTATTGTTCATGATTTATTGTTTAGTTGAAAATTTGATTATTTTTTTGCGAATTTATTTAGATGGTTTGAAAATTTAATTATTTTCTCAGAATTCAACTATTCTGTTGTAATTTTAATTATATTGTTAAAAAGTGAACTTTTTTGTTTAAAAAATCATCTTTTTGTACGCAAATTTGATTGCTATGTTAAAATTTCTTGTTTGTTTAATTAAACTGTTTTTCATTAAAAAACAATTTTTCTGTGTACAATATCAACTATACAGTTTTCCTTTAGAATTCATCTTCTTGGTTTAATGTCTAATGTTTTTGATTGTAAAATGAAATCTTTTTTGGTTGAAATATCAACTATTAAGTTTTTGGTTAAGAATTAATCTTTTATGATTAAAAATTCAACTAATTATCTATTTTTTTATTTAAATAATTTAATTTTTTGGTTGGAATATCAACTATTATATTTTTTGCTGAGAATTAATCTTTTGTTATTGAAAATTCAACTAGTTGGTCAAAAGTTGAACATATTTGTTGAACATTTATGTTTATAGTTCAAAATTCATTATTTAGTTGAAAATTTTTTTTTCGCAAATTCATCTATGTATTTTGTTAGAAAGTTTAATCATTTCGTTCAGAATTTAACAATTTTGTTGTATTTTCAATCATATTGTTGAAAAGTGAACTACTTTGTTTAAAAAATCATATTTTTGTACGGAAATTCGATTGCTTAATTAAATTTTTTTTTTTGCTCAATTAAACTGTTCTTAATTGGAAATAATTTTTTTCGGTATAAGCCGTACAGTTTCCCTTTAGGATTCATCTTCTTGGTTGGATTTCTACTGTTTTTGATTGAAAAAATAAAATATTTTTCTGGTTGGAATGTCAACTATTATGTTAAAAAATAATTTTTTGGTTTGAAAATTCAACTAGTTGGTTAAAAGTTGAACTTATTTGTTGAAAATTTATGTTTATTGTTCAATATTCATTATTTACTTGAAACTTTCATTGTATTTTGCAAATTGATCTATTTTGTTTGAAAATTTAATTATTTCTTTCAGAATTTAATTATTTTTTGTAATTTCAATCATATTGTTGAAAAGTGAACTATTTTGTTCAAAAAATCATCTTTTTGTACGGAAATTCGATTGCTTTGTTGAATTTTTTTTTGCTTAATTAAACTGTTTTTTATTGGAAATAATTTTTTTTCGGTCCAATATAGAATTTATCTTCTTGGTTGAATTTCTACTGTTTTTGATTGAAAAAATAAAATATTTTTTTTGTTGAAATATTAAATATTATGTTAAAAAATAATTTTTTGGTTCGAAAATTCAACTACTCTGATGAAAATTTGTCTTGTTGATTGAAATGCACATTTTTTCTTTCAAATAAATTAATTTCTTGGTTGAAATATCGATTATCATATTTTTTTTTTAGAATTAATATTTTTTATTGAAAATTCAACTAGATGGTTGAAAAATGAACTTATTTGTTGAAAATGTATGGTTATTTTTCAAGATTGATGATTTTTGCGAATTCATTCAGTCGGTTTGAAAATTTAATTATTTTTCAGAATTCAACTATTCTGTTATAATTTTAATTATATTGTTAAAAAGTGAACTATTTTGTTTAAAAAATCATCTTTTTGTACCAAAATTTGATTGCTACGTTAATTTTTTTCTTTTAATCAAACTGTTTTTCATTGAAAATAAATTTTTCTGGATCCAATATCAACTATACAGTTTCACTTCAGAATTCATTTTCTTGGGTTAATGTCTAATTTTTTTGATTGAAAAATAAAATCTTTTTTTGGTTGTAATATCAAATATTAAGTTTTTGGTATGTTTATTGTTCAAAATTCATTATTCAGTTGAAAATTTCATTTTATTTTGCAAATTCATCTATTTTGTTTGAAAATTTAATTATTTTGTTCAGAATTTAACTATTTTGTTGTAATTTCATTCATATTGTTGAAAAATGAACTATTTCGTTTACAAAATCATCTTTTTGTACGGAAATTCGATTTCTTTTTTTTTTGCGTAATTAAACTGCTTTTTATTGGAAATAATTTTTTTTTGTCCAATATAAACCACACAGTTTCCTGTTAGAAATTATCTTCTTGGTTGAATTTCTACTGTTTCTGATTGAGAAATAAACTCTTTTTTTGGCTGAAATATCAACTATTATGTTTTTGGTTTAAAATTAATTTTTTGCGATTAAAAATTCAGCTAATTGTCTAAAAGTAAAACTTCTTTGTTCAAAATTCATTACTTTAAGAGTAACTTCTCTATATTTTTACAAACGATTATTTATAATTGATAACAGATATTTTTTATTATTTATTTCACTGCAGATCATAAAGAGAATATTCGTTCTGAAGTATTCTTCCTCATCCGAATGGAAATATCCTTTTAGATTTACTCTGATTATAATAAACTTTGCTGCTAGTTTGAAAATCTGGTAAATAAATTATGTCTCCAGACCAGGTGGGAATAAAGTTTTTAAGAAGATTTAGAGCAAGCTAAACTTCGTAGCTTACCAAGATTATAATTGAAACATTAATGTTCACTTTGAAAGCCGTCGAAATTAGAGCTTTACAAATTCTCAGTGGTAAATTTGAATATGTTTATTACAAATTTAAATCTGTAATTTCATTAATCAAATTTTTGCTAGTGAATCGCTTACTGGAACCTATTTTTAAGATATTGTTGAGAATTAATATTTCTTGATTAAAAATTGAATTAGTTGGTTGAAAATAGAAATTATTTGTTAAAAATGTATGGTTGTTGTTGGAGATTCATCATTTAGTTAACAACTTAATTATTTTGTTGGAATATCAACTATTTTGTCATAAATTCCATTATTTTGTTCAAAATACAACAGTTTTATTCAAATTTTAATTTTGTTGTTGAAAAGTCAACTACTTTCTTAAATAATAATCTTTTTGTTAAAAAATGCAACTGCTTCGGCGAAAATTTGGTTGATTGAATTCAACTTTTTTATTTAAAATAAATTTATTTTTTTGGTTCAAATATTAACTAGTATATTTTTTGTTGAGAATTAATCTTTTTGGATTGAAAATTCAATTAGTTGGTTAAAAGTTGGAATTATTCGTTAAAAATGTATTGTAGTTGCTGAAAATTCATCATTTAGTTAACAACTTAATTATTTTGTTCGAAATTCAACAGTTTCGTTCTTATTTTAATTATATTGTTGAGAAATCAACTATTTTGTTAGAAAAACATCTTCTTGCTCGAAAATTAAACTTTTCGGTTAAAAAATCACCCTACTTTGATGAAAATTGCAATTTTTCTTAAAAAAATTCGTCTACTTGTCTTGAAGATTCGATTAAATATGCTGCAATCGTTTTTGGTTGAAGTTTCATTTTTTTGGTTTGAGAATTCAATTATTCCGTTAAAATTCATATTTGTTGGTTGAAAATTCAACTATTTTTTGACAATTCGTCCTTTTGTTTAAACTCAATTGTTTTTTATTTGAGATACATTTCTTCTCGGTTCAAATATCAGACATCACATTTTTCTTGTGGAATTCATCTTCTTGTTTAAATTCAAATGTTTTTTAATAAAAGTAATTTTTTTAAATGTCAACTATTACATTTTTCCTCGGAAATTCATCTTTTGTGTTAAATTCGACGGTTTTTCATTAAAAACTAAAATCCTTTTTTGTTTGGAATATCACTAATTATATTTTTCGTTAAGAAATAATTTTTTTTTAATTGAAAATTCAACTACTTGGTTGAAAGTGGAACATCTTTGTGAAAAAATAATTTTTGTTGTTGAAGATTCATTACCTGGTTGAAAATTTAATTATTTTGTTAAACAATTAACTAGTTTATTGAGGAATTAATTATTTTGTTAAAAATCCACTTATTTGGTTGAAAATTTAATGATTTAGTTAAAAATTAAACTATTTTGTTGAAAATTTCCTTATTCTGTTTCAAACTTAACTTTTTGTTGAAATTTTAACTATTTTGTCAAAATATAATTTTTTTCTTCGCAAGCTTAACTGCTTTGCTGTAAATTTGTCTTTTTGATTGAATTTTACTTTTTTATTTAAAATAAATTATTTTTTCAACTCAAATATCAACTCTTACATATTTCCTTGAGAAATCACTTTCTTGCTCAAATTTGACTGTTTTTAACTAAATTCATTTTTTGGTTGAAATATCCACTATCACATTTTTTGTTGAGAATTATTTTTTTTCGATTAAAAATTCAACTACTTGACTAAAAGTTGCACTCCTTTATTCAAAATTCATTTTTGTTGTCGAAGATTCATCATTCATTGTAAATTGAATTATATTGTTGAAAAAATAATTTTTTTAACAACTCAACTATTTTGTTGAAAATTTAATCATATAGTTGAAAGTTCAACTACATTTTTGGAAATGTAAATATTTTGTTCTAAATTCAACTGATTTGTTGGAGCTTCGTCCTGTTGGTTAAAATCAACTTTTTTATTCGAAACAAATTGATTTTTTTGGTTCAAATATCAACTATTACACTTTTCTAGGAGAATTCGTCTACCTGGTTATACTGTTTTTTATTTACAACTGAAATCTTTTTTTGGTGTAAATATCAAATGTTATATTTCATGTTGAAAATCAATCTTTTTTTATTGTTGAAATTTTAATTATAATGTTGAAAAATGAATTATTTTGTTAAAAAATCATCTTTTTGTTCGAAAATTCGACTGCTTTGTTGAAAATTAATCCTTTTGGTTCAATTAAATTGTTTTTTTTTTACATTTTTCTTTCAAAATTCATCCTCTTGGGTAAATTCTACGGATTTCTGTTGAAAAATGAAATATTTTTCTGGCTAAAATATAAATGTTATATTTTGTTTTGAAAATTATTTTTTTTCATTGAAAATTCAACCATTTCGTTGAAAGTTACACTTCTTTTTTTTTAAATTCATTTATGTTGATAAAAATACATCACTCAGTTGAAAATTCAACTAGTTTTTTGAAAATTCAACTAATTTGTTCAGAATTCAACCGTTCTGTCAAAATTTAAATTTTATTGTTAAAAAGTGAAATAATTTGTTAAAAAATCTTCTTGCCTAAATTCTACTGCTTTTATTCAAAACTGAAATCTTATTTTTAATTGAGATATCAACTATTATATTTTCGATTGAGGATTAATCTTTTTTCATTGAAAATTCAACTAATTGATTGAAAGTTGAACCTCTTAGTTGGAAATTTATTTGTGTTATTGATTCATCATTTAGTTGATGATTTAGTTTATTTGTTTGAAAATAAAACTATTTTGTTAAAAATTTGCTTTGTTGAAAAGTAAACTTTTTTGTGGAAAATGCAACTATTTGGTTGAAAATGTAATTACTTTGTTCTATAGTTAACTGTTTTGTGGTAATTATAATTATTTCTTGAAAATTTAACTATTTTAAAAAAAAATCATCTTTTTGGATCGAAAATTGAACTGTTTTCTTAAAAATTAGTCTCACTTGGATGAAAATTCCAATGTTTTCTGAAAAAATTCGCCTTCTTGGTTTGAAGATTTGACTATTTGGTTAAATATGATGCAATGTATTTTGGCTGCAGTTTCATTTTTGTGTTTGATAATTCAATTAATTGGTTCGAAACTCATCTTTTGTAAGTTTAAAATTCAAATGAATGTTAAAAATATAACTTTTTGTTGGAAATTTTATGATTCCATTGAAAATTAAACTATTTTCTTAAAAAGTTGCCTCTTTTATTTGAAAATTTAACAGCTTTGTTGAAAATTCGTCCTTTTGGACTGAAAATTCATCTGTTTGGTAAAAAGCACAAACAGATCATTTGTGTAAATTATTTATAAAAAGAAGTTTACTTTTAATAAATAATACGTATATATAGTTCAAAATGATAACTTTCACTTTATTATTGAATAAAATGATAATAATCAATAATTTGTAACTTATGCATATGTATGGTCTAACAATATAAATATATGCTTCCAATTAAGTTGAACTTTTTTCCAGTACGATTTTGTGAATAAGAATTGCTTAAAAAGTTATAAATAAAGGATTCCAATCATATTTTAACTTTATTCCATTCATAAATTTCACTTTCAGCTTATGAAGTATTGAAATGATAATGCGTAAAAATTTGTATTATGGGTCGAATGCAAAGGACAGTCGTCCTTGTGTCGCTCCGTATCCTCAAGACACAAGTGACAGTAAAATATTATTCGACTGATGAAACGATCGCTGTGAAATATCTGTCATTTAAAATTTGATTTCGTACAAATTTTTATTGCAAATAGAGTTCATAGGGCAGTCGTCCTTGGGTCGCTCCGTGTCTGCAAGACACAATAGTCGATGCATTTAATTAGAATTCATAAACTGAAAGATTCGAAACCTAACTCTAGTAAAGAAATTACGAAACTTCAGTAAATTATTATTTAGCTGATGAAACTATGGCTGCGGAATATCTTTTTTAATTTCTAATTCAATTTAGTGATTATTTTTCTTACGGGTGGAAAGCAGAGAGTAGTCATCCTTGGGTCGCTCCATGTCCTTAAGATACCAGTCGTTTCATTTGGTCAAATTTAATAAATTAAAACATTCGAAATATAATTATCACAATGAAATTCATCGTCAATTCCATTGATCTATGGAAGCCTTATTATCTAGATTGCCAAAGGATCGAGCGATTTCACAAAATCGGATTTCCGCTTTCCTGCAAGTCGATGTATTTTTCCTTTAAAATTAAGAAATTTGACAAGATAGTTAATTTAGTTTAGTGAAAATTTTTATTGTGGGTAGAATATAGAGTGCAGTCGTCATTGGGTCGCTCCATGTCCTCAAACACACAAGTCGATTCATTCTGTCAAAATCATTAAATTCGAAACAATCGAAATATAACTGTAAAAAATTCTTAAATTCAATGATTTTCAAAGTAACGTGATTTTTAATTAAGATAACGTCAAATTTAATACCCATTTAATTCTCAATGGGTCAATTAAGGGTCAATTAAGGTAGACATTGTAAAATATTAAATTATCATTTCCATCCTTCTATTTGAAGCTGTAATTTTTGGCGTCTCCAGTTTTATTTCAGTTCAGTGTATAACCATATTATATTTATTAATATTACACTCAATTCTGTTGCTGAAAAATCAACTGTTTTCTAGATATTCCTATTCAGTTCTTAATCGGCCCTAACCGGTCTCTATCTTTATTTTGCCTCCAAGATTGTAAGCGGAACCTAACCAGTTTCTAACCAGCACCCTGCAATATTTGTGACCCATTCTAACCGAATTTCGTCCTCAGGCTGTAACCGTCACCTGTTGTCTTTGACAGTATTAAATTCATGTTTTCCATCGCCGGATAGAACCCGGTTAGGACCGGTTAGAGTACACACCAGTATCAAGTGCCTTTCAGGAAGCGGTTAGAGACCAGCTAAAAGCTTACTTTAGTCTGACAAAATTTAATTTCTCTTTTCGATCGCCGGATAGAACCCGGTTAGGACCGGTTAAAAGACACACCAGTATCTAATGCTTCCCAGGCACTGGTTAGAGACAAGTTAGAAACTAACTTCAGTCTGACAATATTTAAATTCTGTTCGCAAATTTCGGGTAGAATCCGGTTAGGACCGGTTAGAACACACAGCAGTGTCAGGTGCCTTCTAGGAACTGGTTAGAGGCCAGTCAGAAGCTAACTTTGGTCTTTGACAATATTTAATTTCTCTTTTCAATCGCCGGATAGAACTTGGTCAGGACCGGTTAAAAGACACCCCAGTATCAACCGCCTTCCAGGAACCGGTCAGAGAACAGTTATAAATTAACTTCTGTCTGAAAATATTTAATTTCTGTTCACGAATTCCGGGTAGCAGCCGGTTAGGACCGGTCGGAACACACACAAGTGTCAAGTGCCTTTTAGGAACCGATCAGAGGCCGGTTAGAAGCTAGCTTTGCTCTGACAATATTTAATTTCTCTTTTCATTTGCCGGATAGAACCCGGTTAGGACCGGTTAGAGTACACATCAGTATCAAGTGCCTTTTAGGAACCGGTCAGAGGCCAGTTAGAAACTAACTTCAGTCTGACAATATTTAGTTGCAGTTCCCGAATTCTGGGCATCAACCGGTTAGGACCGGTTAGAAGATATTTAAAACTTATTTTCTGTTGCCATTTTCCATAAAAGGGTACCGATTATTTGCATTATTTTTAAAAACTTAGATTTGAAACAAAAAAATGTTGACTGTTGAAATTCTAAATCTTAATGTATACAATTTTGAATAATTTAGATGAAAACCAAATATTTTTGTAGTTTGTTAACATGGTATACTTTCCATTTAAACCTTTCATATTTTACAATTCTTTAGCTACAAGCGATTTTAATTTTAAATTTTCCAATTTTGAACAATTTAAATTTGAAATAGCACGATGAAATAAATGTTTAAATTTCAAATTTTTACAATCGTAGTATTTAGTATTGATAATGCAAATATATGGTTAATGATAAAAAATAAAATTATACGATTTACGATAGAAAAATATTTAGGGGCCGTGCTTAAATTGCGTAACGAATTATAAATTATAGGACCTCTCTGAGAACCCCCTTTCCTCCTGTAACGAACTGTAACAAAAGATTTCTACCCCCCTCCCCCCCAAACCCCCCTATTTCTGTACGTTATTTTTTATTTCATTCCAAATTTTCAAATTCATTAATTTATTTTAAACAAAAAAATGTCTTTTCTACTATAAAAAATGACTTTTTAATAGAATACTTGAATTTCCAGCAAAATAATTAAATTTTCAACATAAAAGTTGAATTTTCAACCTAAAAATATAAATTTCCTACAAAAAGTGTCACAGTTTATAGTTCAACCAGAAAAGGTGAAATTTATACAGAAAAAAATAATAATTTTTAACCAAAAATACGAATTTTCAACAAATAAAGCTTTTTCACTAAAGAAAGAAAATTTCACCTAAATTGTTGAAACTTCAAGCCAACAGACAAATTTTCTCTACGAAAATGGAATTCACAAAAGAAAAATATGAGTTCAGCAAAAAAAAAATTTTTCACGAAACTGATGCACTTTTACCCAACAAAAATGAAAGTTTAAACTAAGAAAATTATTTTTTTTATCAAAAAAGGAGAATTTTCAACTGAAAAAGATAAATCTTAAAAATAATTTTAAGCAAAAAAAAAGACTTTTCGACTAAACAGTTAAATTTTTAACCAGAGACATAAGCCTTCAATTTAAAAAATAAATCGTTAACAGTTTAGATTTACTTTTACCGAAGTAGTTGAATTTTCAATACAAAAAGATTAATTTTCAACAAAATAGTTCAACATTCAACCAGAGGGATGAACTTCCATCTAAAAATATAACTATTAAACAAAATTATTTCTTAACAAAGTGATTCAACCAAATCTTTCAAATAAACTAGTGCGAATATCCAAGCAAGGAAGAATAATTTTAAACCAAAATGTTGCATCTTAATGAAAAAAAAAAGAAATTTCTACCAGAGTGGATGAATTTTTAAATCAAAAAGATTAGAAAGAAAATGTTGAATTTTCTGTTAAAAAAGATTTTATTTGACTTTTCACGATCAAAATATGAATTTTTAACCAAGAAATAAGTTTCTACGAAAAAAAATTGAATTTTCAATAAAAAAAAAATTTTGCCGAAAAAGGATGACTTTTTAAGAGAATTGTTGAATTTTTTACCCAATAGTTGCATTTTTATCCAAACAAGATTAAATTTCTCTTAAAAGACATTAAATTTTATTTAAAAAAAAAAAAAACATTTTTTAAAAATAGTTGAATTTTCATCCAGAAAAGATTTTAGTTCTCTTTTCAAAACCGAAATATTGAATTCAACCAAAAAGTATAACTTTTATTTTTTATAAAATTTGTTTATAACATTTTTGAATTGTAAGCCCAACAGTTGCATTTTTTGCCAAGAAAGATATTATTTCTGCTGAGGCAGGTGAATTTTCAAATTAGAAAGACAAATTTTCCAAAAAGAGTTGAATTTTCAACCGAACAGTTCCATTTTTATTTAAGAATGATGAAATATTTCTTTTGAAACAGATGAAATGAGAAGAAACTTAAAAAAAAATATTTAAATTTTCATCTAAAGAAGATTTCAGTTCACTTTCGAACACCAAAATAAGAATTGTAAACTAGAAGTTAGTTTTCTGCTGTGAATTTTGAATTAAAAAAAATAAGTTTTCAAAGAAAGGGTTCAATTTTCTCCCAAAAGGATTTCTATAGACTTTTCTACAGAAAAATACAAATTTTAGACACAAATTAAATTTTCTAGGTAATAGTTTAATTTTCAACAAAAAAGTTGCATTTTTGTCCAAGAAAGGTGCAATATTTCTACTAAAAAAAAAAAGAAAAATATTTTTCATCCATAAAAGATTTCAGTTGACTTATCGGCAACAAAGTATGAATTTTGAACAAAAGGTCAATATTGTATGAGAAGAGTTGAATTTTTAACCCAAAAAGACCAATTTTTAACAAAAAAAGTTGCATTCGCAAAAAAATGATGCATTTTAACGAAAATTGTTAAATTTCCAATCAAATAATAAAATTAAAAAAAAAGATAATCTTCGGGAGAAAGTTTTACGAATTTGCAAAAATTACGTACATGATTGAAGGACCCCCTGCACTCTACCGTAACAAATCGTAGAGGTGGAAAGAAGTGGGATAAGCATGGAGGTATTGATGCATGAAAAGGGGGACAAAAGGGCAGTAGCATGGGTGAAGGGAGTTTTGGGTAAGATGGAGAAGAAGAGAAGGAAGGAGGAAGAGGAATGGAAAAGAAAGATTGTAAATAGGAGAGAAAGTACATATAAGTAATCTGTAAATATTGTAAATAGTGGATAAGTATTAGGTATTAGCCGCGAAAGCAGAGTTTGGCAATGCGAGAAAGTAGGGACATGCGAGCGAGGCGAGGCGAAGCGAGGAAGGCAAAGCGATACGAGTGTGCGGTCTTACTGATAAGGTATGGATGGATGTTAGTTTATAAAGGTGAGTTTTAAGAAAATTCAGTAAAAAATGGAAGTGTAAGCAAGTCAATTTTTTAAGGCCAAAAGGCTGAAAAATAAACGTTTATCTATAACTAAAAAGATAATCTCCAGGAAAAAGTTTCTGCGAATTAGAAAAAATCACGTAGATGATTGAAGGACCCCCTGCACTCTACTGTAACAAATCATAGAGGTGGAAAGGAGTGGGATAAGCATTGGAGGTATTGATGCATGAAAAGGGGGACAAAGGGCAGTAGCATGGATGAAGGGAATGTTGGGTAAGATGGAGAAGAAGAGAAGAATGGAGGGAGAGGAATGGAGAAGGAAAGATTGTAAATATCAGAGAGAGAGAGAG
>CAKNXH010002114.1:0-12182 GCA_932178445.1 Andricus quercusramuli | reverse complement strand
TGTTCAAAATTTTTATTCAGATATTTGAAAATTTTGAAGTTTGACCCCAAATTTGCTTTCTATGATTCGAAATACACTTCCTCGATCCACTGATCTCGGGACAGTGAAGGTGCGTGGGTTAGCGTTTGCAGATGATAAGGTTGTTATAGCAGAGTGAACCAAAGGCTGATAGAAAATGTTCAGCGGACTGAATACTAGCATGAAGTATACCGGTCTTAAAATTAACGTGAATAATACAAAAATCATTCTATTTGAAGGAGAGGGTGAGAAAACCGTATGCAACATTGCCTTAGACGATTAAAGGATAGAATAAGTTGTATCTTAGTAGTTTTCTTACTACTGACGGAAAGATTGATGGAGAGATAGCCACACGTATGAACGCTGGTAAGATGACTATCGGCAGTATGGGAGCCATTGTCACAAGTAAAACTATAACAAATAAAGCTAAAATTGCAATATATCAACCTGTATTTGAACCCACGGTACTTTACATTAGCGAGACCTGGGCCTACTAATATGTGCATAGTAGTATTTTGAGAAGTATAAGGATATAAGTAGTATGTAAGATATAAGTATAAAGATAAGAGTTTTCATGAAATTCCTGCGCAATGTATGCGGTGAAATGCTGATAGACAAATTCATCAATGAGGAGATTATTGAGGAATGTGGCGTAGAGGAAACACTGTTTGACAAGAATGAAAAAAATTTGTTGAAAGATTTGGACATTTCGAGAGTATGAAGCCTGGTTAAAAATATATATATATATATATATATATATACATATACATATAAAATTTATGTATAGTGAACAAAACACAGATATTTTTCATTTGTTTTATACAGAAAAATTTGTAAAATGAATATGAAATATCATTATCTTGCCCACTATTATGAACTATACATATATAACTTTTTCTCGTGGGAAAAACGAACGATTGACGAAACAAGTATATTGAAGTACAGTGAAACCTGGATTTAGCGTCGATTTTGAGGTTGCTAGTCGGCGTAAATCAAGGGACTCCAAACTATTTTGTCTCTCTCTTGTTCTGTCTCTCTCCTGTTTCTCTCTCTGTTTTACCATGCCTGACTGAACACCACACATCCCCCCCGTAAGTCCTCTCATAAACCCCCACTGCGCGGCGTTAATTCTAGGATGCGCACAATCCAAGGGCTCTAAATTCAGGTGTCACTGTATATTGAAGTAAAGTAAATGGTATAGCATACCCAGAAGCCGATCGAGCAAAGAATGGTTGTAATATGCGGCGACAAATGGTTTATAAGAAATGTGTGATGGAGAGTGTCATTCGAGGAAGAGGCACCTGAAACGAACGGCCTTGGACACTAATAGGCCCGCGTGGAGAGCTTCACCTGGTGGATGTGATAAGAGTAAAGAATAAGATTTTTACTATGTGATTATCAGTAAGTTTACGCATTTTTGTGTGATCTATGACACATGATGAATTTCTGTAGCTCTTCGCCTGGGCTGATTGCTAGAGAGATTGATCAGCGATCTGGGTCGGCACAGTGTTGCGTAAGGAACATGTTATTTAAATAAGTAACACGAGAATTCTAGATAATTCTAAAAATCTCTAACCCTCCCCCCCCCCATACCACGTCGTACACATCCCTCTCTCACCTTTCTCATATAAACTCCTTGATCCCCGACAGTACAACGAGGCTAGAACCGAGTGAGTGACGCTTATCACGAAAGGAATTTGACTTATCAGTATAATAATGATAATGATATAAAAAAAATATATATATATATATATATATATATAGATATAGATATGTATATGTATAATTTAAAAAATAGAGTTAAACAACGACCGCATGGTCCCACTAAAAGCCACTGCCATCTAAAAAATGTCAAAAACCCTCAGTGGAACCGCGGTAAATCACACCTATGGCCACGTCTCACAACCGTGAGATGGGTGGTCACAGGGCACGACGAAATCGCAACGACAGGTCGGCGAAACCCTCGTGTGTCTTGAGGACACGAAGCGACCCAAGGATGACAGCTTTCTGCATCCATCTCGCAAGTGCCTTGGCATATTTTTGGCACGCGGGTATGGCTTTGAGGTGACGAACCAATGATAGTTTCGCACCTCCGAGAGCACCTATCACAAGGACAATTACTCGTACCGAATATTTTAAGTACAGTCGTTGCAGCTCTCTTTTAAGGTCTTGATTCCTCTCTTTTTCTTTCTCCTTTGCAGTGATGTTGTATTCGGACGGAGCCGAGAATTCAATCACGAATATAGTTCGCTTCTCGAAGTCTTGGAGAACAATGTCAGGCCTCGAGTGCGCAACGGAGACTGCTGTCCGAAAATCGTAGTTCCAGAAAATTTGGCAATTCTCGTTTCAGACAATTGACTCTATCTGCCTTGGAGCGCTCGGCAGGGCAGGGTCGCGACTAACACCGTAAGAGCGACAAAGATGGTAATAAAGCACTCTTAGGGCCACATTATGTCTATAGATATACGTCGTTCCTGCGTGGGTCGGACACCCTGATAGTATGTGTTCTAGGTACTCAATGTGTGCTTGACACGCTCTGCACCTATCACTGGGAACTTCTTGACACAAAATGCGGTCACAGTATTCTAAGGTGGAAATGAAACCGTCCTGACATACGAAAATGAAACCCTCTGTACCTGAATTAAGCCCTGATGATTTGAGGAAAGGAAAAGTTTGCTCCTTCGACAAGGACTGTTTTCGTACATTTCTGTGGAAGTTTCCGTGCATTGTCTTATAGAGTAGCTGTTGGTGAAATTTTCTAATCTTTGCTTTCTTCTCTTCGGCTTTTAAAACTGAAGCATCTAGATGGAGTAATGCACTCTCCTCACTTCTGATGTTAAAATTCAGGCCAAGGGTCTCGGCTGCTTGCTCCGCGGCTTTGTAAAGGAACGCTCCTTCGCCAATCATCTCGTGATTCCTGACCATCTTGAGGAGAGGATCTTTGCCATTCGCAATGATGTAAGCTGTACTTAGAACAATTCGGTTATGAAGACACTGGGGATTCAGAAGTCCGCGTCCTCCTTGATGGTGTGAAATGTACAATCGCAGAAGTGAGGAATTGATATGCAAGCGCATGATCTCACGTGTGATGACATCAAGTACCTTCAGCTCGTTCTTCGTCCATTGAACCATCCCAAACGAGTAGAGTAGAATCGGGATGACAAGCATGTTATTCGCAGATACCTTGTTCAACGCCGACAGATTGGAAGACCAATTTTGTCGAAGAAGATGCTTGTATCTTCTTCGGAGAGATTCCTTCACTGATGTTACGTCCTGAATGCGGCTTTGAGGCACACTCAGGTATGTATAGGTCTCCAGTATTAAGATGTCTAATAACACTTATATCCACAAGCTCAGGATCCTTGGGAACGCCAGTAATTTTTCCTTTCTTCAGATTAATTTTGGCACACTTGTCCAAACCAAAGTCCATCCCAATCCCTCCTCTGTGTAGTTCTTGACGATATTTATAGCAGTTTGAAGTTTGCGAGAGATAAAGGCAGAAGTGTGATGCAAAAAAGCAAAGGGCTCATGGTATCACCTTGAAAGACGCCCCTCTGGAAGGTGACGTTGTTCCTTGTCACACGATAATTTCTAGATGAGATAGTAAATCTAGTTTTTCAAAGAGGCATCAATCTCTCTATGCATCTCACTACGTGTGCATGTACCTTCAAGCTTTCCAACAGACAGATGATAAGTCTATGAGAGGTTGAATCGAAAGCTTTCCAGTACTCAATCCAGGCCATTGACTGGACGCGCTTATGGGCTGCAGCGTCATTACAGACACACATGTCAATTAGCAGGTTCTCTCGACAGCCTGCTACACCTCTTTTCGAGCCACGTTGTTCGTAAATCTCTCGTCATACAGGCTTAATTCGTCGAACAATCCTGTTGTTTTGGGGCAGCTGTAAAGATCTTATACAGTATGTTCAAACAAGTTGTTGGCCTGTAATTCTCTGGGTTGGACAAGTTGCCTTTTTTCGGCACGAGTAAAGTGCGTCCTAACACCAGCCGCTGCGGAGTGGGCGTCTCTGACTTTACATATGAGGTGAATATGCGGGCCAAATGTTGGTGTGTAAAATTGAACTTCTTTCACCAGAAGTTCTTGATTCAATCTGGTCCAGCAGTGAAAAAGTGCTTCGTACCTCTAAGTACTCTCTTCACTTCTTCGGCAGTGATTGATGGACATTCGTCCTCAGATTTTATGAGGTTCTCGCAAAACTCCTTGAAGCAGATGATGTTGTCAGTATCTTCTTTCCACTCTAGTGTTTTCGGGATCTTGTACACTTCTCTCCAAAAAGTCTGTAACTACTTGGGCTTGGCTGGATTTTTTACAGAAACAGGGAGATCGCTGAAGAGGCGTGATGGGTCAGCGAGAAACTTTCGATTCTCCCTGATCCATCTCTCCCTCTTTTGTATCCTCCTCCTTGCGTCGGATAACAGCCGTATTTTGTCAACAATATGCTGCTTGATTGTCAGCAGCTTTGGCGTGTTTAGTGTGTGATTCAAGATCCTTAGTTCTTGAGCGAACTTTCGAACCCTTTCCGTGAACGGTCTACCAGATGTTATGTAGTCAATCACACATTGAACACGGGGCGCATTCTGCCTTGCACATCCAATCTTCTTGTTCAGTTGAAACAAGCGTCTTTTGGTGTTTTGATCCATCGTCGGTTTTAGCCCCGTGCCGACTATTAAAAAATCCAATTCAATCAAAAAATGCCTTCAACACATTGGGCTGTAACCATCTGAAGCCTAAGACAATTGTGCATAACAATAATGATAATAAAGATCACCTTCCTACCAAAGGTTTTCTTGCGTTGATGTCGCGGTAGGGCTTGAACTATCTACACATGACATTGACGGCCATGTTGGCGGTAGCACTTCTACTGACTAGGTTTCCTATGCCATACAGGCAGAGAACGAAACAGAAAGGGACTACGAGGAATGCCAAAACACATCAATTATCATGTAGAGTCTAATTAAGATTTTGAAACGCTTGTCGCTTCTTGAGGATCTTCGGGGTGCCCCTTGTGAGCTGCGAGATGTTTGCTGCGAATTTTTCTAACATACGGAAAGTTTCAGTCAAAAGACTTATCGATAGGATGATGGTGATCAGAAATAATCTTCTTATCTCAGAAGACCGAGTAATGGAGATTAAACAGAAGGTTGACTTGGCGTTGGAAAATGTCGACAATGAACATCAGTCAGAGGAAATCACATCACATGATGAAGCAGCGGCAAATTCATGTTGTTGCACAACCTTATGATGATCCAGTATTTCTACATCCTCCAGAGACAGATGGTCTTGTTCAAACAAAGGCAGAAGCAGAAGTTCAGCAACCAAGAAGGCGATTGAAATGGACATACCATATGAACAGAGATGTTATGCGCCTTTATTTTTTGGCTGAGAAAAGTGGGAAAAGTTTGAGGAGAGAACACCATCGAGTTTTTTTACTTGAGTACCCAGAGCTAGCCACAAGAATAAATGAGCAGAATCTAGCAGACCAAAAACGCTGAATATCTGTGAACACATTGCTTTCGGCTGTTGAAATAGCTGCCATCAAAATTTGAGTGAAATAGCATCTTCCTATTGATGAACTCCCTTCGGAAGATGTGGACAACGAAGACCTCATTGAAGCAGAAGGCATATGTCATACTTTACTAGAGTTCAGACATATAGAATCAACACAAAGGCATTTTCTAGCTGAGATGAAAATCAGCAAGATTTTACCTATGCATTTGAACGCAACTCTAAATGCGTTAAGGTGCAAAACTAGGCCTACAAATACAGTCCTCGTCTCAGGAAGGGATCGAGATCTGCCAAAAAACATCAGGTTTTATATGGATGTCAGCAAAGTGAGGTGCAAACTGGGTCAATTGAATCAATATAAGAAAGAGAATAGAACCAGAAAGCTGATGCTTCATGTTATCAAAATCATCCACCCTCGGTACATCGAGACATTGACACACATTCGACCGATAGCCTGTCTTCCAAAAATTTATAAATGTCTACAGCTATCATTGCAGATAAGATATATATTCACTGCAAAAAGAATGGCATCCTTACAGATGAACAAAAAGGATGTTGTACAAACTCGCAAGGCAGTACAGATCTAGTCACCATAGACGCTCTTGCTATATCTCAAGCTCGTAAACATCAAAGGAATTTGCACATGGCATACGCTGACTACGAGCAAGCGCTTCCTTCCGTACCACATGACTATTCGCTTGAAGGCTCGAAAATTTATAAAATTTGCCCACGCATTATTGATGCGTGGGCATGACTTCCTAAGTCGTGTGATGATTCTTTGAGTTACAAGAATCAAGTATTTTGATCATGGTCAACCAAGGATAACTAGATCAATACGCATTACGACGGGTATATCCCAAGGAAACCCCTTTATTGCACTATGGTTCTGTTGAGCGTTGAACCTATTGAGCAAAACACTAAATAGCATATCGCATGGGTTCAGAATACGTGATAATGAGGATGGTCATCAAGTGACCCATCTTCTATACATTGGTGACCTGAAGCTATACGCTAGTTCAGACCAGAAACTGCAGCAAGTGATCGATGTCACAAAGCAGTTTTCCAGTGATATCAACATTGAGTTCGGACTAGATAAATGCAGAACAATGTATTTAACCAGACGGAAATGAGGGACCGCAAAGCTAGAGAACGAGTTCGACAATGACATGGAGGAAATGTCCCTGTCCTCGCGTACTCCTTTGGGCTCTTCAAATGGTCTAACACTGACCTTTGAAGGTTCAACAGAACCATCAGCGTAGAAATGATGGAGCACTGAATGCACCACATCAATTCAACGATTGAAAGGGTAGTTCTACCATGACATAGAGGGGGTACGGGCGTTGTAGACGTCAAGAAACTGGGTAAGTCACATGTCATACAGTTACAAGACTACACGCCTTTGAATTTATCCTCAGAGATGGCCTTAAATATAAGGCAGGAACCATGGAGGAATCAGAAACATAATGGAGACAAAAAGCCGTACACGGCGAGCACCCCAAAACGTTAGATCCACATGAAGTGGGTAGTGGGACATCCTATATTTGGCTGAAAAAGGGCGTTCTATGACCAGAAACGGAAGAATTCGTCATTGCGATTCAGGACAGGACTGATAGCACCAGAAATTATCGCAAACACGTGTTACATCAAGACGTGATTGGTCGGTGCCGATTATGTAGGGATACCAACGAATCCATCGAGCACATTATTGATGCTTTTCGCCTAATGGCTCAGGGAGAATATACGCACAGACATAATGATGTGGCGGGCATTATACACATCAACAACTCACCCTCAACTAAGGACTCTTAACAGAGTGAATGCACTTCTATAGATACGTTCCAGCGTCCGTTTTAGAAAACGAATATTACATCTTGTATTAGGATAATACTATCCAGACGGATCATTATATCCAAGCCAATCGACCTGATATCATGATACGAGAGAAAAAAGGTGGAAGAGTCTACATAATTGATGTTGCTTGTCCACTTAAACCGGAATTGTGATTTCGGCTACAGGCTATGTGCCCTTGAGGCTCAAGTAAACCCGCTAGCTTACAAGGTGCCTCGTGGGTATCATTTACTGTTGGGAGTTCCATTCTCTGTTTCTTGTAAATATAACATAATCGTATTTCCCAAAAAGCTTTAGAACCGCTAATCATCTTGAAACATTATAAGAGATTTTGCACCGAAGAAAATAAGCGTGACTTATGTGATTCTGTATGTGGATTCATTTTGATTTCGAGCCGGATTAAGTTATTATTTTCAAAATGAAAGTGAGCCACATTGAAAATCACATAGATAAAATCACATAGTAACCTAATGAGTCTTGTTGCCCCGAACGTTCCTCTCGCTGAATCGAGACCCGTCGGCTCACGCTCAATGAGGTATGGAATAAATTGTCTCTAAATAACGATGCGACAAAAATCGCAATGAGACAGATCATCTCATCTGATCTGGAGCGTCTACTAGAGATGTCCTATTTTAAAGAGAATTTATTCGAAGCTTCTCGAGAAGTATACTTGGAAGCTCTTCAAAAAATGAGTCCTCTTTTGAAAAGAGTTCGAAAGACACGCGATCTCCGTCAATCCAAGCCGGATCTCAAGGAGCTGGTTTTCCATCAATCATAAGTTATGGGCCGCGTTTTCCTAACTTGAATCTCCCAACCTTTCACGGTTCTCCCTCAGAGTGGCTTCCATTTAAAGATCTTTTAGACTTATATAGTACAGCCTTATATATATATATACTTATATGTACTGCCTTGCAAGTTTGTACAACATCCTTTTTGTTCTTCTGTAAGGATGCCATTCTTTTTGCAGTAAATATATATCTTATCTGCAATAATAGCTGCAGGACATTCATAAATTGCTGGAAGACAGGCTATCGGTCGAATGTGTATCAATGTCTCGATGTACCGAGGGTGGATGATTATCTTATGCGAAATACGTGTGAAACTTCATGGGGCTTGCGGAACCTCTAAATATCATTTTTTTTTTTTTAAAAAAAACCAAAAAAAAAAAAAAAACCCTGTATGAAAATTACACTATCTTAAACAAAGCTTAAAGGGGCATGCTTCCTATCTCTTAAAAAATACAGCTTTAACTACAGATAATTTCCAAAAGGATTGAAATTCCCTCGTTTCTTTCTATAAGAATAAACGCTTATTGATAAATTCAGCTCTCCATTCTTAAATGGCGGTTAAAAGAATGACAAAGGAATCCGCAGTAGAGATGAAAAATCTCTATACTACGATTACTCAAATCTACAGGTCCTTGGAAACGCTTGGTCGCGCTGTTGATACTTGGGATGATTTCATTGTTTTTATTACAGTTCAAAGGTTAGATCCTGATTCCTTAAAAGCATGGTAACATAATCAAGGATCCTCAAAGGATCCTTCGACATGGAATCAGTTAAATGAATTTTTAATTACAAGATTACGGATGTTGCAAGCTGTATGGAAATTTCGTAGACCTATGCCTTAATCTCATCAGCAAAGAGCAAAAGCTCACTTTGCCTCTAGTATTTAAGGTTCTAACGAAGTTTCGAGTGTTTCAAAAGCTTTTTCTAGCAAGTGTTCAATCTGCTATTTAGATCACTATGCTGCAAAGTGTCGAGATTATGCTAATAGAACAGGTCGAAGTAGGCTAGAAATGATCAAAAATAAAAATCTTTGCTTCAACTCTTTTGGGCAAAATATTGCTTCAAAGTGCAATTCTACTAAGCATTACAAAAAATTTGGCGTGAAACATCAATCGACGATTCATAGAGTTGAACCACACGGCAAGCCTGACCCCTGAACTGAGGGACTGATAGCAAAAGCGGAGTAGAAAAGTCGTCGGAGCAAAAACGAGTTAAGAACGATGCGGGGAAAAACGAGTTAAAAAGAAACAAATAACGAAGATTGTATCGTATATTATAATATAACGATATGATAGTATGGTAGATTACATCATTGTCTATCATTGTACAGTACACTCCCGCTAACTGCAAGCTCCGTAAGTTCCACTTTTTGCCACTTCTCCTTCACACGTATTTTAACGCACACTCCATTGCGTCTCCCACTTACGCGACTGCAAGCAGCTGCGAGTCTATGCGCATGCCCCAAAGTGCGAGCTCCAACGCAGCGTAGTTATATGACAAAGCAGAGTGGGTGTACTCAATAAGTGCCGAATTCTTGGAATTATACTCCCCTACAGCCCCGTCAGACTGGCATTTACCGGGAGTGTACTGCATTACACTTTTATGTTATAATATACGATACAATCCTCGTTATTCTTGTTTCTTTTAAACTCGTTTTTGCCCGCATTGTTCTTAACTCGTTTTTGCTCAGACGATTTTTCTACTCCGCTTTTGCTATCAGCCCCTCAACTGTAGATTCAAGCGTTCAAGTCAACTTTTCCGCCGTCAACCGTGCCTCATTCCCGCGTTGGACAATTCTGGCTACAATAATAGATTTAATGCTTTCACGATGATTCATTATGATTAGGGTTACCAGATGGTCCGACTGAGAAGAGCGGACACTCTAAAATCTCGGCCCCCCCCCTATAAAAATGAAAAAAAGAAAACAATTTTAAACATTTGAAATAATAAAAAATAAAAAAATGAAAGAAAAAAAAATTGCGAAAGAGCGTAACTTATTTGGTGATTCTCGAACCATATCATACTCAAGGTAGCCAACTATCTAGACCCAAAATGCGGGACGGCCGGACCTTACCACTGAAGATCTTTTTTTTTAGAGGAAGGTTTTTGAAATAGACGGAAAGATATTGGTGGTTTTGGCAAATTACACTACATATTGACTATGTTGTACATTACGGATTACTCGGTACCTTTTTTGAAGTGATACTTCTCAGCACTATGTATTTGTTTTAGTACTTGGGGATTTTTTGTATAGATTGTATAAAAAGTATAGTAAATGCGGGACATGCAGGACGCTACCCCAATTTTTCGGGACACTTCGCAGGATCATTTTCAAAGCGGGACAGAAGGTACTAATGCGGGACGGTTGGCTACCTTGATCATACTCTACCTGGAGTTTGGATGGAATTCAAAACAAAGTAAAAAATATATTCGTACATTTTCATTTCAGTCATATAGGCTAAATCCATACTGAGAAGATGAAAATATGTATAGCCTTATAGTTCATCGGTCTGATCGAGAAAAAAGCGAACATTTCACATAAAAAGCTAACAAGCGAACACGGGACACAAAAAGCGGACATGTCCGCTGAAAAGCGGACGTCTGGTAACCCTAATTATGATAAATTTAAATTTTAAATTTTAAAGCTTTTTCGGGTTTCAATCGTGTGCGAAGCTGTGAATGTTGCCGACGTTTCGTGAACATTGCAGTTCACTTCTTCAGGGCTGACCTGAAACAGAAGTTTCAAGTTATGTTGTTCTTATACATATATGTATTCTAGGGTGGTCCAAACATTTTTTTTCGAATTTTTATGGGGACATCCCAGAAATTTGTTCGACTCCACACAAAAATAAATCCATTTTTTTGTTTTTTGAAAAAAAAAATGATATTTAGGGGTGCCGCAAGCCCCATGAAGTTTAACATGTATTTCCCATAAGAAAAAAAGACGTTTCTGTAAATCTTATTCAGAATCCTCAATATTATCTCAATCGACTTGAAACTCAAAATTTCTCTTTACAATTAGCCATAGAATACGAATAAAATATCACTTTTCAAATACCAACACCATAAGTCTGTTTTATAGGGTCCCAAAAAAACCACATAAGTGAAAAAATGGGTTTTGCGAGTTTTTCGCGGTTCTTATGACTTTTTTTGCGGTTTTTTTCAGTGAAAATTATTTCTGGTACATAAAAAACCACTTCATAATGATAATTAGATGTTCACATAAATTGATTAAACAATTTATTATTGTTTTTAGCAATTTTCTCATAGAATGGAGTTAGAAAGACGCGGATTTTCCGAAAATTTCCCACTTGTTGTCCAATTTTCTATTGGAGGAAAGTGGTAGTTTATTAATGTTAACAGGAGTGATTGTTTAAACAAATTATTAATAATGTTAATATTCTCTTAGAAAAATGCTACAAAATTGCAGTTGAGGAAAATCACTTTTAGTCAAATTTTTAATTGAGATAAGTTTAGTAATTGATTAGAGTCGACAAAATTAATTGTTTGAACAATTCATTATACTTGTTAATAATATTATATTTGAATAATGCTAGAAAGATGCGTTTTTTTAATTTCTGGATTTTTGTCCAATTTTCATTTGGAATAAAATAATAATGAATTCAAGTTAACAAAATAATTGTTTGAACAATTTATTATAATTGTTAATAATATTCTCTTTGCTTAATTGGTAGAATGTTGCGGTTTTTTCTGAAATGTTCAACTGTTTGTCTATTTCTCATTATGCTCGACTTATTAATTAATTAGATTTAGCAAAAATAATTGTTTAAACAAATTATTATTGTTTATGACTATCTTCATCTATATCAATGCCTGATAGTTGCGGTTTTTCGGCAATTTTTACCTTTTTGTCCTTTTTTCACTTAGTGAGGTAATACAGTCGAACCTCCATAATTCGAACACCCATAATTCGAATTCCTCCATAATTCGAACATTTGCTCCGATCCCTTGACGTTCCTATACTAACGCATGTAAAAAAA
>CAKNXH010002112.1:237223-262875 GCA_932178445.1 Andricus quercusramuli | reverse complement strand
AACCAAAAATATAACAGTAGATTCTTCGATTAAAAAGAATTAACTTTTAATCCTAAAAGATACATTTTTCAATCAATTCTCAACCAAGGTTAATAATATTACACTTTTTAAATAAAAATAATTAACTTTCAACCAAAACAAATTAATTTTCAACTAAACAGAAGAATGTTGAACCAAGAGGGATGAATTTTGAACCAAAAATGATGTATTTTCAATTTAAATGAACGAATTTTCTACCCAAAAAGGCGAATGTTCAACAAAACAGTTGAACTTTCGACCAAATAGTAGAACTTTTTAACCAAAAAAAGATTAATTCTAAACACCAAATACAATAGCAGACTTTTCAAATCAAAAGAATTAACTTACAACCAAAAAATATGAATTTTTAACAAAGTAATTAGATTTTTAACCAAATTACATAATTTTCAACCAAAAAAAATGAGTTCTAAACCCAAAATATGATAGTATACTTTTTAATTAAAAAGAAATAAGTTTCAACCATAAAAGATGACTCAAGCAAGACAGATAACTTTTCTACCAAAAGGACGAATTTTCTACCCAAAAAGGCGAATGTTCAACTAAATAGTAGAATTTTTAACTGAAAGAGCTAAATTCTTAAAAAAGCATACCATAGTAGAGTTTTCAAATAAAAATAATGAATTTTCAACAACAACAAATTAATTTTGAACCAAACAAGGTGATTTTTTAACAAAATAGTTGAGTTGTCAACCAAACAGTCGAATTTTTAATTATACGAGGTGAATTCTGAACCAAAAATATAATAGATTTTTCCATTAAGAAGAATTAACTTTCAAAACTATAAGATACATTTTCAACCAAAAAAAGATTACTTTCCTAACAAAAGCTGAATTTTCGAACCAAAAGGACGAATTTTCAATCCAAAAAATAGTTGAACTTTCAACCCAATAGTAGAATTTTTAATTTAAAAAGTTAAATTCTCAACCCAGAATATAATAGTAGACTTTTCAAATAAAAAGAACTAACTTTCAACCAAAACAAATTAATTTTCAACCAAACAGTAGAATTTTTAACCAAGAGATGAATTCTGAATCAAAAATATAATAGTAGACTTTTCAATGAAAAAGATTTCCCTATTGACTAAAAAATACAGATTCTCAGCCAAAAGATGTATTTTCAATCAACAAAACATGATAATAGAATTTGTAATTAAAAGGAATTGACTCTCAAACAAAAATAGTTGGATTATTTTATTGGGTTCTATTAATTCAGTTTTCATTTAGGCAAAAAAAAAATGAGAAAAAGGGGGAATTTTCTTGAAAATGGAAAAAAGAGGAATGTAATTTTTCTCAAAAGCAAAACTGAAAAAATCTCGAAAAAAAATAAATTCCAGATTTTTCCTGGTGTTAAAAATTTCAGGCTAATTCCCGGTTTTCCCGGTCAGTGACCACCATGAACATAAAAATTTAGTGGATATAAAATTGAAAATTTCTGTACCTCGGGGACCTCGCCTTTGATTTGGACCACCACCTCGTCCTCCTTTCATATCTCCACGTCCTCTGTTCTTCATTTGAACGTCTTCTTTAACCATATCGATGACTTCATCGGGGATTCGGAGATACTTGATTGTACTACCTCGAATGTAACATTCAGGCATTCTCCAAAATTTGTCTCCATCCTGTTGAAATGAAAAAAAGCTTTTTATTCTTTATAACTAAAACTTTCACCCCAAATAATTAATTAATTTTTATTTATTATTTAAATTTTAATTAAGGGGCATGAAAGTGCAAGCATACAATTTTAAAACCTCTGAGTTTTGAAGGATCTGACAATTTGAAGGCCCAAAAATAGAACTACTGATAGTTCTGCCTCAAAAAAAATAAATGTCTATAAATAAAATTATTAGAATATTGAAATTATTGATATTTTTATAACTGCGATAGTGTAAAAGTTTCAAAACTTTTGTAGTCATTTTTGGTTAACATTTTTTTTTTAGGTAGCTTTAAAAAATCTATTAAACACATCAGCACTTTCTGCTGATAAAAATACATCAGAGAAAAAAAACTCAAGACGATCAAGATTGAAAAATAGATAAAGAGCAAGCTGAAAAATTCCTATAACTGAATTTTTTAAAATGCACTTTTATCAGTAGATAGATTTTGATTACTTATTCTGATCAATTTTTTTCTTTTTTATTATTTTCAGTAAAGAACCCTGAAGCAGATAGAAACAGAGTTTCTCTCTGCCTGAAGTATTTTTCTAAGTAAGCTAAAATGAAATTTAAATTGTTTTTTAATGTATTTTTATCACTTGAATGCTCTTAGATGTTCAATACATTTTTTAATGTCAGCTAAAAAAGATTAGAGCGTAAAGAAATATACATTTATAAAATAATTATTAACGAAATTAAACAAAATTATGAAGATAACAATTTTTCTAAATACGCAGTTTGCTAACATGTAAGAACAAACCATTTAACAATCAACTTCAAATTAATTATGCTTTATCAGAGGTATACACGCTACTTTTTTGCATATTATTTTCGATTTGTAAAATTTTGTATCTACAATTACAACTAACACACTTTTTTCTAACTTGCCGTTTTATGTATTTTATTACATATTATTTTTGAAGTATTAAAAAATGATAATCATTTTGTTGAAAATTCAACAATTTTTTTAAAAATGTTACCCTTTTTTGGTTGAAAATTCATCACTTCTTTTGTTGTTGTTGAAGATTCATCATTTTAGTTGAAAATTCAACTATTTAGTTCAAAATTGAACTGTTGTGTTGGAAATGCATAATATCTGGTCAAAAAATTAACTATTTTATAGAATATTCGTCTTTGGCTTGAAAATTCATCTGCTTTGGTAGAAATTTCATGTCTTTTCGTTAAAAATGTAACTGGTTAAAATTAATCTGTTTTGGTTGAGGATTCAAATCTGTTATTAAAAATGCATATTTCTTTGATGAATTCAGCTGTTTTTAATTGAAATTAAAATAAGTTTCGGTTGATACGGTTTAAAACGGTTGAAAATTCAACTATTTTGGTAGAAAAATGCACTACTTGGTTGAAAATTAACTTTTTTGTTGAAAATTAAACTGTTTTGGTAGAAAATTAATCTTCTTGGTTGAAAAAGGTTTGGTTAAAAATTCAATTATTTTGTTGAAAATTCATCTTATTTTGTCGAAAATTTAACTGTTTTATTGAATATCAGCCTTTTTTTTATTAAAAAATGCATCCTTTTGCATTGAAAATTCCTCTTTTATGGCAGGAAATTCATCTTTTTGGGTGAAAAATTATCTTTTTGGTTGCAAGTTTAACTACTTGGTCAAAAGGTAAACTTTTTGTTAAAATTTTGGTTACAAATTTGGTTGAAAATGTAACTATTTGGTTGAAATTTGTGGTTGTTGAAAATTAATTTTGTTAACTAACATTTTAAATGTTCCAGTTAAAAATTTAACTATTTTCTTGACGTCTTTTTAAAAATTAATTTTAACTGAAAATTTAACCAATCTATTTAAATACTCTATCATTTTATTGAAAATTAATTTCTTTTCAACTAAAAAAAAATTATCTTTTTCATTTGAAAATTCGGGTATTTGTTGAAAATTCGTCTTTTTTGGTTGAAGATTCATTAGTTGAATATTGAAAATGTATCTTTCAGTTTGAAAATGGAACTATTTTGTTGAAATTGGGTGTCATTGAAAATTAATTTTCCAACTAAAATTTTAAACATTCCAGTTGAAAATGGAACTAATTTCTTGAAAAGTCTTTTTTTGATGAAAATTAATTTCAACTGAAAATTTAACTAATCCATTTGAATATTCTATTGGTTTTGTTGATAATTAATTATTTCAACTGAAAAATTTAGATTTTTTATTTGAAATCTCAGGTATTTTGTTGAAAATTCGTATTTTTTGGGAGAAAATTCATCTTTCTGGTTGAAGAATCATCATTTTAGTTGAAAATTAAACTTTTTTGTTGGAAGTTAACTGTTTTATTAGAAAATTAATCTTCTTGGTTGAAAATTTATCTTTCCGATTAAGATTAAACTAGTTCGTCAAAAATTCATTTTTTTTGCTGAAAATTGTTCTTTTTTCAGTAGAAAATTCAACTACTTGGTTGAAAATTAAACTGTTCTGTTAAAAATGCATTATTTCGGATTAAAAATTCAACTATTTTGTACAAAATTTGTCTTTGGCTTGAAAATTCATCTCTTTTGTTGGAAATCTCTTTTTTTTTTGTTAAAAATGCAACTGGTTAAAATTAATCTGTTTTTGGTTGAAGATTCAAATTTTTTATTGAAAATACGCCTTTTTTCGATAAATTAAACTATTTTTAATTAAAAATGAAAATCCACTTTGGTTGAAACATCAACTATTACATTTTTATTTCAGAATTCATACTTTATGATTGAAACTCCTTGCAAAAATTTGTTTTCCATTGTTGGAGATTGAACTATTGTAAGTTGAAAATTTAACTATTTTAGTAGAAAATTGCACTATTTGGTTGAAAAAAAACTTTTATATTAAAAATTCACTGTTTTTGTAGAAAGTTAATATCCTTGGTTGAGAAAGTTGAGTTATTTTAGGTAACAATTCAATTGCTTCTTTAAATTTCATCTTTTGTCGAAAATGTAAAAAATGAGACATTTCAATTTTTATTGGCCAACCAATTTTAAAGAAAGCAGAACCATAAATAAACAAATTCTTAATTTTCTGCGAACATAAGTCGTCTTTCAAATCCTTGAAATCTTTGTGAAATCTTTGACATCTTTGTATGTGCTTGAAGTTAAGAACGTTCAAATGAACGACATTTCTTACTGATGACTTCTTAAACAAGAAACAGTGCTAAAATATTAATTTACTTAGGTACAATACAAAAATATATATTGCAAAAAAACGATATTGCATTATTTTAAATTGTAGTTAGAACCATTTTTGTAGATAAAATAGAATTGAGAAAAAATATTTCGTTTGTTTGAACGTTCAGAACTTCAGGTACATAATCTTTGTAAATTCGTTGAAATCTCTTGAAGTACTGGAAATCTTTGTGAAATCTTGAAATTTCTGTGAAATCTCTTGGAATCTTTTAAAATTTTTGTGTAATATTTGAAATGCTTGAAACCTTCGAAATCCTTGAAATCTTTAAAATTTGTATGAAATATGTATTTGAAATATTTGTGAAAGCTTTTGTGTTCGTTTGAAATAATTGAAATATTTGAAATCTTTTGAAATCTTTTAAATCTGAAGTATTGTACCCTTTTTGAAATCTTTGTAATTCTTGCATTCTTCTGAAATCTTTATGAAATCTTTCGTATTCGTTAAAATAATAATAAAATAAATTATAATAATTGAAAAATTTAAAATAGTTTAAAATCTTTGAAACGATTTGAAATCATCGAAATCTGGCGCACTGTACCCTTTTTGAAATCTTTATGAAATCTTTCAAATATTTGTGAAATCTTTTGTATTCGTTTTAAATCATTAAAATATTTTCAATCTATGTAAAATCTTTTGAAATCCTCAGAAATCTGGTTTACTAAAACCTTTTTAAAATCTTTGGAAACTGTTAAAATCTTTGGAAATGTTCGAAATCTTTGTGAAATCTTTGAAATCTGGTGTACACGCCTTTTTCAAATCATTGAAATCCTTGCATTCTTTGTGAAATGTTCGAATTTTCAATTCTTCGTCACATATTTTGAAATATTTTTAAAATTTTTCTTAAATCTTCGTTTGTGAAATCTTTTTTATTCATTAAAATCATTGAATTACTTCAAATCTTCGGGAAATCTTTTCAAATCTTCTAAAATGCTTTGAAACCTTTTGAAATCGTTTCAAATCTTCGAAATGTTTAAAAATCTTTGAAATCTGGTGTACTGTACCCTTTATAAAATCTTTGAAATCCTTTGAAAGTTTTGTGAAATATTTTTAATCTGGTGTAAACCCCTTTTTTAAATCTTTGAAATCCGTGAAATCTTCGTACAATGTTCAAAATCCTTTGAAATATTTTTAAATATTACAAATATTTTAAAACCTTTTGAAATATTTAGTAATGTTTTTTAATCTTATGTACACTCAAGAACCGAGCGGTGAAACCCTTGAAAAATCTGTTATATGGCCATGGCTCATTCTAATTATGAAACTGAATTAACATCGAAATTTTCTACTAATAATTTTTATAATTTGTAAGTTGAATATCACAAGAAATGTATACTTTAACATTCTATATTAGCAGAAACGAAATAAAAAACTTATAGAATTATTCACAATTTTATGTTCTATTCATTGCAATCTATAAAATAATTGGTAAAGTTTACCAAAAATGTCTAGAAATCTCTATATTTATTCTGTAATGAGTAAGAAATAAATTATATCTTGATAAATAAAAAACTGTTCAGCATATCCAAGTTTCTTCTAAATGAGATGTTTCTTTCATAATAAACTAAAAGATTTAAAATTAAGATCGAAACAGAAATTCACTTCATCATGAATAATTTTCTACAAAATGAGTATGAAAAAGATTCAAAATTAAAAAGTAGACTTCTAAATTTTTGCATTTCAATAAAATAACAGTTTTAAAAGAAAAAAAAAATTATTCAAGGTTCTCATGAAAAATTCAAGATTTCCAGATTTTAAGGTTCAAAATAATTCAATGAGAATTCCAGGTTTTCAAGGTCGTAAACTCACCCTGGATGTGCAAATAACTTCTCTAAGATTGATATTCATCCAGTTGTCACAGCTAACCAAGTGTCCGTTATAAGTTTCGCCGTTTTTTAACTCCACAAGCTGAAAATAATGAGAAATATTAACAAAATGTTGTGGAAATATCGACTTTTTTATGTAAATAACAAATTTTAAGAGGTTAGGAACTCACCATTGGATGATTTTGGGCCGTTCTCAATAGCGAAAGCGGCAACTAAAATAAAATAAAAAATATTTTAAATTAATTACATGTCTAAAAACTATTCTTAGTTAACCTAGACCTTTAATTATCCGAATTACTTACCATTTTGAAAGTTAACTTCGTATAACCTAAAAAACGTTTTGGGACGAAATTGACAAAATCGGCTGAAAACAAAAGAGGTTGAAATTTACAATCAAAAATTGAACCAGTGTATTTATTTTGATATATATGAGGTATCGTTTTATATTTTTGTATCTTTTTTAACGCCAAAACAGCTTAAAAAACCGGAAAAAACACCTTGCGAAAAATATTTTTTCCACTAATCGATTTTTCGATACTTCTCGATATGATCATATGATTCGATATATTTGAAAGAGAACAACATCAAAAAAGTCTGTTGACTAGAAATTAGTTTTTTTATTCCGAAAATAACAGGGCCAAGTAATTAATTTGTATTTCAAGATTTCCATTTAAAACATTAGAATGTTTTTTTTAGAGAAATTTCTCATTATTCCCATTCCATGAAGTGTATGGCGGCCATGTAGAAATACGACATAACCTTTACACTCTTTTGAAAACTTCGAAAATGAAAATGGTTTGATCAGAGTTCACATAAATCTTAGACATTTGATTAATTTGAAGAACATCATAATTTTCTTCATTAAAATTCATACTTTCTGAGAAAAAGTGAAAACCCCGTTAAGATGTTTGTTAGGAACAAAATAATTCAGAGGTTATGTCAACGACGTACAAAATGTTTAAAAATAAAACATAATTTGGCAGAAATTCCACACTTGAAGGTAAGTTTTTTCAGTAATTTTGTATCATATTTTAGTATTTAATTCTCTTCTGAATTGTATTACGTAATATTTATAAAAGGCACTTTTAATGACTGACAAGGATAATAAATTAAAAATTTTTATTTGAGATTGTTTTATTCTGCTCTTTGCATATTAATGGTCAGGAAAAAATTAGGGAATTTTGAAAACTAAGTTTTATGGCCACCTTGATATAATATTCTTGTTAGTAATTTATGTGCAGTGTATTTCTATTTCTTTATTTTTTTTGTAGTGGCTTCCTCCTGAGGATTATATTTTTAGTTAAAAATCTAATTATATGGTTGAAAATTCAATCGTTTCTTTAGAATTCGTCTTTTTGGATTAAAAGTTCATATTTTGGTTTTAAAAAATCAATTATTTGAGTATAAATTTCACCATTTTTTATAAAAACTCTACTTTCTGGTTAAAAATTGATCTTCTTTGGTTCAGGATATTCGCAACTATATGGATAAGGATTCAACTATATTTTTCAAAATTCAACTATTTTGTTAGAAAATTATTTTATCTATTGTTTATATTTTTTATTTATGTTGTTTATTTTATTTTAGTATAACTATCATAGATGTTTCCAAAAAATTCAACTTTTTGTTGAAAATTAATCTTGTTTGGTTGAGGATTCAACTATTTTGTTGAAAAATAATTTTTTGTTGAAGATTCATCAATTTAATGAAAAATTCATCCCTTTGGTTGAAAGTTTCTTTGTTTTTTTTTTGGTTGAGCATTAATTTTTTAAACTGAAATCTTTCTTGGTTGAAAATTCAACTATTTTTCTGGAAATCCGTCGTTTAAGTTCAAAAATTCATCTGTTTCAGTGTAAATGTTAGCGTTTTTTGATAAAAATACAACTTTTTGGTTGAAAATTAATCTTTTTTGGATGAGAATTCAACTATTTTGTTGAGAATTCGTCTTTTTGATGGAATTCATCAATTTTTTATTTAAAATAAAATTTTCTTGGTTGAAATATCTACATTATTTGTTGAAAATTTATATTTTTTGTTTCAAATTTGAACTACTCGGTTGTAGGTTGATCCACTTTGTTGAAAAATCATTTTTTTATTGAAGATTCATCAAATTAGAATCATCAATAAATATTTCATCACTTTCCTTGAAAATTCCTTTGTTTAAATTTAAATTTTTAAACTGAAAATGTAATTTTTCCATTATTCATTATAAATTCATCTTTTTATTTGGAAAATTCATAATTGTAGCTAAAATTGATTTCTGGTACAAAATTTGACTATTTTGTTGAAAATTCAATTTTTTTGTTGTTGAAAATTATTATTAGCATAAATTTAATATTTTTTGGATAAAAAAGGAACCTTTAAGTCAGAAATTTATCCTCTTCGGCTGATTATTCAATTATTATTTTATTGGAAATTCATCCTTTTAGGTAAAAAAATTCAGCTGAAATCTTTTTTGGTTGAAAATGCAACTATTTTTTGAAAAATTGTCTTTTTGGTTAAAAAATTCATCTGTTTTAATATAAATTTAATCGTTTTTGGATAAAAAGCAATTTTCTGCTTGAAAATTTATGTTCTTCGGCAAAGGATTTAAATATTTTGTTGAAAATTCATTCTATTGGGGTTAAAAAATCAGCTGAAATCTTTGTTGGTTGAAAATTCACTATCTTTTGGAAATTTGTCCTTTTGGTTTAAATTCGTTTAAAAATTAATCTGTTTTAGCATAAATTTAATCGTGTTTAGGATAAAAAGGCAACTTTCTGGTTGAAAATTTATTTTATTTGACTGAGGATTCAACTATTTTGAAAATTCATCCTTGTTGGTTTAATGATTCAACTGAAATATTTATTAGTCGAAAATTCACTATCTTTCGCAAATTCGTCCTTTCGCTTACAAAATGAATCTGTTTTAGCATACATTTAATCGCTGTTGTATAAAAACGCAACTTATTGGTTGAAAATTATGTTTCTTTGGTTGAGCATTAAACTATTTTTTTTTAAATTTTTCTTTTTTGTATTTTAAATTCAACCGAAATTTTTCTTGGTTGAAACTTCAAGTATTTTTGTCGAAATTCATATTTTTTGGTTTAAAATTGAAGGTTGAACCACTTTGTTAAAATATTTTTTGTTGAAGATTCATCAATTTAGTGGAAAATTCGTCCCTTCGGTTGAGTTTCTTTGTTAAAAATTGGACCATTTAAATTGAAAATTCAAATACTTGGGTAGAAGTTGAACTGCTCAATTTAAAGAAAAATTTGTTGAAGGTTCATTTCTTTGGTTGAAAAGTGAACTATTTTGTTGAAAAGTAGTTTTTTTCTTTTGGTTTAAATTAATTTTTGTTAACTGAAAATATAATTGTTCTATTTCTGGTTAAAAATTGATCTTTATATTTGGTAAATTTATTATTTCAGTGAAAAACTCATATCTTTGGTAAAAAATTGTACTATTGTGTTGAACATTCCTTTTTTTATTACAAATTAATTTTTTGTACTGAAAATTGAACAAATTTCACTTTTAGTTGAAAATTGATATTTTTTAGTTCAAAATTCAACTATTCGTTTGAAAATTAATTACTTTTTTTTTGTTAAAAATGTATCTTTTGTGGTAGAAAAATAATTTTTTTTATATGAAAATTCGCCTTTTTGGATCTAAAATTCATCGCCTTTTGTAGAAATTTCATCTATTCTGGTTTTGATTAGTTTTGGTAAAAATTAAGTTTTTTATTGAAAATTCATCTATTTGGTTACATTTTTTTTCCAGGTAGAGAATTCAAGTATTTGGTAAAAAAATTCCACTATTGTGTTGAAAATTTAATTATTTTGTTGAAAATTTAACTATTTTGTTCAAAAGTCATCTTTTTCGACAAAAAGACAAGTGTTTTGTTGAAAATTCGTCCTTTTGTATCGAAAATTCATCTTTTGTGATAGAAAAGTCATTTTTTTGGTTGAAACTAATACATTTGACATTTTAAAATATAATGTGTAATTATTTTATTCCGTTTATTAAAGATTCTATGTTAAAAAATTCACAAAACTAAAATGTTGGTCTTTAAATGTTAATGGTGAGGGGAAAAATTGTTTAGGGAAAAATTAAGGAATTTTAAAAATTAAGTTTTTCGGCAATAATAAAGCATTATTTAAATTTTAAAAGAATATAATTTAGAAGTCGGTAGCTTTCAAAAAACCAAAAACAGTTGCATTTTCAACCAAATAATTGAATTATTTTTTGAATTTAAATTCTTTCTTCAAATTCTTCAGTTTTAAAGGACTTCAAGCTTGATTAATTTAACAAACTAAATTAAAATTCTTTCTTCTCACAGCAGATTGAAAGACAACTATGTCTTTCCACCCCAATTTTTCGAAGCCACGATCTAGCGAGTCGAGAAGTTTCTCATCTAGAAAGAAACCACCCCGTTAATAAATTTACAAAAAGAACTCACACTTGTGGAGAACTCAGAATTGAAAATGTAGGAGAAAAAGTTGAACTTTCTGGATGGCTCGAGTTCCAAAGACTGGGAAAATTCATAATTTTACGTGATGGTTATGGATCGACTCAGTTAATTGTTCCAGAAAACGTAAAAATTTTTTTTTGTATTTAAATAAATTTAATTCTGCTGTAAAAATGTATCTTCTAAATGTATATTTCAGCGAGAAGATTTGTCGAGACTTGCGAACGATCTGACCTTTGAAAGTGTCTTAAAAGCAACTGGAAGGGTTGTCGAAAGACCAGAAGGTCAAGAAAATAAATCGATGAAAACTGGAAAGATTGAAGTGATGCTAGAATCACTTGAAGTTTTAAATTCTGCAAAAGCACAACTTCCGTTCTCCCTACGACAATTTAACAAGGCAAAGGAACAACTACAAATGCAATACAGATATCTAGCTTTGAGATTTCCCGAATTACAGAGAAATTTAAGGCTGAGATCGGAAGTTATTTCGAAAATGAGGGAGTATTTAACCAGTCATTGCGGTTTCGTGGACATCGAAACTCCAACTCTTTTCAGAAGAACTCCCGGGGTTTGCAAAACAATTATTAAAATAATTTTGCTCAAAATTATTTGAAGGATCTTCAATTAAGAATCGTTCATAAACACCCTCTTTCTCCCTTTTTAAAAAATATGTTCTGATTGAAAATTTAATTATTTTGGTAAAAATGCGACTATTTTGTCAAAAGCTCATCTTTTTTGGTCAAAAATTGAATATCTTGGTTGAAAGTGGTACTACTTGTTAAAAATTTATCTTTTTTGTTGAAGATTCATATCTTTGGTTGAAAATTTAACTATTTCGTTAAAAAATCGTTTCTTTTTGGTTGAAAATGAACTTTTCTCAACTGAAAATTTAACTGTTACATTTGTAGTTGAAAATTGATCTTTTTATGTTGAAAATTCAACTATTAAATTAAAATTGATCTTGTTTAGTTGGAAATTCTTGGTTTTCAGCAGAACACTTCGCAGTTAAAAATTAATCTTTTTCGTTGAAAGTTCATCTCTTTGGTTCAAACTTTAAATATTTTATTGAATATTCGTATTTTTTTATTGTATTTAACTGTTTTTCATTCAAACTGAAATCTTTTTTGTTAAAATATTATCCATTACTCATTTTTTTGTTTGAAATTTCAACTACCTGGTTGAAAATTAAACTACTTTGTTAAAAGCCAATTTTTTGTGTGTTGATTCATAATTTTAGTTGAAAATTCATTTTTAAAGTGGAAAATTTCGCCAGTTTTTAAAATCTCAAAATGTAAATATTTGATTATTAGTTGAAAATGTATAATATTAATTGAAAATTAATCTTTTCTTCTTGAAAATTCAACTGTTTGAAAATTCATGTATTTTGTTGAGGACTCAACTAATTTGTTGAAATTTCGTCTTGTTTGGTTGAATTCATCTGTTTTTAATTTCAAATTAAAATAGTTTTTCGTTGAAATATCAAGTATTATAGGTTTCGTTGAGAATGCATCTTTTCGGTTTGAAAATTGAAGTGCTCTGTGCAAAATTCGTTTTTTTGGCATGTAAATTCAACAGTTGGGCAGAAAATTAAAGTATAAAATTGAAAATTAACCTTTTCGTTGGAAATTCTTCTTTTCGGTCTGAAAATTCAATTTTTTGCAGAAAATACGTCTTTTTTTTAATCATGTCTTCGTGTATACCATCTTTTTTGGTAAAAAAATCAGTATTCCGTTAAAAATTAATCTTTTCGGCGAAAATTTAACAGTTTTGATAGAAAATTCAACTATATGGGTAAAAATTAAACTACTCATTTCAAAAATCAACTATTTGGTAAAAATTTAACTTATTTGTTAAAAATTTATAGTGTCGGTTTAAAAATTCAACTTTTTGTGAACATTTAATCTATTTTATGGAAAATTCGTATTTTTGGGTTGAAAATTAATCTTGTTTTGTTTATGCGTTTTTTAGTGAAAATCAATTTTTTTAACTTAATCAACTATTTGGTTGAAAATTCAACTATTTTGGTAGAAAATTCAACTATTTTGTTTTTGGTGGAAAATTCAATTGTTTTTTAGACAATTCATGTATTTTGTCCAAAATTCGTCTTTTTGGGTATAAAGTTATTCTTTCTTAAAAATTCATCTTTTTGGCTGTGGATTCAACAATTTTGTTACTATTTCATTTTTTTTTATTCAATTAAACTGATAGAAAATTATTTTTTTTTTGTTAAATATTAATTTTCTAAACTTAATAAAATGTAACTATTCCATTTTTTGTTTAATTTTTTCTTAAATTCTTCTATATTGATAAAAAATTGAACTATTTGGTTAAAAATTAAACTATTTAAAAAATTAACTATTTGGAAGAAAATTCACTTTATTTCGAAAATTCATAGTGTCGGGTGGAAAATACAACTGTTTTGTGAAAAATTCATGCATTTTGTTAAAAATTCGTATTTTTGAGTAGAAAATTATTTTTTTGTTTTGAAAATTCATCATTTTGATTGAGGATTCTACTGTTTTGTCTAAAATTCGTGATTTTTTTTTTCAAATTCAACCGGTTGAAAATCCTTTTTTTTTTTAAATTAATTTTTCAAACTGAAAGTGTAACTAGTATATTCTTGGTTACAAAAATATATTTTTTAGTTAAAAATTCAACTATTTAGTTAAAAATTTGTCTCTTTCGATTAAAAATTACATTCTTGCTGAAAATTCAACTATTTTGTTGAGTTATCTTTTCTAGCTGAAAATTTCATGCATGAAATATGAAATCTTTCGATGAGAATTCATCTTTTTTTGAGAACTGGACAATACTTGGTTAAAATTTCAACTATTTTGTTAAAAATTTGATTATTTTGTTAAAAAATCAACTGAATGTTTAGTCTTTTTTGTTGTCGAAAATTCCCTAATTTGTTAAATTTGAGTTATATTTTCTTTTTTACAGGGAGCTCAGGAGTTTGTAGTGCCAACGAGACTGGAAGGTAAATTTTATTCTCTCGTGCAAAGTCCTCAACAATTTAAACAATTGCTGATGATTGGTGGATTTGATCGATATTTCCAAATCGCTCGTTGTTACAGAGACGAGGGTTCCAGACCCGATAGACAACCAGAATTTACTCAAGTAAGGACATGAAAATACATATCTTCAATTTTTATCATGATGAAACTTTTAAAATTGATATTGAAAACTAGAAAAAATTCTACCATTTTATTTGAGAACTTTCAAAATTCAATAATTTCTCATCAAAGCTTTATAGTTCGAAAATTTGAAATTAGTAGCGTTTGAAATTTAAAAAATCATTTAATTTCAAATTCAATTACAGTATTCGCATTCTTTCCGCTATTGCGCTTTTCCCCCTTGTTTAAATAATTTATCTTTTTCACCCTGTTTTCAAGAAACTTCCCCGTTTTCCCTTTTACGCTTTTTTTTCGTTTCAATACGAACTGAAATAATAGAACACAATAAAAAACTCCTATTTTTGGTTGAAAGTTCATCCTTTTTAGTTAAAAAGTCGACTATTTGGTTGAAAATCTAACTATTTTTTTTTGTAAATGGTTTTTTGGTTGAAAATTATATTTTTTTTATTGAAAATTTTAATTATTCTTGTTAAAAATTTATCATTTTAGCTAAAAATGTATCTTTTATGTTGAAAATTCAACTACTTGGTGATAAGCTGAATTCTTTTGTTCAAAGTTCTTTTTTTGTTGAAGGTTCATCATTTTATTTAAAAAATTCATCTTTCTGATTTAAAATTCGTTTTTTGGTTGATAATTAATTTTTTTATTACAAAATTTTAATCTTTTGTTGAAGATTTACCATTTCATTCGAAAAATCATCCTTCTCAGTTGAAAATTCGTTTTTTTTGGGTTAAAAATTCAACTATTTATGTAAAAATAAAATTTTAGTTGAAAATTCATATTTTGGTAATATAAAATAAATTGATATGAATTATACTTTTTCACACTGTTTTAAATGAACTTTCCCTTTTTTCCTTTTATTCCTTTTTTCGCTTAAATGCGTACTGAATTAATAGAACCCAATAAAAAATTCGAACTATTTTTGGTTGAAAATTCATCCTTTTTGGTCAAAAATTCGACTATTTGGTTGAATGTTTAATTTGTTTGTTGAAAATTAATTTTTTTGTCGAAAATTCAACTGTTTTGTTAAACAATCGTCTTTTTGGATATAAAATTCATCCCTTCAGAATTGAATTCCTCTTTTATTATGGTAGAAAATCAAGCTTTTTCTGGTTGACATGTCTTCTTTCTTGTTTTAATGTCAGGGCTGTCTTCAAAAAATTCATGTACTTCATTGACAATTTGTCTCTTTTTATTGAAAACCCAATTCGATCAACTATTTGGTTATAAATGCGATTTTTTGGTTATAAATGCGATTTTTTGGTTAAAAATTAATTTTTTTAAAGAAAATTGAACTATTTTGTTAAAAATTCATCTTTTGTTATTAAAAACGATCTATTTGTTGAAAATTCGTCTGATTTCATTTAATCTGCTTTATTTGAAAATTTGACCATTTGGTTGAAAATTAAATTATTTTGTTCAAAAGTAATCTTTTTTGGTCAAAAATGGAACAGTACTGTTTGAACATTCATCTTTTTGGATAAAAAATGCGTCCTTATGGATTTAGAATTCATCTCTCTTGTTTAAAAGCCCAACTATTTGGCTGTGAATGGAACTTGTTGGTTAAATAATTATTTTTTCAATGAAAATGCAACTATTTTCTTAAAAACTTATCTTTCTTGGGCAAAAATGATGTATTTGTTAAAAGTTTAACTGTTCAGGCTGATAATTCAACTGTATTCTAAAAAAATGTGTCTTTTTGGCTTGAAAATTCAACTATTTGGTTTAAAATTAACTTTTTTTATCTCTTTTATTTGAAAATTTGACCCTTTGGTTAAAAATTCATCATTTTAGGTTGAAAATCTAATTATTTTGTTCAAAAGTTATCTTTTTTGGCCGAAAATTCAACTATTTTGTTAAACATTCGCCCTTTTGTACAGAAAATTCGTCTTTTTGGATTGAAAATCCATCTTTCTCGGTTAAAAACTAACTTTTTTGTTGAAATTTTAACTGTCTTCTGAAAAAATCGTATTTTGAATGAAAATTCAACTACATGGTTAAACATTAATCTATTTTGTGGAAAAATGCGTATCTTTTGATTGAAAGCCACTCAGGTTGTAAATCCAACTGTTTGGTTTAAAATTAATTCTTTTGGATTGAAAATTCATCTTTTCTGGTGGAAAAGTCATATTTTGGTTAAAAATTTATTTATTTAATTAAAATGTGTCTCTTTTAATTAAAACTTCAACTATTTGGTTATAAATGCAACTATTTGGTTAAACATTTTTTTTTAATTCAACTAGTGCAAGTATATTGTTAAAAAGTCATTTCTTTAGTTGAAGGTTCATCTCTTTGGTTGTAAATGTAACTATTTTGATTAAAATTCGTTTCATATTTCGGTGAAAATATTTAATTGTTTAAACTCATATATTGTTTAAAATCAAATGATTGTTTAAAATGAAACTATTTCATCTTTGGTTAAACATGTATCTTTTTTAGGTGAAAGTTTAACTTTTTTGGCTGAAAATTCGTCTTTCTTGGTAAAAAATCAATTTCCTTGGTTGAAAATTTATCCTTTTTGGTTAAAAAAGGAATTTTCGGCTTAACTGTAGACTGTTACATGCTTGTTTGAAAAATCTTATTTTTTGGTTGAAAATTCGATTATTTGACTTAAAGTTGAACTACTTTGTAAAAAATTAATTTTTTAATCAAGGATTTATGATTAGAGTTGAAAATTCAACTATTTGCTTTTTAATGAACTTGTGTGTTGAATATTCTACTGTTTTGTAGAAAATTCATCTTTTTGTCTTGAAAATTCGACAATTTGGTACAAAATTAAATTGTTTGGTTGAAAATTAAATTTTTCGGGTGAAAAATAATATTTTTGTGTTGAAAATTCAACTTTCTTACAGATAATTCATCTCTTTGGTTTTAAAATTAAATAATTTTGTTTGAAATTCATGTATTTTGTTCAAAAATGGTCTTCTTGTTAAAAAATTCATCCTTTTGATTTTAAAAATTTAACAACTTTGTTGAAAATTCTTTTTTTTGTTTAAAGTTTTTTTATCTGAAAATTTAACTATTCCAAGTTTGGTTAAAACTTTATCCTGTATATTGGATATATTTCAAATTCGTATTTTTTGATACAACATTAATCTTCTCGGTCGAAAAATCATCCTTTTGGTTGAAAATTTAACTGTTTTGTGGAAAATTTGTTGTTTTTTTTTGGTTTGGAGCAATTTTTTTTTATCAGAGTTTTTATCTGAAAATTAAACTATTCCATTTTTGGTTAAACTTTATCTTGTATACTGTTAAAGTTAAAACTTCAACTATTTGGTAGGAAATACCTATATTTTGTTGAAAAGTCAACGTTTTGGTTAAAAATCTAATCATCTTTGTTGAACATTCAACTTTTTGGTTGAAAATTCAACTATTTGGTAGAAAATTCATATATTTGGTTAAAAAGTCGTCTTTTTGGGTTGAAAACTTTTCTTTTTTGTTGAAAGTTCAACTTTTGGTTGAAGATTTAACTTTCGTGTTAAAAATTCATCTTGCTTATTTGAAAACTATCTATTTTGTTACAAATTCATGTCGTCTCTCTTGGTGTTAAATAAACTTTTCTGATGAAAATTCAACTAACTTCTAAAAATGTTGTCTTTTTATCTTGAAAATTCATGTATTGGATTGAATTTTAGTCTTTTTTTTTTTGAATATTCGACCATTTGACTGAAAATCCATCTTTGTGTACTGAAAATTCAACTGTTTGGTTAGAAAGTAAACTATTTTGTTAAAAATCTAATTATTTTTGTAAAATTAAACTATTTTGTTAAAGTCATCATTTCGGGTTGAAAATTCAACTGTGTTGTTAAAAATTCATCTGTTTGGAATAAAAATTCATCTTTTATGGTAGAAAAGTCATCCTTCTCCGTTGCAAGTTTATCTTTCTTGGTTGAAAAGTAACTTTTTTGTTAAAAATTCAACTGTCTTCGAAAAAATTCGTCTTTTTGGCTTGAAAGTTTGACTACTATTTGGTTAAATCTTTAACTAATTTGTGAAAAAAATCGTCTTTTTTACTGGAAATTTTATAGAATTTATAAACGTAAAATCCCCTTCCTTCTCTTTTATTTCTTTCGTCCTTTTTATTTTTATTATGCGACTTTTTAAAGCTTTCTAGTTGATCCGAGCTTCGAAATACTGAAATTATTCAAATCATAAAATTGTTCTTTCAGTTGGACGTGGAAATGTCGTTTACGGATCGAGAAAGGATACTAGAATTAATTGAGGAATTGCTAGTCTATTGTTTGCCAGAAGACTTCGGACCTGTGAAAATTCCTTTCAGTCGTTTTACCTATGATGAAGTTATGGAAAAATATGGAACAGACGCTCCGGATTTAAGAATTCCGTACGAAGTATGATTTTCCTTATGCATATTTTTCTTTTTTCGGATCGATTTAAAAATTTTATTTTCATTCATTATAATTTTTTAGCTACAAAATTTGAGTCAACTTCTGGGACCTGAATTATCGAAAGAAAATGAAGATTTCGGTGCTTATGCTCTAGTTTTTCCAGATTGCAGTGTGAGTATTTGATTATTTAAAAATATAATTTTTTTAAAGACTGATATACATTTTTTTTATAAATCAGGAAAGTCTTTCAAAATCTGTTCAAAACAAGCTAAGGGAAATGGCCAGTATGTATTTCAAGAAAACGAGACTGGTGCAGATTAAATCGAGCGATTCTCTCTCGTCGAAAATAAGCAAAATAGTTTCTGAAAATGTAGCAGAGAGAATTTTAGAAAAGTTGCAGATTAAGGAAGGAGACGCTCTCTTTTTGGCTTATGGAGACAAAACTGATGCCGTAAGCAAAAATCGTTAAAAAAAAAAGTAGACTACAAAATTAGATTTATAAATTAAAACAAATTTTTTAATTTGTATTTTTTGTACTTATATAGCAAAAGGTGCTTGGAAGATTACGAGTTGAATTCACTAATATTTTGGAAGCTAATCGTCACTTTATAAGATCTCCAGGTTTTCAATTTCTCTGGGTCTTAGACTTTCCTTTATTTAATCTTGGAAAGGATGGCAGTCTTGAATCGACGCATCATCCATTTACTCGACCTCATCCTGAAGATATTGACTATCTATCTACAGAACCTGCAAAGGTATTTTAAACAAAGTATTTTTAATAATTAAATTTGAAACTAAAAATATTCAGGGTGGCCACTCAAACTTTAACCAAAATCCAGACTATTTCCTGGTCAAAAATCATATTTTTCGGTTGAATTTCAAGCGATGATAATATTTATTCAATAATAATTGCTTTATCAAATAAATTTTGAAAAGTATCAAATATTTTAGAACTTCACGGTAAAATATATCATGTAAATTATTGTAAAAGTAATTTCAGACTTTACAGCCAAAAATGCTCTTAAAACAGGGAAAATACTATGACTTTTCAATAAATTAGTGGAACTTTCAACCAAAAGAGAGGAATTTTCAACAAAAATGTTGCGTTTTCTAGCTAAAAAGTCAAATTCATTCAGAAATCATTTGACTTTTAAGCCTGAAAAGATGAATTTTCAACCCAAAACATCAATTTTCAAGCAAGCAGCTGCATTTACGGCCAAATAATTGAATTAAAAAAAAAAGATTGAATAGTTAGATTGTTATTGATATTTCAATTAAAAAAGACCAATCTTTGAGAAGACAGTTGAATTTTCAACCAAGAAAGATGAATTTTCAACCAAAAAATATTACCTTTCTACCAAAAAGTGAATTTTGAATAAAAATTTGTTTAACAAAATAGTCGAGTTTTCAATAAAATAATTAAATTTTTAACCGAATAGTACAATTTTTAAGCAAAAGAGGTGAATTCTGAAACCAAAATATAATAGTATACTTATCCATTAAGAAGAATTATATTTCAACTATAAAAAATAAATTTTCAACCAAAAAAGATTACTTTTCTACTAAAATACGAATTTTCAATCCAAAAGAACAGAATTTCTATCCAAAAATACGAATGTTAAAAAAAAAGTTGAATTTTCGAACAAAAAGATAACTTTGTATCAAAATAGTTTAATTTTTATCAAAACAATTAAATTTTAATCAAATAACAGAAATTTTAACTAAAAAGGTTACATTCTCAACCAAGAACATAATAGTAGACTTTTCAAATAAAAAGAATTAACTTTCAACCAAAAAGATAAATTTCCTTCCAAAAGGATGACTTTCTATCAAATTAATTGGATTTTCAACCAAAAAGATTACTTTTTAATAAAATAGTTGAATTTTCAAAAAATAATTAATTTTTTAACTAAATATTAAAATTGATAATAAAAAGAGATAAATTCTGAACAAAAAATGTTATAGTAGATTTTATAACTTTAAGGAAATGACTTTCAACCATAAAAGTAGAATTTTTAATTTTTGAATTTTTATTTAAAACATGTATCATGGATCAGAAATATGATAGTAGACTTTTCAATGAAAGAGAAGTAACTTTCAAACATAGAAGATGAATTTTCACCCGAAAAAGATGATTTTTCTACCAAAAGATAAATTTGCAATGCAAACGGACGAATTTTCTATCCGAAAAGATAAATCCTCAACAAAGCAGTTGAAATTCCGACAAAAAAAATCATTTTTACAATAAAGTTGAGTTTTCCAGCTAAAAATTAATTAATAGTAGAATTTTTAACCAAAAGAGATTAATTCTGAACCAAAAATATAATAGTAAACTTTTTAATTTAAAAAAATTCACTTTTAATTGAAAATACGACTTTTCTGCCAAAATATAAATTTTCGATCCAAAAGAAACAATTGTCTATTCAAAAATACGAATTTCAACATAACAGTTAAATTTTCGACCAAAGAAGATAATTTTTCAATAAAATAGTTGATTTTTTAAAATAATAAAATGTTCATCCAAATAGTAAAATTTTTAATCAAAAGGGATCGGTTTTAAACCCGAAATATAACAGTAGCCTTTATAATTTTAAAGAATTAACTTTCAAAAATAAAAAATTACTTTTTAAGAAATTGTTGAATTTTCAACCAAATAATTACATTTTATCCAAATAGTAGACTTTTCAATTAAAAAGAATTAACTTTCAAACATAAAAGATAATTTTTTAATCGAAAAAGATTATTTTTCTAGCAAAAGATGAGTTTTCTATATAAAAAAAAATTAATTTTCCATCCGAGAAGAAAAATTTTAAACAAAAACAGTTGAATTTTGGACAAGAAAGATGACTTTTTAACAAATTAATTAAATTTGTTTAATCAAAAGATATAAATTATGTACTAAAACTATAATAGTAGAGTTTTTAATTAAAAAGATTTCGCTTTTAAACAAAAAAGTACGACTTTTCTACTAAAAGATGAATTTTCAATCCAAGAGGACCAATTTTCTATCCAAAAATACAAATGTTCAATAAAACAGTTGAACTTTCGACCAAAAGTGATGAATTCTAAACAAAAAATATGATAGAAGACTTTTCAATTAAAAAGAATGAACTTACAACCAACAAATACGAGTTCTCTGCCAAAAGATGAATTTTCAATCCAAAAAGACAAACAATTTCAAGAAAACAGTTGAATTTTAGACGAGAAAGATGAATTTTCAAAAAAATAATTAAATTTTCAACTAAATAGGAGAATTTTTAAACAAAATGGATGAATTCTCAGAAGAATTAACTTTCAACCAAAAATCAATGAATTTTCTAATGGGGTTGTATTAATTCAGTTCTTATATAAAATGATCTTATATTTTGGAACGGAGATGGTTGACAACCCGAGCACAATTCCAAACACATTTTTGTTCAAAGAACGAAACGATATTTGTTGCAAAAGTAAAAACGAACATAAAAATTCCCGGTCTTCAACAAAATGATTAAATTTTCAAGACAAATCCTCAACAAAACAGTTAAATTTTCGATATAAAAGATGATTTAAAAAAAAAAATAGTTGAGTTTTCTAACAAAAATTCGAATGTTTTAGAAAAAATGTAAACGTTTAAACCCGAAAAGATCAATTTTCAACATAAAATTTAATTATGAACCAAGAAAAATGAATTTGCAAACTAGTTGAATTTTTAAGCAAAATAATTTAATATAAAAATACCCGGTTTTCAAAAAATTCTCCGCTTTTTCCTGGTGCTGAAAATTCCAGTATATTTCGCGGTTTTCCCTGGTCAGTGATCAACCTGAATATTAATCTGAAAAAATTCTAAAATAGGTGCGAGGCTTGCACTACGATCTGGTTATGAATGGAGTTGAAATTGGCGGAGGCTCGATTCGAATTCACGAACCGAAGCTGCAAACGGAAATTTTGAAAATGCTGAAAATCGAAACTGATCAACTGAAGCATTTACTCGAAGCTTTAGAGTGTGGAGCTCCTCCTCACGGGGGAATTGCACTAGGTAAATTTATAAATTACGTTCGGAATTTTTTCTATCAAAATTCTTTTTTTATTACTATAATATTTATCTATAAATTCTTTTGAATACAATTTTAGGTCTGGATCGCTTTATTTCTCTCCTCTGCAAATCGACTAGTATAAGAGAGGTGATAGCTTTCCCAAAAACCATGGAAGGCAAAGATTTAATGTCCGGAGCTCCTGCGGCCATTTCCGCCGAGGAAAAACGACAGTATCACTTAAAATAGTTTTCTTTTCAAAAAAACTAATTTCTTTATGATACTAATTGTGAGATATTATTTATTTTTTATTGTAATTAAGTTGTTGATTTTTTTTCGAAGTATATTATTCACAATTTTTCACAACAATGATATCTTTTTCACAGAGAGAAATTTGAATAGATAGTCGTTTTTAATTCGTTTACCTACTTTTTGTCCTGACTTAATTTAGTTGACTACGAAATTCTGGAGAAAAAAAAATCTAATCATCAAATTTGGACAAGAGTCTCTTAAATGTCTCTATTAAAATAAAAAAATTTTTAATTAAAAAAGAGGAAAGAAAGAAAAAACTGATTCACGAAAAGTTTTCACGGTCATTGATATTAAAAAAATTGAACTCCTAATGCTGAAAATGTTTCATTTGAAGTAATCAAAACTGAACTGCAAATTAAAGCACTTAAAGTGGAACTCTTTTGAAATTTAAACTTTAAATATTCAAGCTTAAAAAAATTTTAATTCCGAAATTTTTTATTCAAACGCTCAATAATTTACATCTATCAAATTTTACAACAATTTTAAATTAAATTCGCTTAAACTGCAATATTTTAAATTTCAAACTTTCATAAATTGAAAACTACCAAGGTTTCTGAAGAATGAATTAATAAGCTCATAAATTTTTGAAACTATATAATTTTAAACAATTTTAAGTTAAAAACTTTAACAATTGAACGATTTAATTTTGTTCATAACCGAATATTTTTTAAATTAGAAGTTTAATTATTTTAAGTCGTTACAAATCAATAATGGTTCAATTGTTGTTTATACATAAAAAATGGGTTTGACATATTTTTAAACATTTTCTTAAAATTAATTTTAAAAAATCAAAAATGATTTAAAATTTTCCAAGAAATCAAAAGAAGATTTTTTTATCATCTGGAAACTTCAAAATCCTAAAGAAACTTCAAATTTTTATTTCGAAATCTTCAAAAATCTATACTTTGTTAAAAACTTGTTTAAATCTTCAAATAAAAAATTGTTATTGAATTTTTTCAGATCTTTTGAATATAATTTCAAATGGTTCGAATTTTTTCTTAAATTTGTTGAGAATCTTGCAAAATTGAAAAAATGGCCTTAAAATCTTCCAGATTCTTTTTTGACAATTTTGGAAATCTTTTCAATATTCTCATAAAATTAATTTTTCAAAATAACAATTATTTAAAATGTTCGAAGGAATTTCAAACTCGTCAAAAATCTACATTTTGTTTTAAAAATTTAAAAACTTTTAAACATCCATTATTATTTTTCTTTACAATTTTGGAAATGTTTTGAAATATTTCTAAATACTCTTTAAAAATTATTTTTTCAAAACAAAAATTCATTTTAAATTTCCCTATGAATCTTAAGAACATTTTTTTTAATCGCCTAAATCCTTTCAAAATCCATACATTGCTTCAATATTTTGTTTCAAAATCTTTAAAAGATCTACATTTTCTTGACCAGTTTTGAAATCTATTTAAATTTTAAATTACTTTAAAATTTTTTTTTTAATTTAAAAATATTTTCTAATTCAAATTTTTTTCAAGCCATTAAAAATTTCCTATTTTATTTTACAATTTTGAAAATATTTTGAAATGTTTTCGAATATTCTCTTAAAATTAATTTTTTCAAAATAAAATATTCTAAATTTTCCTATAAATCTGTAAGAAAAATGTGTGTTTCTTGAAGCGTTTCCAAATCCTTAAATAGCTTCCAAATTTAAATTTTATTTAAAATTCTTAAAAAATCTGGATTTTATTTTTAATTGTTTGTAAACTATTCAAATTGCAAATTATTATTGAAATTTGTCAGAACTTTTAATTATCTTTTCAAATGATTCGAATTTTTCTTAACTTTTTTTAATCCGGCAAAATTTAAAGAATTGCCAAAGATTATTTTTTGAAAATTTTGCTAATCTTTTTAAATATTCTCTTAAAATTAAGTATTAAAAAAAGTTATCCCATAAAAAGAATTTTTTTTATTATCTTGAAACATTTCAAGATCCTTAAAAAGTTTAAAAATTGTATTTCGAAATCTTCAAAAATCTAAAATAAAAACTCAAATTTTTCCTAAATTAAATTAAGAACAAAGATTCAGTTTACAAAAAATTAATTTTCGACGAAATAGTGGAATTTTTAATTAAAATAGACTTATTTTCAACCAAATAATTGATTTTGGAACTAAAAAAGATCAATTTTCAACAGAAAATGGATTAGTTAAATTTTTAGTTACAAAATTAATGTACAACCAAGGAGATGAATTTTTTAAACTAAAATGTGTAATATTTATCTGGAATAGTTATAACAAAATAGCTCATTTTTCAACCAGTGATGAAATTTTGGAATAAAATTATGAATCTTCAACAACAAAATTAATTTTTAACAGAAGAGTTTAACTGTCAACCAATTAATAAAATCGTCATTCCAAAACAGACAAACTCTAACAAAATTTTTAGTTAAGAAAGGTTTTTCAGTCAAAAGAGAAAAAATTGGAAATTGTATTTTCAACCAAGAAGATTAATTTCCCACCAAAAAGAACTAATTTTGTACTAAAAAGGACGAATTTTTAAGAAAATACATGAATTCTCAACTGAAAACGATTAATGTTTCACCAAAAATAGAATATTTAAAATTTCAGTTAAAAAAATTAATTTTAAACAACAAAAAAAAACGAATTTTTAACAAAATAGTTAAACACAGTAATATAAAGCTACTTTTACAAATGAAGAATCATTGTTATTCAATTTTATGTTGCAATTTAAAAAAAAGA
>CAKNXH010002112.1:207265-232223 GCA_932178445.1 Andricus quercusramuli | reverse complement strand
TGTTTGAAAAGTACTGTATATTTTGTAACTGTTCCAATTTTATATTGGATAGTAACTTCTGTCTCCAGTTTTCACATTTTCAACTTGCTTTAAAATGTTTCATCTTCAAATTTTTTTAAAGAGTATTTATTTTTAATGGTCAGCACTTCAAACGTGTATCTTATTTATTCATAAATAATTTATTTAAATGCTATAATTGATTTAATTATTATTCTATACTGGGTACAATTTCAAATATCGTATATTTGAAGAAAAAAGGGGAAGCTTTTTGAGAATAGAGAAAAAAAAGGGAATTTAAGAAAAAGGGGGGAAACTAAGAAAAAAGGGGAATACTGTGCACCCTGTAATATATTTGGATTTAGGAAATAAAGAAAGCCATTTGAGGTGTACAAAAAACGATTTATTTAGAAATTTGTCGCGCGGACAATCAGAAAGACAAATCACAATTTCCATCCTACCCCTTTCATGAAATATGCCCACTTTCGATCGAGTATTTCTCGAACAGAAATTCCGAAGCATCAGAAACCAGACTTCAAATAATCTCAAAATATTTTATGAAAGCGGCGAAATGTTTTACAACATAAATCTTGTCTCGATCATCGCGAAAAGAATTTTTGCAAAGACATTACTCACTGCATTAATGAACAGATTTGATTCAACCTTCCGATAAAGACCTTTATTTTTTATTTCCATTTCAGAAAAATTTATCAGATACCAACAAAAAAAAATGAAGCCTTTATCCAAAATTTGAATCACTGCCTCCCAATTGTCGATCCTAGCGCGCCAATTTCCAAATCGCCTTACATCAACGGACAGGCAATTGTTATTACATTTTACAGAAAACTCGTGCGACCTAGAAAAAAACGCAAACACTCGTGTCGAAAATTTCCAAAGCTAACAATGACTCACTTGCAGAATCTGAGATCTATGGAAGTAGCGATTCGTTTTCGAGTCTCTTAAAATTTATTTTACATTTTTTTATTTTACTGTTTAAAGATATCATCGTTTCGGTAGTTCTGTGTTTGCGATTGGAAGCTGATGTTATTATAAAAGAGAACAAAAAAAGTAGGTTTAATGAGGTCATTGACATCGTTATCGCTCCATCATTACACGAGTAACAGCCAGATATTTTTCACTTATCCTACTATCTTTCGTGTTATTTATATTCACTACATTTTGAGACTTCAACTTGCTTAATTCACTCTTTCTATCTTGATGTTCCACAAACGCGTACAAAACGCTTTACAATATCTCGCGACCCAGTTCTATTAACTATTTCATCATTTAATCAGATTCACAGCAATACAGACAAATTTTACTTTTATATTTCTAACGTAATCTTAAGTTTCTTAATCCTTGGAAGATTTTAGAATCCCAGTTTATTATCGTTACGGCATTCAGTTAAACATGTAATATGTATTGTACACTATCTTTACAATTTTTTTTTTTTGATAGAAAAAACATAATTATCAACTCCTGAGAGAAAAATGTGGTCGGTCTGTTTGTCAGGTGTTTGCATATTCCAACTATTTTTCCCAGGCAGAAGTTACGTAAGTTGAGATTTTAATTGTCAGTACGATGTCCAAATATTTATCTTCACAAGCATTTCTCAAACATTCTTCCACTCTCACACACATACACACACCTAATCGTAAATTAATTTAAAAAGTTCTAATCCTTCAAATTTTTTAGTTTTTTCCTTTTTTCCATGAGTTCTCGTTTCTCGATTTAGTGAACTTGTGTCGAATGGAACACCTTTGTTTTTCCGGTACGTTTTCGGTTTATAAAAATACTATTTCATAGGATACAAATTTCTTTTTCTGGAATTTATCTCGAATAAAAAATCGTGGCAGTGAGAGGAAGCAAATATTTCGTTCAGTTCAAAAGATGTTTGTGATGTAAAAAAATCGAAGAAACGAGTTTCCAGATATTTACAAATTGATCTGCCTTCCTAAGCTCTGCCTTACATAATTATAAATGTAACGCTAAACCTCGATTGTACGTGGTTACTTAATTGACACAAAATCAAGTTAACTCTAAAAAGTTCGTTTTTCAATTATAATACAGGAAAATTCGCTTGACAATATTCTACTGATAAAAAAAAAAAGCATTTAAAAAATCTCGTTTTGATGACAACTGAAGATATTTTCAAGTTTAGAACAAGCGGGATTCTTACGTATTTTCAAGACACCTAATTACACTAAAGTTCAAAGGACGATTATTTATTTATCGGTCTCACAAAAGCGATCACCCGAGTCCCAATCGCACAAAATTCATGAACCTTTGAAATTACTCAGGACTGCAACCAATGATGCCAAAAACTAGCGAATTTTTACAATGCAAACTCGAAACTGCTACAAATGACTAAAAAATAACTAGAGAATGTACAAAAAAATATATACACCAGAACTCGTAATGCAAATTTGAAAGCCAAACTTCGTGCAATCGCCAAACAGCAGGGAAAGCGCGACAAACCTTTCAGAAAACCTAGACTATCATACACATCTCGACAATTTCGCATTCTTTTTCCTTAAATGCGCGCAAAACCCTTCATCACGATTAGTTTCTAACCTCGGAGTCAATACGTAAAATGTCTAGAGACCGATTTCATAGGAAATCTGGCAGTCTGACCCTCGCAAAATATGAAATTAACGAAAATTTTATTGAAAGAGTTGTATCTTGGAAAAAAGAAGGCATAATTTAATTTTCTTTATGACAATTTGTAGTGTAACCTCTTTACTTTTTTTTTTAATTAGAAAAGTGGCGTATATTTTTCGAAAAAAAAATAAGAAGTGAATTTTCTCAAAAGGCCAACTTTCATTTTTTAAGATACAGAAAAAACTATTTTGATATAATATAAAATTTTCAAAATAATTCTTTTTATAAAAATATATATTTTAATAAACGAGACCTTTTAGGTTTTAAAAATTGATGAAAGTATGATTTTCACAATTCTGCTTTAATTTCTTAGTTTAATCAGTAACAGTGCACTCGAAGAAAAAAAAAGCAGAAAAGGCAGAACTATTAAAAAAGTAAAATTAATCAAAACCTATCGGCAAAAATTCTAATTTCATCAATTTTCTGATTTCAAATTTTAATTCGTTCGCACCTTAAATTTACGAAATTTGTAACCGAATTATTCGAAATTTTTCATGAAATTGCGAAATTGTAACGGAATTTTCGTAAATTTACCTTGAATTACGAAAAAAGTTTCGTTTAGGAATTTTCGGATACAATATGAGAAAATTCCGTAATTGTAACTGAATTTTTCCAAATTTATTATAATTTTCCGAAATTCATAATCGGTATGACATAATTTTTCTGAGTGTTGAATAATTCCGAAAATATAATTAAGGAAACAGAAAATTTGCAAAAATGGAAAACTTTCGACGTTTTCAATTAAAAAAAAATAAAACTATCAAAAAATTTTATTACCGATTGAAATATTCCGCAATTAATAAATTCCAAATTCCTGAAAAGAATTATACTTCATATTTTTATCCGTTAAAATAATGTTTTATTTTACAGGTATAAGTGCATAGTTTTAAATTTTTAAAAGCACGATATACAATAAAATATTATTTCAAAAGTTATTACATTTTAGGAAATTGAAATTTTCGGGGATTTTAAATTTTAGTAATTAGAAACTTCGGGATTTCGGAATATTTAAATTTCTTTACCAAATATGGTCGGTAGTTTTATTTTTTCGGAAATTTTCTAGTTCGGTAATTTTATTTTATTATTTTCATTTCGGTATTTTTCAACATTCCGGATTTTTATATTCCACAAAATCGATGTCACCCGATATAATTTTAGCCTCTTTGAGACAAAACTATGAATGTTTCGAAAAATAATTGATATTTTGAACATTTATTTTATATTATAAAAAGCCATTTTAGTAATTTAACAAATTTGACAACCCACAAGCAATTCCGTGACATCACCAGGATCAAACTGCCCAAATCCATACGAAATCGGTCTAGAGGTAAACGAATAAAATATGTAAAATGGTTTTTCAGCACGAGAACGGCCATTGGAATGAAGTTTGAATGCAGGTTTGATCTATAAAATATTATCTAAGAAAACTGCAAATACAAAACTGTCTATTTTTTTCCAGGTTTCACCCCAAGAGTAAAGTGAAATTATTTACAAGGAGCTTTACTCGACAGATCTTCTATTACTTCGAAACCAACTGTAAATGTTGTTTTGTTCTTTAGATTAGATTCGAAGACTTGAGAAAGGTTTGTGGATGATAAGAATACTAGAAGATGAAGTTTCTACATTGTAAAATGTAAGAAAATGACAGTCGCAGTTAGAAACTCGATACCGTAGATATCGAAATCGGCAGAAGGTATCGATTATCGAAGATAGCAAAACTCCGAAGACGATCTAGAGCGTCGACCTCGAGCGCCGATCTCCGCATCGAGCCAATTCTCTTCGCAAAACCCAATGCGAAGCACTGAAGCATTTCTCGGCGTTCCCTTCATGGGTTCATCCAGGAAGGCATTTTATACGCCCAGGGCTTTCTTGGCTCTTTAGGTACTTTAAATGCATTCTGCTGCTCGACGGAGGTTTCCAGGAACTTCTTTTCCCTCGTCGGTGGCACGGATCTTGGATGATTCCTCGCGAGCACACTTTGGAGATTTGGTTATTACGCTGACTCATCGATCGTCGGCAACCAGAATGCCATGTTTGTGCAAGCCGATGCCAACATCATGTATTTTGGATTGAACTGGATACATTGCACGGGCGCTGGGTGGTCGCCATTCAGCATACAGACTTTGTAGCCGGTGTCAGCGTTCCAGACATGGACCCTCCCTGGAAAGAAAAGACATTGCTCAAGCTGAAGCATAACTCTTACTTCAATATTTATCATTTACAGGGTGTCTACTCAAACCCTGGAAAAAAATTCCCTGAGAATCCCAGGTTTTTTCCAGGTATCTCAAGATTTTTTTCATTTTCATGTACCTGAAGTTCCGAACGTTCAAATGAACGAAATATTTTGCCCTAATTCTATTTTACTCATAAATATTGATGCAACTGCAATTTAAACTATGCATTATAATTCTGTCTCAATAATAAATTATTTCGCATATCAGTGAACAAACATCTGAGCACTTTTTGTGGTTTATAAAGTCATCAGTAAAAAATTTCGTTCATTTGAACGTTCAGAACTTCAAGCACATTTCTTTTTCAGTCTTTGTAAATATCTAATAGTGTAAAATTGATATTTGAATAAGAATTTATACAAATTTTTGTTTTATCTTTCTATACTTCAATAATTCAGTCCATATTTGAGTAAAATTAATGTGGTTACTATATTATTATTCAACTTAAAACGCTTCAAATTCCTAACTTTACAAGTAAAAATACTGCATTTTCAACAATATAGATGATTTTTTAAGCAAAAAGTTGAATTTTCTACCAAAAATGCGAATTTTCAACAAAAGAATGAATTTGATGTAAAAAAAGATCAATTTTCAGCAAAAAATGGAATAGTTAAATATGCAGGTAAGAAAATTAAAAAATTCAACAAAAAAAGCCGCATTTTCAAGAAAATAGTTGAATTTTCAACCAAAGTAAGGACTTTTCAAGCAAGAAGATTAATTTTCTACCAAAAAATCCGAATTTACTACAAATTACATGAATTTTCAACTAAAAAAGATAATTTATCAAGCAAGAAGATTAATTTTCTAAAAAAAAATACGATTTTACAACAAATCACAAGAATTTTGAAGAGAATAGTAAAATTTTCAATAAAAGTGATAAGTTTTCTAATCTTTAGCCATTTTTGGAATATCGAACTATTTTGGGTTGAAAGTTCATTATTTTCGCTTGAAAAGTCTACAATTAAATTTTTAGTTGAAAATTCATCTTTTTCGGTTAGAAACTTTATTATTTGGTTCAAACTTGAATTATGTTGTTGAAAATTCCACAATTTTGTTAAAAAGTCATATTTTTTGGTTCAAAAATGCCATTGTTTTGTTGAAAATTCAACTATTTTTAGATTGAAAAATAATCTGCTTCAGTTAAATATGAATATGCTTGATGTTCTGAACGTTCAAATGGACGAAATTTTTACTGATGTCTTTGTAAACTATAAAAAGTGTTAAACTGTATATTCATTTATATTCGAAATAATAAATTAACAAAATAAAATTATAATGCATATTTTAAATTGTAGCTGGAACAATATTTCTTGAAAAATACAACCGTTTTGTTGAAAGTTAAACTATTTTGTAAAAAATTCATATTTTCGTCTCAAAAATTCAACAATTTGGTAGGAAATTCAACTATTTTGTTGAAAACTCGTTTTTTCAAATTGAAAATCCGTCTTCTTTGGTAGGAAATCATTTTTTTGCTGTTAAAAATGCAACCGTTTGGTTGAAAAATAATCTATTTTAGTTTAGGACTCAAGTATTTTTTTGAAAATTTGTTTTTATTGATATATCAACTATTCCATTTTTCGTTGAAAATTGAGAAAATTTCGTTGAAAAATTTAACTATTCCCTAAAAAGTTAATTTTTTTGGTGGTAGACTCATAATTTTAGTTGACAATTAGTTTTTACTTTTGGGTTTAAAAGTAATTTTTGTAAAGAAAAATTTAACTATTTTGTTTAAAATTAAACTGATTGGTTGAAAGTGAACATTTTTGTTGAAAATTCGTGTTTTTTGCTTGAAAATTCAACAATTTGGTAGAAAATCCAACTATATGGTACAAAATGAAACTGGTTCTTAGAAAATTAGTTTTTTTTATTGAAAATTGATTCTCTTAAATGAGAATTCGATCATTCAATTTTTGGTCTTAAAAATGTCTAGAACCCTAACAAATATAATCTAAAAATTAATAAAATAAAATGTTGACTATAATCAAATTCATTGTAAATTTTTTTGGTAGAAAATTTATCTTTTTGTTTGAAAATGTAATTATTTGCTTAAAAATTTATCTTTCTTGGCTCATTTTTTTAAGATTCACCTCGTTGGTTGAAAGTTCAAATTCAAAAAATTATTTGTTCGGAAATTCATCTATTTTGTTTAAAATGCGCCTTTTTGGTTAGAAAGGTAATCTTGTTTTTTTGAAAATACATCTTAATGGTTGAGAATTCAACTATCTGGTTAAAAATTTATCTTTTTTGGTTTAATTCAACTGATTAAAAAATCGCTTTTTCTTTGTTGAAAATTAATTTTTTAAACTGAAAATTTGACTATTCCATTTTTTGTTAAAAAAAATAAAACTTTTTACTTGAAAATTCAACTTTTTAGTACAAAATATTCATCTCTCTGGAATGAAAATTCATCTATTTGGTTGAGGACTCAAATATCTTGTTAAAAGATCGCTTTTTTCGTTCAATTCAACTGGTATCAAATTCGTCTTTTGGTAAAAAATTCTTTTTTTTTTTTGTAGGAAAGTCACCATTCTGTTTTAGGTTAAATTTTAATCTTTTTTGTTTGAAAATTCGAACATTTAGTTGAAAATGCATCATATAAGCTTAAAAATGCATTCTGTAGGTTTTAAACTTGAACTATTCTTTTGAAAATTTGATTAATTTGTTGAAAATTCACCTGTCTTCTAAAAAAATTCGTCTTTTTGGCTTGAAAATTCAACTATTTGGGTAAAAATTCAACTATTTGCTTACAAATTTAACTCTTTTGTTATAAATTTAATTAATCTATTTTATTATAAGGACATCTTTTTTTGAAAATTCAACTATCCTCTAAAAAATTCGTGTTTTTGGCTTGAAAATTCAGCTATTTGATTAAAAATGCAGCTGTTCATGGTTGAATATGAATTTTTTGTGTGAAAATACCACCAATTGGTAAAAAATGCATCTTTGTGAGTTAAAAATTCAACTACTTGGTTAACAATTCAACTTTGTTATTGAAAATTCGTCTTTCTTGGTAGAAAATGAACTTTTTTATGAAAGTTGAACGCTTCGGGTTGAAAATTCAACTGTCATCTAAAAAATACATTTTTTTGGCTTTCAAATTCAACTATGAATTTGGTGGAAAATTCAACTGTTTTTGGTTCAGGCTTAATCTCTTTTATTTAAAAATTAGTCCATTTGGTTGAAAATTCATATTTCTTGGTTGAAAATTAAATTTTTTGTGGAAAATTCATCTTTTCGGGTTAAAAAATCAAATTTTTGGTCAAAAGTTTGTCTTTTTTGCTTGAAATTTTAACAGAATGATATAAAATTAAACTATTTGGTTGAAAATGAACTTTTTTGTCAGGAAGTCGTCTTTTTGGTTTGAAAATGCAACCATTTGGTTCAAAACTCTACTTTTTTATTAAAAATGAATCTATTTAGGTCGAAAACTCAACTGCTTTGTTTAAAATTCGTCCTTCTCGATTAAAACAGTTAACTATTTGGATAAAAGTTCAACTATTTGGTTGTTAATGCAACTGTTTGATTAAGAATCACTTATTTGTTGTTGAAAATTCGTCTTTTGGATTAAAAATTCATCCCTTTTGATAGAAAATCTTTTTTGTTTGAAAATTTAACAATTTTGCTGGAATGCAATATATTCCTAAGGCATTTAGTATTTTACGATAAATAAATATTTATGTATTTTTATAGGGTTTTGAACAGTGAACCCTGAATAGCCATTTTCTGATTCATTTTCATATTTTAAGTTTTAGAACTTACATTTTTGACTTATTTATCCCGTTACTTATTACTTGAAAAATGGTTGTTCAGCTTGTTTTATACATTTATATACAATAATTATATATCTAATTACGTTTCAAAGTATGTAACTTTAATAAAATTATAAAAATTATAACTATATTTTTTTAAGACCAGTGTGAGTCAGGCAAGTTTTATTACACACCTTTAAATCCCTTAAATCCACGAGTTGTTTACGAATAGTTATCAGTGTAGATAAACAAATAGTTGCTGCTCAAAAAAATTTTCCATGACATAAAAGTTATTTTCTATTTTGGTTGACGTTAGATTTCGGCAAGGTCAAATAGAGAATCGTTATCACTAAAGGTAACCCTGACAAATTGCGTCTGAATAGATATGACATTATGTCTAAGAAAAAATATCGTCAGAGTAAACACCCTTTTTTAAATTTATTTTAAATTTAAAAGACACTTAAATTCGCCTGGCATAACTGAGAGCTTATAAAATTTCACCGAAATGAACTAGAATTCCAAGAAACATTTGATAAACACAATCAAGGATAATTGGAATCTCAAGGTTAAACGTCATCCTAACCTTACTTTCTTCCACCCACGCTCAATACAAACTTCCTCCCACAATGATTTCCCAGAAAAAGTGTCAAGATCTATTATTTAAAAGGGATCTTACCATCGGTGGATCCACTGAAAACAAACTGCGAATCCGGGCTAAAGCTTGCCTCAATGGCGATCCCCTTATTATTCAAATGCCCCGTAAAAGTCTGCATCGGGGTTCCATGAAAAGCATCCACGAGTCTGATAAGGCTTCCATTCGTCGATATCAAAATCGTCTTCCCATCCCGGCTGAATTTTAATCCCGTCCAGTCGCACTCCTTTTCCTGTTGCAACTTGAACGTGACGAAAGGTCCCTTATCAAAACTTCGGAGATCATACAATTTAACAGATTCGGAGTTAACTCCCGCAGCGAAAATGAGTCCCTCAGGATCATAAGCAGCCACAGGTCTTCCCGAAACATTCATCACCCCATGACAATTCGGCGATCTCAAATCCCAAAGTCTCAAAGTCTTATCCAGCGACCCCGACAAGAATGTGTCATCAATCGGACTGATGCACAAGGAGACAACTTTTTTCGTGTGTCCCGGGAAGTAACGGATGTACTTGTTGTCGTGGAGACTCAAATATCGAATTGTGTCGTCGACTTTCGTGCTGCTGTGAATCGCCGTGTTCTTGGCGTGTGTGAAATGGATCAGGTCGACGCCGTACTTCTTGGAATTGACGGTCCGAACCTGGGTGCCCTTTTCGCAGTCGTAGATGACAATTTGATCATCTTCGGAGCACGAGATGAGGAGCTCTCCACTGCTCGAGAAGTCGATGCTGTTGATCCGGTCGGTGTTCTCACGGAAGATTTTGGCGACTTTGAAACTCCGCACCACTCCGTCGACGAGCTTCATTTCGAAAGGGGGGCGCGCGGACCCTTCCTTCCTTACTTCCGCACTTCCGCTCACCCTTCCTGATTTCTTTCCAATCGGGGGGAAAAATTCTCCGCGGTGTTGTGGACACGCGAAATGCGGGAAGCGACCCGCGAGTAACAAACTTTATTCACGCGTGCACGATTTTGGTGTTTTTAGGTTACTCTCGGGTTTTGTTTGACTTCGGAATTAAGGAATGGGGGACTAGAGTTTCGGATGGGAATTTATCATTCGAAGATTTCACAGAGGATTTTCCCAGAAGAATGAAATTAATGAATTCCTCACTCCTTTGATTCTCTCCTCCGGCTACACTAACACTAACACTGATGAGATGAGTAGCACGAAGAGGAGAGAGACGCCGTTCACGAAAATACTGCAGTGGTTTATCTTACCGATTATTCAAAGACGAATTTTTGGATGAAAACTAGGACCCGGGGATGCCGAGTTTGGGAATCTAGTCACGGGAATAGTAAAATTTATGAGAATTTTAGTAAATTTCTCTATATTGCGGACAAATATCAAGAGAGTTTTCGACAAATTTTTAGATCTTTGAGGTTAGCTGAAGTTTGGAGGTGATTGGACGAAGTTTCATGCGGGTTTGGCCACGTTTTCCAATCAAGAGGGAGAGTTGATGGAAATCGAGGTTTGATTGGTTCGTTCCGACAGAACACGTAGGAAAGCGTTTGGCGCGCTTTTCAAATTTTGATAATTTGCTGATCGTAAATTTATTTTAGAGGTAGTTTTGCGGGTTTATGACTAGGGGGTCAGGGTGGCAGCAGGCCAAGGAAAATCTGGAAATTAGAGAAAACACAGGGATTTGAAAAAAAGGCAAAATTAGGGGAATTTCAGCAAAAAGCACTTTAAGCAACTCAAAGAATGAGGACTGCCACATAGTCACTTTTATAGTCTCTTTTTCTCAAATTACTTTTTAGTCACTTTTTAAAGCTAAAATCCCTATAGTCACTTTAGTAAAGTAAAACGATCACTTTAGTCACTTTTGTTATAATAAATTAACCCACGGGGTTAACCGTTTTTGAGTTCAAGTCTATATACCGAATTACCTATTTCTGAATTAGCTTGAATTCTGCTTAAATGTTTAGAGCATTTAAAAAGATTCCTGAAATTTAAAACAGGTTTCAATAATTTGAAGCAATTTCAAAGGATTTAAAAAATTTAAGAGTATTAGTAAAAAACCCAAGGAATTTTCAAGAGCCTTAAGAAGTTTCAAAGGATTTCAAAATGTTTTATAGAATTTGAAATATTTTTGCGGGTATTTTAAAAATTCGAAGGAATTTTCAATTGGTTTTAGTGTGACTTAATAGTATTTTCAAAGGGTGTGAAATATTGTAGAGTATTTTAAAATATTCCAAGGCATTTTCAAGAGATTAAAAAAATTTTAAGGGATTTCAAAAGATTTCAAAACAGGATTTTATGTATTTGAGGGTAATATTAAAAATTTCAAAGAGTTTTCAGGACCTTTAATAAATGGCAAGGGATTTAAAAAGATTTTATAGAATTTGACATATTTTGAGGTATTCAAAAAAAAAATCCAAGAAATTTTCAAGAGCTTTATAAAATTTCAAGGGAATTTGGAAACGTTTGTAGGATTTCAGATATTTGAGGGTATTTTCCAAAATTCCAAGGAATTTTCAAAAGTTTTAAAACTTTCCAGGGATTTCAAAAGATTTTATAGGATTTGAAATATTTTATAATATTAAAAAAAATATCAAGGAATTTTCAAGAGCTTTGAAAAATTGCAAGGGATTTCAAAACATTTTATAGGATTTAAAAAATTGTATTAAGGTATTTAAAAAATTTGAAGGAATTTTCAATTTGCTTTAGTGACTATAAATGGGATTTCAAGGGGTTCGAAATATTGTAGGGTATTTTAAAAGATTACAGGGCTTTTTCAAGAAATGTAGAAAGTTTTAAGTGATTTCAAAAGATTTCAAAGGATTTTAAGCATTTGAGGGTAATTTTAAAAATTCCAACGAGTTTTTCAAGACTTTTAAAAATGTCAGTTAAGGAATTTTAAAAGATTTCATAGAATTTCACATATTTCAAAGTATTAAAAAAAAGTCAAGAAATTTTCAAGAGCTTTATAAAATTTCAAGGAATTTTACCATTTTTATAGGATTTGAAATATTTTAGGGTATTTTCGAAAATTCCAAGGAATTTTCAGGAGTTTTAAAAATGTCAAGGAATTCCAAAAGATTTTATACGATTTGAAATATTTTAGAATATTTAAACAAATTTTAAGGAATTTTCAAGAGCTTTGAAAAATAGCAAGGGATTTCGAAACATTTGATAAAATTTGAAATATTTTAGGGTATTTCAAAAATTAGAAGGAATTTTCAATTGGTTTTAGTGTCTTAATGGAATTTTAAAGGATTTGAAATATTGTACGGTATTTTAAAATATTACAAGGAGTTTTTAAGAGATTTCAAAAATTTCAAGAGATTTCAAAGGATTTTAAATATTTGAGGGTAATTTTCATAATTCCGAAGAGTATTCAAGACATTTAAAAAATTGGAAGGGATTCAAAAATATGTTATAGAAATTGACAAATTTTAAGGTATTCAAAAAAATACAAGGAATTTTTAAAATTTTAAATATTTTAGGGTATTTTCAAAAATTCCAAGGAATTTTCAAGAGTTTTAAGAACTTCAAGCGATTTTATAGGATTGGAAATTAGGGTATTTAAAAAAATGTCAAGAAATTTTCAAGAGTTTTAAAAATTTCAAGCCATTTTGAAAGATTTTATAGGATTGGAAATGTTTTAGGATATTTAAAAAAATTTCTAGAAATTTTCTAGACCTTTGAAAATTGCAAGGGATTTCAAAACTTTTTAAAATATTTCAAAGGATTTTAAATATTAAAGGGTATTTCCAAAAATTCATAGCACTTTTCAAGAATTTCGAAAAATGTCAAAGGATATTTCAAAACATTTTGTAGAATTTATAATATTTTAGGGTATTTTCTAAAATTCCAAGGAATTTTCAAGAGTTTTAAGAATTTCAAGCGATTTTAAGATATTTTATAGGATTGGAAATGTTTTAGGGTATTTACAAAAAATCCAAGGAATTTTCAAGAGTTTTAATACTGTCAAGCGATTTCAAAAGATTTTATAGGATTGGAAATGTTTTAGGATATTTAAAAAAATTTCAAGGAATTTTCAAGAGCTTTAAAAAATTGCAAGGGATTTCAAAACATTTTATAAAATTTGAAATATTTTAGGGCATTTTTAAGGATTTAATGAAATTATTAATTTAATTCAACAACCTAATGGATTTTCAAAGGATTTTGAATATATTTTTAAGGTGTTTAAAAAAAATTTTGAATTGGTTTGAATAGTTTCAAGGGATTTTAAATTATTTAAAATATTTTAGGGTATTTTTTAAAAGATCAAGAAATTCTCAATACCTTTAAAGTATTTCAAACGATTTTAAATATTGAAGGGGATTTTCAAAAATTCGAAGCACTTTTCAAGAACTTTGAAAAATGTCAAAGTATATTTCAAAACATTTTGTAGGACTTAAAATATTTTAGGGTATTTTCAAAAATTCTACGGAATTTTTAAGAGTTTTAAAAAATCTCATGGGATTTCGAAAGATTTGTTAGAATTTTAAATATTAAAGGGTATCTACAAAAATTCTAAGGAATTTTCAAGAACTTAAAAAAAATGTCAAGGGTTTTCCAAACGTTTCATAGAATTTGACATATCTGAGTGTATTTTTGATAATTCCAAGGAATTTTCAGGAGCCTTTCGAAATTGCAAGGGACTTCAAAAGATTTTATAGAATTGGAAATATTAAAGGGTATTTTCAAAAATTCCAAGGTTGCTTCTAAAGTTTAAAAAAATGTCAAGGGATTTCAAAAAATTGTATAGGATTTGAAATATTTTAAGGTATTTTCAAGAGCTTTAAAAAAAGTATTTTAGGATATTTTAAAAGATTTCAAAGATTTTTGACTGACTTTAATAATTTGAAAGGATTTCAAATATTTTAGGACCTTATAAAATAATTAAGAGAATTTTAAAGTGCTTTAAAAAATGGCAAGATATTTCATAAAATTGTATAGGATTTGAAATATTTTTTAGGGTATTTTAAAAGATTCCATGGAATTTTCAAGAGCCTTAAAATATTTCTAGGTATTTCAAAAAATTTTATAAAATTTTAGATATTTTATGGTATTTTATTACATGGAATTATTAACTCTTTTCTTAACTTAATGGAATTTCGAAGGATTTTAAATATTTTAGGATATTTTCAAAAATCAAAATTAACGTGAATAAAACGAAAATCATGGTGTTTGAGGGAAAAAGCGAGAAAACAATGTGCAACATTGTCCTAAATGGTGAGGGATTAGAACAAGTTGACAAGTACGTATATCTGGGTAGCCTATTCACTAGCGACGGAAAAATAGATGGGGAGTTAGATAGGCGCATAAATAAGGGTAAGCAGGTTATCGGTAGAGCAGGATCCATCCTCAGAAATAAAAACATATCAAAAAAAGCTAAAATGGCCATACATAACTCTATCTTCGTACCAACTGTACTATACGGTAGCGAGACATGGACCTGTCAAGAAAAGGACAGGAGCAAAATCAACGCGATCGGCATGAAACCTCTCCGCATAATATGCGGGAAAACACTGATGGACAAAGTCAGAAATGAGACAATCCTCAAAGAATGTGGTACACAAGAGACACTAGTTGACATATGGGAAAGAAATCAGCTAAGGTGGTTCGGACATCTTGAAAGAATGAAAGATGAACGACTGACGAAGCAAGTGTATAAAGGTAAAGTAAATGGTAGAATGCCCAGAGGTAGACCGCCGAAAGAATGGTCAGAATCTGTGAATGAGACATTAATCCGAAGAGACGTAAGAAGCCATAGGAACAGAAGAGCTTGCGTGAAGAAATGCATGGACGTGAAGGAAGCTAGAGTAGTATGCCAGGACAGAAATGTGTGGCGACAAATAGTTTGTAAACAGAGTGACAATAGTGTGAATGGCGCCTGAAACAGAGACTTTGGATACTAATGGGCCCAAGTGGGGAACCATACATAACAATTTTGTGAGGTTCCTCACTTGGGGTGATCGCTAGAGAGATTGATCAGCAACCTGGGTCGGAGCAGTGTTGCGGAATGAACGTGTCATCTAAATAAATGACACGAGAATTCCAGATCGATCTAAAACACCTATCCCTAACACCTATAAAACTCCTATATACCTTATGCCCATATACCAACCTACTCTATACCTATTCACCTGTTTACTATTCCCCAACCGAGCAAGTCACGCCTACCCCGAAAGGGAAATGGCTTAATGGTATAATAATAATAATAATAATAAGGAATTTTCAAGAACTTTGAAAAATGTCAAGGGATTTCAAAAAAACTTTATAGGATTTTAAATATTTTAAGGTATTTTAAAAGATTCCATGAAATTTTCAATTGATTTTAGCATAATCTAATATAGTATTTCAAAGGATTTGATATATTTTAGGGTATTTTGAGCAATTCCATGGAATTTTCAAGATCCTCAAAATATTGCTAGGGATTTCAAAACATTTTACAGGATTTGAAATATTTTAAGGTATTTTTGAAAATTCCAAGGAATTCTCAATACCTTGAAAATGTTTCAAGGAATTTCAAAACATTTCAATTCGAAGGACTTTTCAAGAGCTTTAAAGAATGTCAAGAGATTCCAAAAAAACATCGTAAAGGGTTTGACATATTTCAGGGTATATTAAAAAATTCCAAGGAATTTTAGATTGATTTCAATAATTTGAAGAGATTTCAAAGAATTTTTAAGATTTAAGGGTAATTTTCAACATTTCAAGAAATTTTTAAGATCTTCAAATAGTGTAAAAGGATTTTAAAAGATTCCAACTTAATTTAAAAAATCCCTTACATTTTTAAAATATTTAAATAATTTCAAGTAAATCCGAGGGATTTTAAGGATTTTAGGGTATTTTAAAAGATTCATATAATTCTTTTATTGATTTGAATAGATTGAAATATTTTAGGGTATTTAAAAAAATGCACGGAATTTTAAAGAGCTTTAAAAATTTGCAGGGTATTTCTGAAAAATCTGTTAGGATTAGAAATATTTTAGGGTATTTTGAAAGATCTCAAGAAATTTGTAATTGATTTCAGTAACTTTAATAGGATTTAAAATATTTTAATACTTTAAAAATATTTTATTTCAAGAGATTAAAAAACTTTTAAACGAATTTCAAACAATTTTAATGATGTTAAAGAATTTAAAAAAAATTGCATGGGGTTTTAACGAAATTTCTAGAATGTCGGCAGATATGAAATGATTTTATAGGAGATTTTAAAAATATTTAATAATAAAATAAAATAATAAACTAAAATTTTTTTTTTTTTTAATGAATCGATACGTGTCGTCTTCCTCCCTTTTGAAAAACAACATTTTGAGTGTCACATAATTCTGTGACTTGAGCATAAACTGCCTGCGCGATTCGAAATTAATTCGTTCAATAGAATTAATTTACAACTTGGGAAAATCCCACATATATGATTCACTGTAATTCAGGAAATTCTGAATCATAAGCCATAAATATATTTTCGTAACTCATTGCTGATATAAAAATGGGTTTCATACTGTCTTGGAATTAAATTCTTAATTTAATACTGCTTAATTGGCCCTTTTAATGCTAACTAGACTAATTTTTCGTGTGACAAAAAAACGGCCTAACGTCGCCAGGCCTTCTAAAAAAGGTACCCTGGCGGCGCCAGCGCCCGCCAGACCTTGACCACACCTTTAAATAATTAAAAATATTCTAGGGAATTTTAAAAGATTTTAACGCATTTTCAAGAGATTGAAAAATTTGGAAAAGAATTTCCAAGGATTTGAATGATTTACAATGATTTTAAACAATTGTCGTGGGATTTTAAAGAATTTTTTAGAATTTTTCAAGATATTTTGTAAGATTTTCGAAGATTTTAATAATCTTAAGGAATTTAAAAATCTTTTAAGATATTTTGATCAATTTTTCAGGAGTTTAGAAAATGTCATCAGATTCCATGTAATTTTACGGGACTTTATAATATTTTAATGGATTTTAATAATTTCTTCACAAGAATTGAGGAATTTCAAAGATTTTAAAAATGTTCAAGTTATTACCAAAGATTTTCAAAGATTCCAAGGAATTTTCCATTGATTTCAATATTCTGAAGGGATTTTCACTAATTTAAAATTTTCAAAATTTAAAAGTTACCAAAGATTTTAGGATATTTTTAAAGAGTCCAAGGAATTTTCCATTGATTTGAATATTTTGAAGGGATTTTCTATAATTTTAAATTTCCAAAATTTTCAAGTTATTATCAAAGACTTTAGGATATTTTCAAAAATTCTAAGTAATTTTCAAGAGCTTAACAACATTTTAAGGGATTTCAAAAGATTTCAAAGAATTTGAAAAATTAAAGGGCATTTAAAAAGATTTGAAGAAATTTTGAATAATTTTCAATAACTTGAAGGGGATTCGGTATTTAAAAAAATTCCAAGGAATTTTCAAGAGCTATAAAAAGATTTAGAAAGATTTGAAAAATTGTAGGGCATTTAAAAAAATTCCAAGTAATTATAAATAGTTTTCAATTACTTAAATAGAATCCAAAACATTGAAAAGATGTCAGGGTATTTTTTTAAATTGCAAGGAATTTTCGAGAGCTTGAAAAACTTTCGAAGGATTTCAAAAACCTTCAAACGATTAAAAATATTTGTGGGTGCTTTAAATGATGCCGAGCATTAAAAGGATTTGAAAAATCGTAGAAAATTTTTAAGTGATTTATATAATTTTTATTAATTTTAAAGTGCTTGAAAGATTTTAGAGTATTTTTAAAAATCTCAAGTTACTTTCAAGAGCTTTACGAAATTTCAAAAGATTTCAGGGAGTTTTAAAGTGATTTTTATAATTTAAAGCAATTTTAAAAAGCTTGAAACATTTCAGGGTATTTTTAAAAATTCCAAGAAACTTTCGAAAGCCTTAAAAAATTTCAAAAGCTTTCAAAATATTTGAAAGATTTTAGGCAATTTGAAAAGCTTGCGAAGATTTTTTAAGCGATTTATAAATAATTTAAAGGAATTTTAAAGGGCCTGAAAGATTTTAGTATATTTTGAAAATTCCATGTAATTTTCAAGAACTTTACAAAATTTGAAGGGATTTCAAAAGAATTTTAAAAGATTTGAAAAAATGTTAGGAAATTTGAAATGATTACAAGGAGTTTTTACGTATTTTGAATAGTTTAAAGGAATTTTAAAGGGCTTTGAAGATTTTAGGGTATTTAAAAAAAAACTGAAATAATTTTCAAGAGCTTTACAAACTTTCAAAAGATTTCAAAGTATTTGAAACAAGGAATTTAAAAAAAACATTTTTTTACCGAAAAATTTTTGTTTTATTTTACTTATCAATTTTAGAAAGTTTTCAGTAAGAAAAATTCACTTTTAACAAACAAAAAAACAGATTTTGAAACAAAAGTTGAATATTTCAAAAGAATAGTTAAATTTTCAACCAAATACAAGAAGAATCATTTTCTACCAAAAAGGCGACTTTCCAACTAAAAAAAATACATTTTTTAACTAAAAATTTTAGTTTAATTTCACATTTGAATTTTAGAAAGTTTTCAGTAAGAAGGATTCGTTGAAAAAAAATCTAAACAAAATAGTTGAATTTTTCAAAAGAACAATTTAATTTTCAACCAAATAAGTAAATTTTGAACCAAAATAGATGAATCTTCAAGGAAAAGAAAAAAGAATTTTCAAACAAAAATAGTCAATTTTTCAATTCGCGAAATAATTTTTCAACTGAAAAAAAGTTAAATTTTCAACTAAAAAGATGAATTTTTCTACCAAAAAGTTCAATTTTCAACAAAAAGAGACAAAGTTCCAAATACATGTATTTTTGTACAAGAAGAGTAATTTTCTACCAAAAAGGCGACTTTTCAACTAAACAAAAAAAAAAATATATATTTTTCAACTAAAAATGTTAATTTAATTTTACTTTTCAATTTTAGAAAGTTTTCAGTAAAAAAAATTAACTTTTAACGAAACAAAATTTTAACAAAAAAGTTCAATTTTTCAAAAGAATAGTTGAAACTAAAATAGTGAAATTTTTAACCAAAGAAATAATTTTTCAACTGAAAAAAGATAAATTTTCAACTAAAAAGATGAAATTTTCTACCAAAAAGTTCAATTTTCAACAAAAAGAGACAAAATTCAAATACATGTGAACAAAAATGCGACTTTTCGACTAAAAAAAAAAATACATTTTTTAACTGAAAATTTAAGTTTAATTTTACTTTTCAACTTTAGAAAGTTTTCTGTAAGAAAAATTCATTTTTAACACAAAAAAAACAGACCATTTTTGAACAAAATAATTCTCTTTTTCAAAAGAATAGTTAAATTTTTAACGAATTAAGTAAATTTTGGACAAAAAAAGATTAATTTTCAAGGAAAAGAAAAACGAATTGTTAAAAAAACTATAGTTAAATTTACAACTAAACAAATAATTTTTAACTGAAAAAAGGTACATTTTCAACTGAAGAGATGAATTTTTCTACCAAAAAGTTCAATTTCCAAGAAAAAGAGACAAAATTCGAAATACATGTATTTTTATACAAGAAGAATAATTTTCTACCAAAAAGGGGACGTTTCAACTAAACAAAAAAAAAATATATTTTTCACCTAAAAATGTTAGTTTAATTTTACTTTTCAATTTTAGAAAGTTTCCAGTAAAAAAAATTCACTTTTAACGAAAGAAAAATTCAAACAAAAAAGTTCAATTTTTCAAAAAAATAGTTGTAAAATATTTAACAAAATAAGTAAATCTTGAACAAAAAAAAGATGAATTTCCAAGGAAAAGAAAAACGAATTTTCAAACAAACTATAGTTGAATTTTCAACTAAAGAAATAATTTTTAATTGAAAAAAGATAAATTTTCAACTAAAAAGATGAATTTTTCTACCAAAAAGTGCAATTTTCAACAAAAAGAGCAAAATTCAAATACATGCATTTTTATACAAGGAGAATAATTTTAATTAATAATTGTTTTTAATTAAATAATAATTAATTTAAATTTTTAGTTAATTTAATTAATTATTTAGTTAATTTTTAATTAAAAATTTTAGTTTAATTTTACTTATTAATTTTAGAAAGTTTTCAGCAAGGGAAATTCATTTAAAAAAATTAGTTTTTTAACAAAATAGTTAAATTTTCAATCGTGAATTTTGAACTAAAATACATGAATTTTCAAGGAAAAGAAAACCGGATTTTCAAACAAAAATAATTTACTTTCCAACCAAAGAAATAATTTTGCACATGAAAAATGATAAATTTTCAGTCGAATATGGAATAGATGAATTTTCATTAATTCGATTTTCAACAAAAAAATAACTAATTTTTACAAAAATAGTTAAATTTTCAGCCAAAGAGATGAATGTTCAGTGCTACCTAGCGGCTGGTCTCCACTGTTTCTTGCCCCTCGGCGTGCAGACATCTTGCCAGCTGACGTCACTGTTATCACATTACATCATCGATCGATCTTTCATATTTTCCCGAAAATTACCTCAATTGAAAGTTCAAAGCCTTACCACAAAACCCCGGAAAACGAGAGAATTTTCCCAAAATTTCCACTCACATGAAAAAGAGATTGTGAAATGGAAATGCGTCATCGAAAAAGACAAAAACCTCAACAACTTGTCACCTGTCACCTGTCATAGCTGTACAAAAAAACAATTTCCGCCCGTCTTTATCACTCGAATTAGATCCGCAATGTTACGAAAACATCCAAAATATCAACCTCCCTTGCGAAAATAATAATTCTCCAATCTGAAATGTGGTCTTTTATAATTATTTGTGCCAGTTCTCGCGAGTGACCTAACCTCAAAATCCCTTAATCGGAGCAGGGCGTTTTTCTCAGTTTTCACGATGTACAAAGTGCAAAATCAAGGTGAAAAAAGGATGTCACAACTGCCAGGCTGGCTGTGGCCAAATTCCAACATCCTGCCACCCTTATACAGAAAAATCTGGGAGGCAGTCCGTGAAGAAAAAAGTCGACCTGGTGCAAATCTCGGTGAAGTTCTCGTCGACACAAACAAAATTTTTCCACTTTTACTCACCAGCCAATTATCGACTGAAGTTCTGGGCTACATTTGGAGTCTCGCTAATCAAAAATATGCGGGACAATTGACCGAACAAGAATTGTATATAGTTTTAGCATTAGTAGCTCTCGCACAAGCTTCTTATCCTTTTAACAGTCTCGAAGTGTTACATCTTGTTCGAGTACCACCAGTTCCTAATCTTAATATTGCACTCTTGGATACCTACAATGTGATTCCAGGCAAAAAAGAGCCAAAACCACAAGATGCCAAAATACATTCTGTGTTCGAAACTCCGTCAAATTCTGTTTCGTACTCAAGTTTTATTCCAAATTCGAATTCTGTTCCAAGTTTAAATTCGAGTTCTACTCTTAACTCGAATTCGTTTTCCGATTCGCGATCTGGAATTAGAACTAATTCGGTTGTGACTTCATCAAGTGCTGATAATTTATTCAACTCTACTCACGAGACGAGATCTGAGATGAAAAATTCTCCCAGTAATTGTGGCTTCGGAATTAATTTTCCTGTGGAGTCTCGTCAAGGTTTGAAAAATCACGCATCAAATGATTCCGGCGATGATTTTTCTGATTTTCAAAGTGCTCCGCTCCCCACGATTCCCACAATTCCCATGTGGGATTCGAAGCAAGGATCAGCGATTGGAAGCAGACTCGCAAATCATAATTTGGGAGTTAAAAAGCCGGGGGAGAAATTGAAGAAAACGAGTGTGAAATCGCAATCACATTCGGTTCAGGGAACTCAGGGAAGCCAAACAAACCTAGGAAGAAATTCAGGAATTAATGTAGGAGCGAGTAGAGAAATGCAGCTAATGGACGGCGGAAGTTTAATGAATTCCGGACATTCTTCTGGGTACAGAAACTCTCTCGGGGATGGAAATTTGGAAAGATTGACGGAATTGTTTCCAAAATGTAGTTTGAAGAATCAGTCGAAGACGGTGATTCTCAGGGACACGATTATACGCAATGATCCTCCGAAAAGTATTGAAGTTACCCCGAAGGAAGTTCAGACTGTGGAGAAAATTCCTGGAAATGAGGTGGAATTGTTGAGCAAACCTTTGGCAGAAAGTGCACAAGATTTGATGAACTTGCAGCAAACGGAAGACAAGTACAGTGCACTTCGCGTTTTAGTTGAAGAGCCGGTTCCAGTTTTCAGCAAGACAAATTCAGAAGTGGAGGATCCTCTCCCAGCAGACGATTTTGGTGATTTTGTCTCCGCGGAACAAAGTATTGCACCGGATCTAGAAACTTTAGACACCGAAACAAATATGGATCTATTTTCTGATTTTGATTTTAAAACGGACAGTTTTCTAAACAGCGAGATTAAAACTGAAACTTCCTTGGTTCAAGAAATTTCTGATGCCTTTGATGCTCTTGGATTGGAGGAATTCAGGAACCAACAACCTCTGGGAAGTAAATTCGAGGCACAATTAGATACGGGTAAAAAAAGATTTATAATTATTCTAGAATTATAATATTTTTATTTAGAAATCCATGGTGTCCAGCGAATTTGAAAATCTGAAATTCTCCTTGAATGTTTCACGAGGAATTTGAATTATTTTGTGTTGCTTTCAAAACAGTTATTTTATTTGAAATGCAAAGAATAGTTTAAATCTTTTAGTCTATTATGAAAAGAAATATTTCGTTTAGATGAAATCCTGCTACTGGAAAGTTTTTTATTTATCAAGATGTAATTTTTTTTTTGTTTCGTACAGGATAAATAAAGAGATTTCAGGGCACTTTTTGTAGACTGTAATAATTATTTTATTGATTGCAATGAACAGACTTTAATATTGTGATTAATTCTATACGCTTTTAATTTCTTCTCTGCTATTTTAGAATGTTAAAGCATACATTTTTTGTGATATTCAACTTACAAATTATAAAAATGATTAGATGAAAATTTCGATGTTAATTAATTTTCTCAATTAAAATGATTTCAAAGATTTCACATCAATTTCACAAACATTTTAAAACTCTGAAAAGATTAAAAGGGTTTCAAAGATTTAAAAAAAGGTACAGTACACCAGATTTTAAAGCATTTCAAAGGTTTTAAACGATTTCAAAAGGTTGCAACTCATTTTAGAAGATTTCAAAAGATTTCACAACAATTTCCCAAAGATTTCGAACATTTCGTAAAGATTTCAAGGATTTTTAAGATATGAAAAAGACCTGTACACAAGATTTCATAAAAATTTCGAACATTTCACAAAGATTTGAAAATTTTCAAAAGATTTCAACGATTTGGAAGGTTTTAAAAAGGGTAGACCAGATTTCCAAGACTTCAAAACATTTTAAAGATTCAATACGATTACCAAATTTTTCAGAGAATTCCAGACGACTTTACAAAGATTTTAAACATTTTTATGATTTCAGATTATTACAAAAGATTTTACAAATATTTTCAAAATCTCATAAAAATTTCAAAGATTTTATAAAAAATTAATAAAGATTTCAAAAGAATTCAAGAATTTCAAAAAGGGGACAGTACACCAAGTTTTAAAGATTTCCAAACATTTAGAAGATTTTAACGATTTCAACTTTCAGAAATATCTCAAAAATGTTCAAAAGAATTCATAAGGATTTTAAAAGATTTCAATCATTTCAAAAATTTCAGCAAGATTACAGAACACCAGATTTCAAAACATCTCAAAGATTTTAAACGATTTCAAAAGATTTCAACAATTTCGAGAAGATTTTAAAAGATTTCAATGATTTCAAACAAACTCAAGAGATTTCACTAACAAATATTAAAGAATGATATCACAAATATTTCAAATATTTCGTAAAGATTTCAAAAGATTTCATTTTTCAGATAAATTTGAAAAAGGTTGTTTGTTTGGTTAAAAGTGGATTTTTTAATCGAAAATTTAACTTTCCCAGTCTTGGTTAAAAATTTATCTTTTTTAATTGAAAATTCAACTATTTGTTGTAAAGTTCGTCTATTTGGTTGAAAATTCGTCTTTCTTGGTAGAAAGTTAGCCTTCTTGGTTGAAAATTAGTCTTCTTGGTTGGAAATTCGTCTTTTGGTTTTAAAAATCACCTCGTTAACATTGAACTATTTTGTTAAAAATGCATGTTATTAGTTGGAAATTAAACTATTTTGTTAGAAATTCGTGTTTTTGTTGTTTTTAAAGTACTAACTTTTTAGAATGAAAATTCAACCTTTTGTTTGAACATTAATCTATTTTGTTAACAATTTAATTATTTTGTTGAAAATTCACTTTTTTGTTGGTAAGAAGGAATCTTTTTTGCTCAAAAATTCATCTTTATTGCTCGTAATTTCATCTTTTTTTATTGAAAACTCAACTGCCTTCTATAAATTTCATTTTTTTGGTTGAAAATGTAACTATTTTTTATTGAAACATAAATTTTTTTTTGAAAATTGGACCATTTTGTTGAAAAATGAAAATGCGTATTTGTAGGCAGAAAATTCAAGTATTTGTTTAAAAATTCAACTACTTCACAATTTTCTTGTCACAATCTTGTTGCAAATTCAAGTATTTTCTTAAAAATTCATCTTTTTCGTAAAGCTGTATCTTTTTATTGTGAAAAATTCAACTATCTTCTAAAGAATTTAATTAATTGGTTTAGAATGCAACTGTTTTTGGTTAAAGTTTAATCATTTTTTGTTTGGAAATTGGACCATTTGGTTGAAAAATTAAAATTCATCTCCGTAGGTTGACAATTCGACCATTTTATTTAAAAT
>CAKNXH010002112.1:171322-202583 GCA_932178445.1 Andricus quercusramuli | reverse complement strand
ATCAATCAAATTTTCCATAAAATTTTTTTACAATATTTTGAAATAGAGAAAAAATGCTTATAAAATCTTCGAGAGTATGTTTTGATAATTGTGTTAATTATCAATTTTCTGAGGAATCAGAATAAACACTTTTCAGTATTATGAAATATTTCGTACTTCTTAAAAAGGTAATTTTTGTTTAAACTTCTGAATATATCTCAAAGTTATTTACAAATGAAATTGTTTTTAAATAAAATAATTAAAATTGTAACGTTCAAATTGTAGATATTTTGATTTTGTGATTATTTTAAGATCATGTGAAATTCATAAAAATGTTTTAAATTCAGTTTAAACGAATTCTTCTCATTTCCCTTAAATACCTGTAAATTCATTCTAATTTTACAGAAATCAATCCCTTTTTTCGAATTTAAAATTTTTTCCAATCAATTTGAATTCTTTCGAATTTAACTTGAATTGTTTTGAAGTCTTATGCATTTTTCCTGAATTTGTTACCCTTTGAGTGCGAAAAAAGTACCATATGAGCGTGACAAAAATACATATTCATAAATATTTAATTTTATTTCTAGATTTGGCGGAAGTCGCTGCAGTTTGTAGACGTGTAAATTTTTCCCACAAGGAAATGGATATCAATATCATGGGATTCGATGATTTGTTGATGGAAATCGACAGAATTTGGGCCGAGATGGAACCATTTTACACAAATATTCCCGTAAATATAATTTTTTGTTTTACAAAATAGAATACGTTAAATGCAGATCTCGAAATCACGCCACTGTTGACAATGTATTGAAAAAATTCCACTAATTCGATCTTAAATGAATATCATCCAAAAATTAATTATTTCAAACTGAAAGAGTTTTAAAATCAGCCATTTGATTTAATAACATCAAAGGGTAAAAAATACCAAATTGAAAGCGTTCAAATTTTAAAAAGCTTACAATCGTACAAATCGAAAATTATTAAATTCGAAATGTAACAATACTTGAATGTAAATGATTCCAAGAATAAACAATAACAAATATAAGCATTGCTTTGGCTTATATATAACAAATTTTGAATATCAAATTTTTCTGTTTTGAAAAGAGTTCAAATTGGAAATCCTTTTCCAATTAATGAGAACTCAAATGGAAAAAATTCGATAGAAATTTTTCGACTTTGGAAGATGTTGAATTTACAAAAAAGGGCTAGAACCTAAAAATTATTGCGAATTGCAGAAACCTGGAAATAAATAAACAAATTCTATTCAGGCAGCAAAAGTTCAAAGCGAATTTAAACTATAAACTTGCCAATTAAAAAAATGCAACTTTATCTTTGTAAATATTTTCAAAAAAAGTTTTTTATGGTCAGGGAAAGCCAGAGGATTTTCAAAAAAATCTTGTAAAATTTCTATAAGAGGCACTTTAAATAACTGTCAAAGATCATAAATTTGATATTTTAAAATTTTGCTTTACAGTATGTTTATTCTATTTATAAAAGATTAGATAATACACATGTTACAAGATCAAGATTCTGCTGTTTGAATAATAATGATCAGACAGAATGAAAAAAATAGTCAGAAAAAAATTAGGTCATTTTGAAAATGAAGATTTGCGGCCACTCTGATATCATATTTACTTTTTAGTAATTTATTTGCCTCGTATTTATTTTGTTGTTGTTGAAGGTACATATTTTTGTTTAAAAATTTAACTATTTTGTTGCACATTTGTTAATTTATTTAGAATTTTTTCCTTCAACTGAAAATTTGTTTATTTCATTATTGGCTGAAAATTGATATTTTCGAGTTGAAAATTTAACTACCATTTTTGGCATAAAATTGATAGTTTTTAGTTAAAAGAATCAACTATTATATTTTTCGTTGTGAATTAATCTTTTTTTTTTATTTCAAATTCATCTACTTGGTTGAAAGTTAAACATCTCTGTTAATTCTTTTTTTTTTAAGATTCATAATTTTATTTGAAAATTTAATTCTTTTTTCCAAAATTCAACTATTTTGGAAAAAAGCAATCTTTTTTGGTCCAAAAAATTAACTGTTTTGTTCAACATTCGTATTTTTGGATAGAAAAGTTGATCTTTTTGAATTTAAAATTCAACTGTCTACTGAAAAATTCGTCTTCTTGACTTGAAAATTCAACTATTTGATCAAAAGTTCCACATTTGTTGAAAATAAATTTTTCATGATTGAAAATTAAATTTTTGTGTGGAAAATTCATCTTGTTGGGTTTAAAAGTCAACTGTTTTCGAAAACATTCGACTTTCAGCTTGAAAATTCGCCTTTTTGGTTAAAATTTAACTGTTTTTGGTTGAAGTTTAATTATTTTGGTTTGAAAATGCGACCATATGGTTGTAAATTCATCTTCGTAGGTTAAAAATTCAACCATTTGGTTAAAAATTAAACTATTTGTTTGAAAATTGAATTATTTTGTTGAAAATTCAACTGTTTGTTAAAAATTTAATTGTTTTGTTGAAAATTTAACTATTTTGTTAATAAGTATTTTTTTATTGAAAATTCAATTGTTTTTTGTTGGAAATTCGTCGTTTTAGATTGAAAATTTATCTTTTATGGTAGAAAAGTTATCTTTTCTGGTTGAAAACAATAAATTTGAAATTTAAATCTGAAATTGTTTTATTGTGCTTATAAAAGATTCTATGTTAAAAATCTTATAAGGACTAAAATGCTGGTATTTGAATATAATTGGACAGAGAAAATAAAAAATTGGTTACGGGATTTTGAAACTGAAGTTTTTCGGCTACCCTGGAAATTCAATTTTCGAAATTCCATGCGACTTTTCAAAAATCATTCTAGTCTACTTGAGGCTCGCATAATTTATTATGTATATAAGTTCATTATTTAAAAATGTCAAGCCACTATTTTGCTACTAATTTTCTAAATGTTTGCCACTATTGATACTATTTTTGATCTCTGAAGTGAGTTATTCTTGCCCTGTAAATAATATTTTTAAAGCGTACATTATTTTTATAATTATAATTTAACTATTAAATTTACAAAAATAAATTGTTTCTGTTTTTCTTTTCAGATTGTAACGGAATTACCAGTCTGGCCATTACATCAAAACGAGAACGTGACCTGTGCTCTTTGCTTAACACTCATAACGAGTGGTAAAGTTTCTCATAATGAGAACAATTATCACGTAACGTGCGCAAATTTGTGGCTAAACTGTGTAAACAGCAATCTTCCCGTTCTGCGTAACCCTTCGTTTCAATCTCACTCTACAGTTTCTAGTAGCAGGAGTCAGATTGAAAAATGAAAAATTTAAATCGAAACTAATCTCAGTCACAATACTTAGATTAGGTTTGGTATTGTTAAGTTTCCAGTCTCGCATAATGTTTAGATTTTGAGTTCCATGTTCAATAAACCGAGAGTTTAAAGATTTGGAAGGCTTAGATACTTAAACTGTGATGTAACGACACGAAATTATTTATTTCTCGAAATATCATTTTTTTACTGTTTTTTAATTTTGTGATAGTTTATGTTTTTAGGAATAGGAAAATTTTTGAAGCTCGTCACTTTTGAGATCCTTAGATGTTTCGATCCGGGATTTTTGTTGGGTAGAAAATTTAGGTAGCTAGTTGTACTTTTTATTTATTGCGGATCAATTGGAGAATTTTCTTTTCTTTTTGGCGGTTGTTATTTGTTCTGCTGTTGATCTTTGATGTAAATCGTAGAGAAATTTAAAGTGATGAGGTAATTTAAATGTGTATTGTCCGTCCGTTTGGAATATTTGAGGTATTTCACTTTATTTATAGAGAGTATTCAAAGTGATTTATTTAAAATAAAGTATTTTAAATCCACAGTATTATTTTGAAGTTTACTTTTTATTTGCTTCTATTTATTTAGCTTTATAACTCGGAATTCATACAAATTTAAATTCTTCTTTTAATTCTAGGATTTGAATTTATCTGCGAAGTTCTTGAAAATTAAGAAAAAAAGACTCTAAATCGAATTATTTCATTCACTTTGTCCTTATTGATGCTCCTATGTTTCCGAATTTTAAAAATCCTTATGCACAATTTGAAAATGAATTTCTTTAACAACTTAGTTTCAAGTTTAAATAATTTTTAACGCTTCACGTTTGATTTTATTAATCTCAGTCAGTTTTAAATTTATTAATTTTAGATATAAATATTCGAAATTTTTTATGTCAATTTTTAACTTACAAAATTGTGTGGTCTTTTTTAATTCTTTGAAACCGTAAAATATCAAATTGAAATATTTTATAGTCTTACAATTTTCAGTTTTAGGAATTTGAAATTAAATAATTTTGATTTAAATGCCTTCGGAATAATATAAAAATAATGAAAAATTGAGACGATAGTTTCTTAAATTCAAGCTTTAAAAATGAGAAGATTTTAGAACTAGGTATTGAAAATTGAATTATTTTTTATTTGAAAATGTTCCAAAATATTGAACACTTCCAACTTAACTTAAATAAAAACAATTTCAAATTCAAAGGCTTCAAATTGTGCATTTTTAAACATTGGAATCATTTATAGCAATCTTGTTTTGTAATTTTGTTTATTTTATATTTTATAGTAATTGAATAATTTCTTTAATATTTTGAACGTTTACAATGTTAAAGTTATGAATTTTCATGTGAAAGATAAAGTTCATGTTGAAAGTAAAATTTTCAATTTTTCTCTTTCATAAATTTCAAGTTTGCATTTAAACTCAAAATGGTTGAATTTTTAACATCACAATTGTTAATGATTTTTTTCAGTTTTAAATGAAATTCGGATTCGTTTAATTTTCAACGTTCCGTAGTGGATTTTTTTTTATTTTTCTTGTTTTCCATTTAAAATTGTCTAATTTTAAAGGCTTCGAATTAAAAATGATTTAAATTCAATTTTTAATTATTTAATTCTGAACGCTTTTAATTATAAATAATATAATTTCACTTCCTTTGAATTTCAGATGATTCAATTTTCAAAATTCTAGTGTGAAAATATTCAATGTTTAACGTTTTGAAATTGTCCTATTTTCGAAATTTTAATCTGAAATCATGCAGTTTTGAGATTTAATTCAAAACAAAATTGTTTAATTTTGAACGAATTTGATATTTTTTGTTCAAAATTAGCCTTTTTTTGGTACAAAACTAATCTTCGTTTGAAACGTCGCGTCGTCTTTTTTTGACTGAAAATGCAACTGTTTGGTGGAAAATTCCTGGTTTTATTGTTGTAAACTAATTTTTTTACTGAAAACTTAACTTTTTCCATTCTTGGCTGAAAAATGGATTTTTTCTATTTGAAAATTCATCTTTTTTGGTAGACAACTATTCTTTGTTCGAATTTTTCTATTTTTTGGTCGAAAATTCAACTTTTTGGTTTAAAATTGAATTTTTTGTTGTTGAAAACTAATTTTTTTTCAATTCAACTTTTCCGCTTTTGGTTGAGAATTGATCTTATTTAGTTGGAAATGCAGCTACATATTTGTTTGAAAATTCTTGTATTTTGTTCAAAATTCGTATTTTTTTGATAACAAATTCCTTTTTTTGTCTTGTTTTAAAATGCATTTCTTTCGCTAGAAATTTCATCTTTTTTGACTGACATATCATTTATTACAATTTTTGATGAGAATTTATTTTTATTAGAATGAAAATTAAACTGTCTGGTTAAAAATTTAATTATTTTGTTGTAAATTTAATCATTTTGTTGAAAAGTCAAGTATCTTGTTAAAAAGTCATTTTTTAGTCGAAAATTTAACTGTTTTGTTGAACTTTCGTTTATTTTGACAGAAAATTCGTCCTTTTAAAATGAAAATTGAACTTTTTTTCCAGAAGATTAATAATTTTAGTCGGAAATTCGTCTCTTTGTTTGGAAATTAGATTTTTGTTGTTGAAAATTCGTGTTTTTTTTTGAAAACTAATTTTTTTTTTAAATTTAACTTTTTTGTTTTTGGTTGGGAATTGATGTTTTTTAATTAAGAATTCAATTATTTCTTTGGAAATTCATGTATTTTATTAAATATTCGTCCTTCTTGGCAAAAAATTAGTTATATTGTTCGAATTAAATTATTTTGTTGAACATTCAACTCTGGTTGAAAACACAACTGTTTGGTTAAAATATTTTTTTTTAGGATATTTAACTATATATTTGTTAAAAAATCGACTATTTTGTTTGAAAATTTAATTAATTTGTTGAATTTTCAATTTAATTTAAAATTTCGAATTATCAAATTTTAATCGCGTCGAATTGAAAATGATTTAAATTAAAAAGTTTTCAAAATTAAATTCTTCAATTTTGTACAATTTTAATTCAAAATGATATAATTTCAATTCCTTTGAATCTTAAACGATACAATTTTCCAAATTCTAATCTGAAAATATTCAATTTTTAACATTTTGAAATTGTCCTATTTTGAAATTTTAATCTAAAGTGATTAGATTTCAAGATTTTTCAATTCAAAATGAAATTCAATTTTGATCGCTTTCAATTTCAAATGCTTTTATTTAGAAAATATACAAGTTCAATTCGTTTCTATTTCATTCGAAATATTGCCCTTTTTCAAAATTTTACCCCATATAAAATTGTTTGATTTGAAACGTTTTCAATAAAAAATCTTTCAATATATATATTTTTTAATTTCAAAAGCTTTGAATTCGAAATAATTAATTATTGTTTCAAAAAATTTTTAAACCTAATATTTTCAAATTTGTTTAATACCTAATTGATTTTTAAACTGTGTATATTTTTAACGTCAGGAACCAGGGAGTAAAAATTCAGTAACAGCTGAAAACAAAATATTTCAAAATTTGAATGGGGAAATTTAAGAGTGTATTGTGCAAATTTAATTGTGAGATTTTTCTTTTAATTTTCAAGAATTTCGTATTTTACCTCTATTATTATATTTTATTATAAATACACACGTAAAGTGCTTCCCGCCATTTTTCAAACCCGTTGCACCTGATGCATTTCCGCAGACCTTTAGTTCCGATTTTCTCCACCCCCGTTTCCGGAATCGATCGTTCGGCAACCGCCAAAAGGGGAAGCGCAATTTTCCCGTTTTTCTGCAAACAATAAAGTTTTAATTCACTTTATTACAAGGAAATTCAGTCCTCGATATCAAATTTATACACTCGCGAATTTTGAGTGCAAAAATAAGGATTTTGTAAGAAATTTGTGGTTTATTGACCAAGGTCACGTCATGAAGACTGGTAACGAAACGCGAGTTTCTGCCGCCAAAACTGGAGCTCCAGAGGTTAGTACATTTTTTCAATTTCTCCGAATTTTTACGTTTTTCTTGTTTTATTAAGTGATTGATTGTGATGAAATGAATTCCGGGATGTTACTCTTCCTTCTCTTACTTGGAGATTATGAATTTCTGTCATTTTTAACGTATCGATGGTTACATTTCAAGATTTTTGTTGTCCTTTTGAGGTTAGGTCTAACGGTTTTCCTATTTGAAAATCTTGGAAAGTTGAGAGTCTATTGACCTTCACTTTCAATTAAAGATTAAGGAAAAATGTGTTTTGATCACGCGATTGTAAATTTCATGGAATTTTTGACTTATAGTTGAGTGCATGATATTGGATCATGGTTTAGTGTGTTTACTTTATAGAAGTTAGGCAATTAAAATATCACTAAAATACTTCGAAAAGTAGGAAGGAAATTTTACATATTTTACTCTTTAGAATAATTTTCGGACACAAATTATCTGATAACAGTTTTGATAACACGTAAACGCGCAAAGGTACATATTATAATTTGGGTTTAGATACCTAAGATAGTGAAGCTTCATAAGAGAGTCGAAAAAGATAGATTTATAACGACAAAAGAAAAATTTGTAATTAAATGCTCAAAATTGACTGAAACGAATATCAAATTAATTTATACTTTGTAAACTTGAAGATATTTCAAGTTTTAAATATATAAATAGAAAATTAGACAATAATATGGGTTTGAACGTCAAAAATGTGAATAAGTCAGGTTTTCATTATTAGAAACCATTATCAATTTTAGAAAATATTAGAAATGAAAAATTAATTGATTTGATGCAACTGTAAATTATTCCACATTATCCGAAATATTTCCCGTTTCAAATTTAAAAGTAAATACAGACTTCAATTTCTTTCTCTTTTTTTACAGAATTCCTCTTTTTGCCCAAGCCTTCAAGAAACATTCAATTTTCTATTTATTGTCACGTAAATGCGAACTGAATTAATAAAACCCAAAAAGAAAATCCAACTAGTTTTGGTTGAAAATTCAACTTTCTTAAAAATTCATTTTTTTGTTAAAAATGGATATTTTCGGGTTGAAAATTCCACTGTTTTGTAAAAAATTCGTATTTCACCTTGAAAATTCCATAATTTGTGAAAGATTTTTTTTCTTTCTTGACTGAAAAATCTTCTTTATTTTCAAATTTCTCTTCATGAGTTAATAAGTTTTGTAACTTTCTAAGTTCTACTATTTGGTTGAAAATTTCATTATTTTCTTGATAAATGAACTATTTTGTCCAAAAGTCATCTTTTTGGTCGAAAATTCTTGTTTTGTTAAGCATTCGTCTTTTTGGATAGAAAGTTCGTCCTTTTGTATAGAAAATTTATTTATTTCGTTGAAAATGTTGTTATTTTGTTGAAAGTTGAAATGTTTTATAGAAAATTCATCTCTTTGACTTGAAAATTCCATAATTTGGTTGAAAAAAATGTTCTTTCTTGACTGAAAAATCTTTCTTTGTTGCAATTGTGTCTTCATGAGTTGAACTTTTTTTAGGGTAAAGATTCTACTATTTGGTTGAAAATTTCATAATTTTATTGATAAATCAACTGTTTTGTTAAAAAGTAATCTTTTTTGGACGCAAATTCACCTGTTAATTATTTTTAATTGAAACATCTACTATTATATTTTTGGTTCAGCATTAGTTTCTTTTGGTTGAATATTTAATTATTTTATTCGAAATTTAACTATTCTTTAAAAATTAATCTTTTTTTTTTAAATTCATTTGTTTATTTTTATATGATGTTAATGTTTTTTTGTCTACTTGGTCTAAAATCAATATTCATTGAATATTAATAATAATAATAATAATAAATAAAATAAATGTAATAATTAAAATCATATAATAATAATTTCTTCGGTTGAAAATGTAATTATTTCTTTGAAAATAAAATTGTTTTCTAGAAAATTCATCTTTTTGGTTTGAAAATTCAATAATTTGGTTAAAAAAATTTCTTTCTTGACTGAAAAATCTTTCTTAGTTGCAAATTTGTCTTCATGAGTTGGACATTTTTTGTAGGTTAAAAATTTTATTATTTGGTTGAAAATTTCATTATTTTGTTGATAAATCAAATATTTTGTTAAAAAGTAATCTTTTTTGCTCGTAAATGCAACTGTATTGTTGAGAATTCGTATTTTTAGATAGAAAATTCGTCCTTTTGGATTGAAAATTCATCTTTTTTTCGTAGAAAAGTAACTAATCTTTTTTTTTTTTGAAGGTTAATTCTTTTTAAATTTAAAGCCAAATACTATATTTTTGGTCCAGAATTGTTCTCTTTTGGTTGAAAATTAAATTATTTTTTTCAAAATTTAACTTTTTTTTGAAGTAATCGTTTTTGGTCGAAAATTCATCCACTTTTTCAAAAGTTGAAACTATTTTGCTAAAAGTTTATTTGTTTGGTTGAAGATTCATCATTTAGTGAAAATTCATTTGTCTGATTGAAAATGTGACTCTTGATGAAGATTTGTCTTTTTGGTTTCAAACTTCATCAATTATTTTGTTGTAATTTCATATTTTTTGTTGAATTTAACTGTTTAGTGTTAAAAATTAAAATTTTCTTTCCTTGAAATATCAACTATTACATTTTTTGTTAAGAAGTAATCTCTTTCAGTTGAAAATGTAATTATTTTTTTGAACATTTATCTATTTTTTTGAAAATTAACCTTTTTGTTGAAAATGAAACTGTTTTTTTGTGTGTGGAAAATTCGTCTTTTTGACTTGCAAATTCCGTAGCTTGGTTAAGAAAAATTTCTTTATCAACTGAAAAATTTACCCTAATTGCAAATTTGTCTTCATGGTTTGTAAATTGATTTCTTTAGGTTAAAAATGCAATTGTTAGTTGGAAAATTAATTCGTTTTGGTTAACGAATAAACTACTTTGCTGAAAAATCATCTTTTGGTTAAAGTGTAAACTATTACATTTTTCTTTGAGAATTCATATTTATTAGTTGGAAATTTAATTATCTGGATGTATGTAAGTTGAAGATTTTAAAAATTTGTTTGTCTTGGCTAAAGATTAATTTTCAAATGAAAATGTAACGATTCCATTTTTTGTTGGAAATTATTCTTTTTAATTTGAAAATTCAAGTATTCGGTTGAAAATCCATGTATTTTATTGGAAATTGATCTTTTTTGTTAGGAAATTAATCTCCTCGGTTGAAAATTCATCTTTTTGGGTGGAAAAACTCAACTGTTTTGGTAGAAAATTTAACTATTTGCTTGAAAATTAACTTTTTTTTTTAAATTAATATGTGGAAAATTAAACTTTTTCGAAAAACTCGTTTCTTGCTTGAAAGTTTTAACTATTTCGTTTAAACCTTTTTTTTCTGATTGAAAATTCAACTATTTGATGGAAAATGTATCTTTCTTGTTTGAAAATGAACTTTTTAATTGATATTTCAACTTTTTGCGTTTAAAAGACAATTGTTTCCTAAAAATATTTGACTTTTCAGCTTAAAACTTCAACTCTTGTTGAAAATTTCTCTTTTTGGGTTGAAAATTCATCTATTTTAGTAGATCATTCAACTATTTGGTTGAAAATGAACTTTTTTTAAAATTCATATTGAATTGCTTGAACATTCAATACTATAGTTAAACTTTTTTCTTTCTAGACTGGAAAATCTTTCTTAATGAAAAATTCCGTTTTTTTGTTGAAAATTAATTTTTTAAACTGAAAATTTAACTATTTCATTTTTGGTTGAAAATTGATCATATTTAGTAGAAAATTTAAACTGTTTGGTTGAGAATTCATTTATTTGTTGGAAATTCATGCATTTGTTTAAAATTAATTTTTCTAGTAGAAAATTAATCTATGTGGTTTGAAAAACTCAACTATTTTAGTAGAAAAAACTATTTGGTTAAAAATTAATTTTTCTGTTAAAAATTAATATTTTCAGTTTGAAAATTCAACTGTTTTGTGGAAAATTCGCCGTTTTGGCTTAAACATCCACCTTTGTATGTTAAAAAATCAACTGTTTGGTTAATAAATCAACTTTTTTTTGAAAAATCTGTCTCTTGCTTGAAAGTTTAGCCATATAGTTGTTAATGCAACTTTTTGGTTAAAAATTCATTTTCTTTTGTTTAAAATTCGCCTTTTTGTGTTGAAAACTAACTTTTTTGTTGAAATGTTATCTATTCGGCTTTAAAAGACAAATTTTTTCTAAAATATTCAACCTTTTAGCTTAAAAATTCAACTCTTTTGTTGACAAATCGTTCTTCTTGGGTTGAAAATTCTTCACTTGGTAGGATGAATATTTTTTTGTTGAAAATACAATATATTTGGCTTTAAATCTTAGGAATCTTTTTATTTCATTAATTTTATTAAAAAGAATTTATCCCCCTATTTTCATGAAAAATCACCCCATTTCCCCTGTTTTGAGAGTATTTTTGGCTGTGAAGTCTGTAAATAGCATACATCTGAGAATGAAATACTAAATCAAATTTAATTATCGAAGCAGAAAAGCTTCATTACCAAAAATCATTTGCAGGACAAAGTTAGGAAGTCTTTACACACTTTGCAGCCGGCAGCTACCGATAAAGAAAATCTAGTCGGAGCTGGAAGGACTCTAAGATCGAGCGGCTCCCTGAAAGAAGCAGTCAAAGAGGCAATTAAGGAGTAAGTAAACCTCAAAAACTCTTCAGTTTTTCTTCAAAATCTTGAAAAGAATCAAAAATATTACTTATACTAATTTTGTAACTAATTTTTATTTTTGCAGTGAGATGTCTACCAAGGTGAGAAGCGACAATCCCAAAGTAAGAATCGATACACCTAAAAATGAATCATCCAAACGCAAAAAGACCACATCGAAGGACAAAGCGATTCAGACTGCTCGAGGGGAGAAAATCAAGATTGAAGTCGAAGATTTAACTTCCGAAGGTATATTAATTATTTTACAGGATTGTTCAGGATGTCTGCTTGACCGGGAAAAGGCCGAGAATTTTACTAAATTGAACATTAAAATTGTTTGTCCATTTTATTACCAGGAGAAAACCTGGAATTTCATTTAAGAGGGGGAATTATATTCTTTCATCACAAAATATACTTTTGTTATGCTTTATCTTCTTCTTATTTAACGTTCTTTTAAAATTTTAATAAAATCTAATATCATAAACCAGGGTGTCTACCGAACCTGAAAAACCTGGAAATGTCAGAGAATTTTAGTTGAAGTTCGGGCATTTTTTCGAGTATGCTTAATTTTTTTTAGAAATTGCAATATAAAATTGAATAACAATGATTCATTATTTAACTATTTGATTGAAAATTAACTTTTTTGTTGAAACTTCATATTCTTCGTATACAAATTTTCAAATTTTAAATGTGGTCTAAATATGGTGGGATAAGAGAATTTTGGAAAGAAGTTATTATTTAGATCTGAAACAAGACCAGAAACAAGGAATTTCTTAAAAGAATTATAATTCTGAAATGGAACAGGGAATTAAAAAAAAAGTAACAGACCATGAAACTGTAAAATTGATTGGAAGAAAACCGGTAGCACTTATTTCAAATTCTTAATAATAACTTTAAGGCGAATTTAAAATTTACGAATGGATACAGATTGATTTTTTACTTATAAAAATAATATGATTATAATTCCGTAATTAAAAAAAAAATATATATATATATCAATAAGAATTGTTCAGAATATAATAATTATTAAAAAGCCATTTCATTTGAAAAAATGAGAAATTGAATGTTGAAAACGGACTTTTGTGTCATATCTGGCGTCATTTAAATTAATTTAAAGTACATAAAATTCTTTCTCTCAAATTATAACATGAATAATTATATGAACCATTTTCAGCTGGTCCCAGCGAAAATTACTGGGAAGTTTTGGCAGAAAGAAGGAGAATAGCACTCGACGATGCTCTAGAAGAAAACAAAGATTTAACAGAGCGTTTAGCAAAAATGGAAGAGGAGTATCGTCTCTGTCGTGAGATGTTAGATGAGACAAGAGCCCTCGTCGAAGTTTTACAGGTAATTTAATTTTTTTGTTAGTAAAAAAAAATATAATAGACTTCACACTCTTTCCCGTCTTTTCTCATTTTTAAAAGACTTCCTCTTTTTCCACCTGTTTTCAATAAACTTCCCCTTCTTCTCGTTTTTTTTCGCTCAAATGCGAACTGAATCAATAGGAACTATTGAGGAAATACAATTATTTTTGGTTGAGAATTCTACTATTATATTTTTGGTTCAAAATTAATATTTTTTGTTTAAAAATTTAATTTTTGAATTGAAATTGAATTGAAAAATACAATTATTATGATAGAAAATTCATTTGTTTAAATTAAACATTGAACTGATTTGGTTAAAAATTAATGTGCTATGGGTAAGGATTATTTTATTGACTATTTTATTGAAAATTCATCTCTTTGGTTGAAAATGTAACTATTTTGTTGAAAATTCGATTGTTCTTTTGGCTATTAATTTTTTCAACTGAAAATTTAATTATTCCACTTTTGATTGAAAATTGATTTTTTTTGGTTGAGGATGCAACTATTTTATCGAATAATCGTCTTTTTGGTTGAATTTAGTTAAAGATTCAAAATTTAACTATATGGTTGAAAATTTGTCCTTATGGTAGACAATTTATTAATCTTGTTGGGTGAAAATTTATCTTTTTTAGTTGAAAATTCAATTATTTGGTAGAAATTTAATCTCCTACGTTGGAAATTCATTTTTTTAGGTTAAAAATTCAACTATTTTGTTCAAAATTTAATTATTTTGTTAATAATTCAACTATTTCGTTAAACCGTAATCTGTTTTTATAAAAAATTACACTTTGTATAGAAAAATCGTCGTTTTTTATCAGAAAGTAATCTTTCTTGATGGAAATTCCTTTCCTTAGTTTTCCCTATTCTCAAAAAACTTCCCCTTTTTCCCCTTTTCTTGTTAAATATGCGATATTTGAAATTTTAACCATTATTTAATAATAATTAAAGCAATTGCAGCACATAAATAAATTATTTATGAATAAATAAGGTACACGTTTTAAGTCCTGACTATTTAAAATAAATACTCTATAAAAATAGAAGAATATCAATTTTAGTTAAAATGTACAAAGTTAAATACCTAATTTGTTCTCTCTGAAAACTTATTTTTGAATATAAAAATTGCTAAACATTTTCCTAGGAATCTTAAAAAAAATGTTATTCTCTCGAAACTTTCAAAATTCCTAAAAAGCTTCTTTTTTTAAATCATCAAGAAACTACATTCAATTTTTTTTTAATCTTAAAAAGTTTTAAATTATTCTGAAATCTTTTCATAACTTCTAAACCAATATTTGTTTGAGATTCGAATTTTTCCTTATTTTTTTTAAAATCCTGCATAAACTTCTAAACCTTCGGAACATTTTTTAAAATAATTAGAGTTTTTCCTATTATTAAAAGAAAAAACTACTGAATTATGAAAATGGGCCTAAAATCTTCTCCACTTCTCGACGAAATTTGAAGAAACCATTTCAAATGTTTTTAAATCTTGAAAAAAAAATATTTTCTTAAAATTAATTTTATAAAAGAAATAATTTTTAAATTTTGCTAGGAATCTTCCGAAAATGTTTGCATTCTCTTTAAATCTTTCAAATTTCTTAAATGTTTCGAATTTTTTTTCAATCTTCTCTTAAAATTTATTTTCAGACTAGAAAATCATTTTCTATTTTCCCAGAAATTTTAAGACAATTTTGTTCTCTTGAAATCTTTCAAAATAGTTCCAAAGTTTCAATATTTTTTTCGATATATTTAAGAATCTACATTTTGTTTAAAATTTTTGAAATCTTTCAATTTTAAATTATTTTTGAATATTTTTTAAAACTTCAACATATATTAAGTATCTTTAAAAATGATTCAAGTTTTTCCTGAAATTTAAAAAAAAATCTTCAAAAATTAAGAAATGTTACACACTCTTCTCCGAAATTTTAGGAAATCATTGGAAAAGTTTGAAATATTTTAAAAAAATATTCTCTCAACATTATTTTTACAAAATAAAAAAATCTATGAATTTTTAGAAACAAATTTCGTTCGCTTGAAAGTTTTCTAACTTTTTTTTTCGAATTCTTTAAAAATCTTCATTTTGTTTAAAACATATACGAACTTCATACAAAATTAATCTTCTATATCTATTCTCTTTGAAATTTTAGGAAATCATTTTAAATGTTTTGAAATCTTTTTCAATTTTCTCTTAAAATTTATTTTTCAAAATAATAAATCGTGTGAAATTTTTGTAGGAGTCTTTTTTTATTCTCTTGAAACATATCAAAATTCTTTTAAAAACTTTTTTTTTAATCTTCAAAAATCTACGTTTTGTTTACAATTGTTTGAAATCTTCAAATTTCAAATATTTTTGAATATTTTCAAAACTTTCACACCTTCTAAGTATCTTTTGAAATGATTCGAATTTTTCCTGACATTTTTTTTTATCCTGCAAAATTAAAAAGATTGGCTTAAAATCTTTTAAACTACTCTCCGAAACTTTGGGACATGATTTGAAATGTTTTGAAATATAAAAAAAAATATTAATAATAATAATAATAATAATAAATCTTTATTGAGTTCGTAACAAGAATGATATGTACATGGCAGACAGAGTTAACATAAGAACCCAAAGGGCGAGGTACAGCTTAAAGCTGCTTTCAAACCTAACCCACTTAATCTAATTTAAAATATAAGTAAACGACACTTAAGAACTAGGGCTTGAATATATAGTTTTCGAGATCATTGCAGAAATAGATAGAAACTGATTGTGGTGCCATAATGCGAAATACTCTAGAACTTATATTAAAATACGGAACTTAAGATAAAAGAAGACAAGAATCAAATTACTTATTATGAAGAGACAAATCATGTTACCGTGCGAAGGCGTTCAGTTATTTCCTTCCTTACAGTGGGGATGGAGTAAGAAGCCAGCGGGTTTTTTAAGCTGTTTAACAGACGTGGAGCCGCGTGGGAAAAAATGGATTCCCCTTTTGATGTGTTCGCTCGCGGGACATATAGCTTGCCATCGGATCTCATTGCAAGAGATTTTCTAGCTCGCTTATCTTCTACGAATGACAATAAATCAAATAAATATTCCGGAACGCCTTGCGAGAGGACCCTGAAAGAGAGGACACATAGTTGCACTTCCCATCTGTGCTTCATTTTCAGCCAGCCAGATTCTTCCAAAGCGGGTGTGATATGGTCGTATTTTCTAATTCCATATGTGAATCTGAGGCACGCATTTTGCACCCTCTGTATCCTCTCTCTCAGAGTGGCATTTAGGCAAGGGCCGTATGTCGTATACGCATATTCAAAGAGGGACAGTACCAATGACTGACAAAGCAACAGTTTTACCCTGAGTGGAAGGGAGCGACGGAAGGGATACAATTTTCTTAAACGCAGATACGCCGCTTTGATTTTAGTGGTTACATGATCCTCGAAACTCCAAATGGATTGCATTTTAAGACCTAAGTTTTTCGCTTGAGCTACGATGGACAACACGGATCCGCCTATCTCAAAGTTGGGTATACGAGCATCTTTGAAGTTGCCTATAGGAAGAATAACGGATTTAGCAGGGTTAATAACAAGAGCTCGCTCATCAGCCCACCTCGCGATGAATTTCAAAGCCAGGGACAACACTGCTGTACCGACATCTAGATCGTCCAGTTTGCAGCGTATATATACCTGTGTGTCATCCGCATACATGTGGATCGTGACTTTCACCTTGCCTCCGGATACCGCTTCCAAAATCGACAGGAATTTTATCAAGGGGTCTGGAAGGTCGTTGGTGTAAACAGAGAAAAGAGGCGGACTAAGAACAGCACCTTGTGGGACCCCTTTACATAGGGGTCGGATGCGTGACGATCGAGAGGTTAAGGTGTTCGATATTTCCACTCGCTGGCTTCTATCCGAGAGAAAGCCACTAAACCAAGACATTTCTTTCCCAGAAATTCCCTCAGATTTTAGTTTGGCTAGAAGAAGTTGGTGATCGAGGGTTTCGAACGCCCGAGTTAGATCGAGTAGGGCTAAAATAGTGATTTCCGAACAGTCCAGTGACCGGCCAATCTCGTCTGATACATGGAGCAAGGTTGTAGCTGCCGAGAAACCTTTCCTGAAACCAGACTGGTGATTTGAGAGGATCCCATTATTGCTTATGTATGGCGACAGCTGCTGAAGGCAAATTTTTTCCAGGATCTTTGACAGATAAGGAAGAATAGTAATGGGGCGTAAATCCTTGTAGGAAGTTGGTCGGTCACATTTTGGAAGAGGGCGGACAATGCCTACCTTCCACGCTGTAGGGAATATCCCTGTCCTCAGGGAGGAGTTCACAATTTCGAGTAAAGCAGGCAAGCAGGAGGGGACACAGAGAAGAATCGCGGAACTATTTATACCATCGGAGCCGGTAGCCGTAGATTTAATTGATTTAATCGCTGCATACAACTGACCGAGGTCAACCTCGTGGAATTGAAAAGGTTGGCGATTACTTTCTTCGGCTGCCTCTAGGAGATCTTGGATTATTTTGACCGATGCCGTTGCTGGAGGGAGGGTATCAAGGAGGAAGTTGTTGATCTTCGTTGGATCAAGGGGAAGGTCCCCCCACGAGCATATTCCCTGCCCAGACCAGACTCCCGCTTGGTTAACCCTTTCCCATATTCGCTTAGATGAGGGCCTTTCCGGGAAGCTAGACAGAAATCCGACCTTTTCGCGACGCATGGCCGCCGTAGTGAGATTACGGATATAAGTGTATTTGGCATGATTGGGGTCTGTTCTATCCCTTCGCCATTTGGATCGTGCTCTATCCCTGGCTCGCGACATCTTTTTGACCGCATCTGAGAACCATGGAGGTTTGGGTCTGGCAATTCTGAATTTTCGAAGTGGGCAAAAGGAGTCTATCAAGGATAGGACAGTTTGAGAGAAGCAGTTCACCTTGTCGTCCACCGTTTCAGCCATTTGTACATTGTCCCAATTCGCCGCTCTTGCCGCCCTATCAAACATATCTATATCTACTCTTTTGAAATCCCTCCCAAAGCGGAATATACCCGGTCTAGATACTGTCCTCACATCTAGCATGCAGAAAACTATATCGTGATCAAACGGTTTTGACAATTTAATGACTCCAGAATCCGACGGCTGTAATTCTTCGCTTATCAAGATTAGATCGATTGTTGAAGAGGAATTATCTGTAGTACGCGTAGGTTCGTCGATAATCTGATTTAGGGCAAAAGAGCGAATGAGATCATTAAGCTTCCTCCAACATGGCTGGTCCGTGCGAGAGACATCGATATTGAAATCTCCTGCACATAATATATAGTCCGCTGCACCACTCGCATGAATCAGCACGTCCTCCAAATCGTCATCCCAAGCAGCATTCGACTTAGGACTCCTGTAGACAGCTACGAAGCCAATTTTTATTTTTTTCAGATGTATTATTATTGCGCAGATGTCTACAGGGATATCCTCTGTCAAACGCCCCCTAGGAGGCATCGAATCATCGACTAATAAGTCGAACCGCAAGTCGTCTCTAATATAGATCAGTACACCTCCCCCTCTACGAGCAACAAGGCTCTTTCGGTCCGTTCGTATCACATTGAAGCCATTAATCGCCACCGCTGAACTGGGAATTTCTTTATGGAGCCACGACTCGGAGATAGCTATAATATCTCTTGAAATTAATTTAAAAAAAAAAAAAAATCTTCATTTTTTAAAACTTATTCGAGCTTAAGTGATGTTTAATCCTCTATATTCTTTTTCGAAATTGTAGGAAATCATTTAAAATGTTTCGAAATCTTTTTCAAATTTATCTCAAAATTTATTTTTCAAAATAAAAAATCATTTGAAATTTTCTTAGGTATCTTAAGATATTTTTTGTGACCTCTTGAAACCTATCAAAAATCTTGAAAAGCTTCTTTTTTCGAAATCTTTAATAATCTACATTTTTTAAACACTTTTTGCAATCTTTAAAAATTATCAAATCTGTTCAAAACTTCTAAACCATAAAAAAAATATATATTTAAAAAAATTTTTAATTTTTCTTAATTTTTTTTTTTTAGAATCCTGCATAAACTTACTCCAACTTGAATTTTTGTTTCATCTTCTATTTTCTTTTCTGAAACAATAGGAAATTATTGGAAACGTTTTGAAATCTTTTTCAATTTTCTCTTAAAATTTATTTTAAAATTTGAAAATTAATTTATATTTTCCCAGAGATCTCAAGACAATTTTTGTATTTTCTTGAAACCTTTCAAAATTTGGAAAAAGTTTCTATTTTTTCTTGAAATCTTCAGATTTTAATTAAATTTTGAATATTTTCAAAACTTCGACACCTTCTAAGTGTCTTCAAAAATGATTCGGATTTTTTCTGAAAAAAAAGTTGTATTAAGGATGAAATAACACATCTTGGAGAGAAATATTTATGAGAAGGATGTTAAACATATCAAAATCTTGTATTTAACTAATTTTATTTTTCCTCTGGATGGATTTCCAACGATCTAAGTATATCCAATTTTAAAAAATAAATCTTTAATGGCAGACATCATTGAAAAATCATTTAAAATTATTTAAAAATGTAACATGTCTTACAAAAAGATTGTTCGTTCTTTTTGACATATTAAACTAAATGTTTAATCTTTCCCCTATTTTCCCCTTTTTCGTGAGAAAACTACCCTATTTCCCCTTTCTTGAGGTGTTTTTGCGCTATGATCCCTGCCCTATTTTCGTGAAAAATCACCCAATTTCCCGTATTTTTAGAAAATTTGAGCTAGGAAGTCTGATATAGTGAAGATTTGAATATAATATTCTAATGAAAATTTCGCTTTTTTCAGGAGGTGATTGGCGATGATCGAGGCGACATTAACAATTCACTGGAAGACAGCGTGCTTTAATTTAGGACATCACCGAATTTTAATTAACTTGAGTACCCTAGTTTAGTATTAATAATATGAATTATACGCGAAAAGGCTGAAGACTGTTTCGTCTATCTAGAAAACACTGCTACGAGTCATGTAGTGTTTTAAGTTTTTTTTTCTCCATATTTCTGGCTCGCAATAAATGACACGCATTCTTTGCAAGTTTTATTTTCGTCAGGTCAGCGCCAAGATAAAATCAAAACCCGGTTTCTTTTTTACAATTTATCATAAACAAATTTTTTATAAATGGAGAACAGACAGATCATTTGTTTTTTGTATAAACATAAATATTTAAGTACTCCGACCAGTCAGCAGATTCACGCTGATTATGTGATTCGTGAAATGATCGACTTAATCGATAACTTATCTAGTTTTAACTGTTTCATAAATCTAGATTAATTATTATATAAATAAAAACTAAGTATTTTTGAGAGTAACTCAATGCGCCTGATGCGTTCGTGTATTTAGTAATAAAAAAGATTTTTATGTTGAAAATTGGGTGAATAATTTACAGATTAGAGTAAGTTTGTAGATTAAGTAATTTCGTATTTCAGTATTATAAATAGAGTTGTTAGAACTTTGAAGTATATACAAAAGGCTTGGGGGTTCTTGTAAATATATAAACATATATATTATATCTTTGCAGTACAGTATCACGCCAGAAATACAAAATATAAGCTCGTGTCGCATCTTCTCTCTCACGACGTACTGCGCTGAAGTCCAATAATAACAAAAACGAGTGCAATAATAATAATAATAATAATAATAATAAAAACAACGTGCGCCGAACGCCTAATCTTCGTCCTTGAAACGGCGGTAAATCGACTGGACGTATGTAAAAACGCACTTCCAATCCGGGCGGCGCATCACCACCATGTCCTCGACATCCAACAGCGGCGCGATCCCCGCGATTTCGCTGAAAATAAAAATTTAAATCACAATTTTTGTCGATTTAATAATAAAGCCCTTTTTTATTTCAAGTACAAATTATATTTTTACCATAAAAATTTATAGAAACTTAAAAAGGGAAATTATTTCAGGGTGCACAGTCTTTGCTTTTTTTTCTTAGTTTCCCCTTTTTTCTTGAAATTTCTCTTTTTACCCCTATTCTCAAAATTTTTCCATTTTTCTCTTTAAATATACGATATCAGGGTGCACAGTCTTTCCCTTTTTTCTTGAAATTCCCCTATTCTCAAAAAACTTCCCCGTTTTCCCCTTTTTTCTTTAAATATACGATATTTGAAATTGTACATATTATTGAATAATAATTAGAGCAATTATAGCATTCAAATAAATTATTTATGAATAAATAAGGTACAGGTTTCAAGTGCAGACCGTCAAACATAAATTTTCTTTAAAAAAAATTGATATAGTACTTTTTAAACAAGTATTAGAAGAGTAACACATTTTATTTTACATGTACAAAGTTAAATACTTAATTAAAAAATGGAATATATTCGGAAGTTTAACTATTTTTTTGCGGGTTCAAATTTCGTTCAAATTTTATATTTTCTGGCGGAAAGCTTGTTAAAAATTGAACTATTTGGTTACAAATATAATTATTTTGTTGAAAAGCTGTCTTTTTGGTTGAAAATCAAACTACTTTGTTAAAAATTAATTTTGTTAAAAATTAATCTTTTTTACTTTGAAATTTTTTTTCTTCATTGGCTAAAAAATCTTTTTTGGTTGAAAACTCAACTCTTGTTGCAAATTCGTGTTTCCGGATTAAAGATTCAACTGTTTTGTAGAAAATTTAAATTTTCTCTGGAAAATTCAATAGTTTGGTAGAGAATTCATCTAATTGGTCGAATTTTGAACTACTTTGTTAAAAATTCATCATTTCAGTTGAAGTTTTTTTTTTGTTTGTTAAAAACTAGGGTTTTTAACTAAAAATTTCAATTTTTGGTTGAAAATTAACCTTAGAATTGAAAATTGATATTTATGTGTTGAAAAATCAACTGCATTGTAGAAAATTCTTCTTTCAAGCTTCAAAATTCAATAATTTGGGCGAAAATTCAATTTTTTCAATTGAAATATAATTTTTTGAATCGAAAATGTTACTATTCGATTTTTGGTTAAGAACTGATGGCTTAATTTAACAATTGAACTATTTTATTCAAAAATTATCTAATTTTTAAAAAAGTTTTTAATTTCGAAATTTAAAAATTAATTTCTTGCTGAGTTACAGTTTTTTTTGAAAATGTGCAAAAAAATCCTTTTGCGCTGTAACCCTGCGATATTTTAAATTGTATCCATTATTGAATAATAATTAAAGCAATTGTAGCACTTAAATAAATGATTTATGATTAAATAAGGTAGACGTTTCAAGTGCAAAGCATTAACAATAAATACTCTTGAAAAAAATTTGAAGATGAACCCTTTTGAAGCAAGTTGAAAATGTGAAAACTGGAGACAGAAGTTATTATCAAATATAAAATTGGAACAGTTACAAAATATATACTACATACTTTTGAAATAAATATTAGAAGATGAACACATTTTAGTTGACATGTGCAAAGTTAAATCACCTAATTAAAAATTGGTATATTTCAAATCTTTACTTGAAAATTTAACTATTTTTAAAACTTTTTTTTTTCGTTGAAAATTCATTTTTTTAAACTCACAATTGAAATATTCCATTTTTGTTTGAAAATTGATCTTTTTTAGTCGGAAATTGAACTATTTGGTTGCAAGTTCCAATTTCGTTCAAAAGTCATATTTTTTGGCAGAAAATTGGATAAAAAATGAACTATTTGGTTGAAAATGAAACTACTTTGTTAAAAATTCATTTTTTTAAACTGAAAATTGCAATTTTTGATTGAAAATTATTATTTTTTATTGAAATATTTTTTAGTTAAAAATTCGAATGTATTATAGAAAGTTCTTTTTTTTTGCTAAAAAAATTCAACAATTTGGTAGAAAATTGGTTTTTTCATTTAAAAATCAGTTTCTTGAAATGGAAATATAGCAATTCCATTTTTGGTTCAAAGTTTATCTTTTTTATTTTGAAAATTCAAATATTTAGTTAAAAATTTATGTAATTTGTTAAAAATTCGTCCTTTTTTGTAAAAAAAGAATCTTCTTGCTTTAAAATTCGACATTTTGCATACAAATTTTCTCTTTTATTGACTAAAAAATCTTTTTTGGTGGAAAACTCAACTCTTGTTGAAAATTCGTGTTTTCGGATTAAAGATTCAACTGTTTTGTAGAAAACTCAATAATTTGGTAGAGAATTCAGCTAATTGGTCGAATTTTGAACTACTTTGTTAAAAATTCATCATTTTAGTTGAAGTTTTTTTTGTTTGTTAAAAACTAGGGTTTTTAACAACAAAATTAATTTTTGGTTGAAAATGAACTTTTTAATTGAAAATTTATATTTTCGTGTTGAAACGAAAATGTAACTATTCGATTTTTGGTTAAAAACTAATGTTCTTAATTCAACAATTCAACTATTTTGTTCAAAAATTATCTTATTGATTGAAAATTTAAAATTGCGAAATTTAAAAATAAATTTCTTTGCTCAGTTACATTTTTTTTAAACGTGCAAAAACATGTTTTTTTTATTGAGTCATATGTACGTATTTAAAAAAAAGTTGACTATTAATTTTTTTAACTGAAAATTTAACTGCCAGTTAAATAATCCACCATTTTAGTTAAATAATCTGTTATTTTATTTTAAAATTAATCTCTTTGGCTGTACATAAATTTTTGTAACTAAAAATGTTATTATTCAATTTTTGATTGAAAAATTATCTTTTTTAATTGCAAATTTTTCTTTTTTTTGTGTAAAAATTAATCTTATTGTTTTAATATTCGTCTTTTTGGTTGAAAATCCAATTCGGGTTAAATCTCCACCATTTTTAGTTAAAAATTCATCTTCTTGGTTTAAAATTCAACTAATTCTGTTGAATATTTATTATTTTAGTTGAAAATTCGTCACTTTGGTTGAACATTAATTTCTTTAACTAAAAATGATCTTTTCGAATTAAAAATTTATCATTTTGTTTGAACATTTCCAACTATTGCAGTTAAAGATTCATAATTTTAGTTGAAAATTCATCACTGTGGTTGAAATTTTGGTTTGAAAATTATTATTTTTTTGTTGGAAATTATTTTTTTCTTATATTGAAAATGGAACTATTCCAATTTTTGTAACCGAAAATTTAACTATTCAATTTTTGATTGACAGTTTATCTTTTTTAGTTGAAAATTCAAGTATTTTGTTAAAAATTCGTCTTTTTTGATAAAAATAAATTTTCTTGCTTGAAAATTCATCTTTTTGGTTTAAAATTCAACTAATTCTGTTGAAAATGTAGCATTTTAGTTGAAATATCATCACTTTTCTTGAAAATGTAACTATTTTCGGAATTTTTTTTTCTTTAGAATATTCTATCATTTTAGCTGAAAGTTCATCTTTTGGGTTGAACATTAATTTCTTCAACTAAAAATGATCTTTTTGAATTGAAAATTTATCATTTTGTTTGTAAAATTTCAACTACGGCAGTTGAAGATTCTAAATTTTAATTGAAAATTCATAATTTTGGTTAAAATTTTTGTCTGAAATTTTTTTTTTTGTAGAAAATTAAACTGAAAATGTTACTATTCTAATTTTTGTAACTGAAAATTTAACTATTCAATTTTTGATTGAGAGTTTATATTTTTTACTTGAAAATTAATGTATTTTCTTAAAAATCCGTATTTTTTGGTAGAAATAAATTTTCTTATTTGAAAACTCATCTTTTTAGCTGAAAATTCAACTAAATCTGTTGAATATTCATCATTTTAGTTGAAAATTCATCACTTCGCATGAAAATGTAACTATTTTTGGAATTTTTTTTTCTTTCGAATATTCTATCATTTTAATTGAAAATTCATCTCTTGGGTTGAACATTAATTTCTTGAAATAAAAATGATCTTTTTGAATTGAAAATTTATCATTTTGTTTGAAAAAATTCAACTATTGCAGTTGAAGATTCTTAATTTTAGTTGAAAATTCATCACTTTGGTTGAAATTTTTGTTTGAAAATTATTATTTTTTGTTGTTAAAAATTCGTTTTTATTGGTAGAAATAAATTTTCTTGCTTGAAAATTCATTTGTTTGGTTTTAAATTTAACTATTCAAATTGAAGATTCATCATTTTAGTTGAAAATTCGTCGGTTTGATAGAAAATTAATCTTTTTGGTTGAAAATTCGTCTATCTTATTGAAAATACAATATTTTTACTTGATAATTAAGGGATTTAAAGCCGGTTAAATTAAATTTTGTATAGTACCCACACTAATTTGACCTAAATATAAAATAAAAAACCTGAATTAAAAATTTGTTTGAATTATTTTTCAAATTCATGGACTTTAAATACAAATTCAAGAAATGATTAAATATGTTTTTAGTATAATTTAATTGATCGATGGTGCTAATATATTTAAGAATATTTTGTAATATAATTTGTAAAGCGGGAAAAGATTTCTATTTGTTTAATAAATTAATAAATCCGAGAATAAATCACGTTTACCCTCGTTTTAACTTGTCAATAATAAATAATGATTGGAGCTATAAAAATACATTTCTGATAGAATTTTGTGGATGTGAATATATATAGATTCAATATTTAAAAATAATAAAAAAAATAAAAATAGATTTCAGATTTCACAAAAATGTCAAGATTTCCGAAAGATTCATCAAAAATACTTACTCAGCTTTTTCAAATGCCAATTGGAAATTTTTTCTCCGATCTTCAGGGCGGAGGCTGTGATAATCGAAAGCTTCTGGCCTAAAATGATGAAGAAGTGCACAGAAAGCTAATCCATTGCTCCAGCTTGTCGAGAAATTATCCAGCTGGACATTCTGAAAAAAGAAAAATTTTCTTTGTAACATTTTTTGTTGTTTTTTTTTTTACTTTGGCTTGAATTTAGATTTGATGTATATTTTCTAGCAACCTTTTTTTATTTCTTTATTTTATGGGGAAAGTCAGGGGATTTTTTTAGTCAGGGAAAAGTCTGGGATTTTGAATAAAATCTGGCACTAGTCATGGAATTTCTATAAGAGGCAGTTTAATCTTTTATGTTTGACAATTTTACTATTTGGTTTAAAATTCATCTTTGTAGGTGAAAGGTTCAAGTATTTGATTCAAAATTTAATTATTTCGTTAAAAATTCAAGTATTTTGTTGAAAAGTCATCTTTTTTGCTTGAAAATTCAACTGTTTTGTTACACACGTGTATATTTGGACAGAAAATTCGTCCTTTTGGATTGAAAATTCATCTTTGTCGAAAATTAAAGTGTCTTCTAAAAAATTGAATTATTTGGTTGAAAATGTAAATTTTTGGTTGAAAATTCATCTTCGTAGGTAGAAAATTCAATTAGTTGGTTAACAATGCAAGTATTGTGTTAAAAGGTCATCTTTTTTGTTTGAAAATTCAACTGTTTTGTTGAACATTAGTCTATTTGGACAAAAAATTCGTTTTTTGGATTGAAAACACAGCTTTTTTGTTAAAAAGTTCAACTGTCTTATAAAAATTCAATTATCTGTTTGGAAATTCGATAATTTTTTTGGTTACAAATTTATGGTCCAAAATTCAACTGTTTTGTTGAAAGTTTGACCTTAGGATTGAAAATTTATCTTTTATAACTTAAATAAATTTTAATTTTTTCAAATTTTAATCTTATATTTTATTGTTTTATTCCTTGCATATAAATGCAATGTTAAAAATGTTAATTTATTCGTCTTGCGTTTTTATTTCTATTCATTTTTTGTTGTACTTGTTTCCTCCTACAAAATATATATTATATTAGTAGAAGTTTCATCTTTTATGGATAAAAATGTAACTGTCTGATTGAAAATTAATCTTCTTTGGTTGAATATTCAACTATTTGGTTGGAAATTCGTCTTTTTTGGTTTTATTCAACTGTTTTTGATAAAACATATTGTTTGGTTGAAATAATTAAAATATCCACTCTTACATTATTCGTCAAAATTTATATTTTTTGCTTGAAAATTGAACTTCTTGGTTGAAGGTTGAACTTCTTTGTTAAAAAATCATTTCTCTGTTGAAAATTTAACTATTCCAGTGAAATATTTATAATTTTAGTTGAAAATTTATCTCTTGGGTTAAAAGTTTAAATATTTTCTTAAAAATGGATTTTTTTATTGAAAATTTAACTACTCAGGTAAAAGTTGAACAACCTTGTTGAAAATTAATTTTTTGTTTGAAGGTTCATCTCTTTGGCTGAGAATTCATATATTTTGTTGAAAATTCATCTTTTTTTGTTGAATTCAACTATTGTTGATTTAAAATTAAAATCTTGTTGAAAATATTTACTATTACTTTATTTGTTGAAAATTAATCTTTGTTGGTGGAAAGTTAACTACTTAGTTGAAGGTTGAACCACTTTGTTGAAAAATCATTTATTTCTTGAAGATTCATAATTTTAGTTGAAAATTAATTTCTTTGGTTTAAAATTCTTTGCTTTTATTGTTTTTGTTGAAAATTTGGAAATTGATGTTTTTTGACTACTTTGATTTAGGAAGATTTATTTAGGGATCGTATTTTATGAAAATGCACTGGTTAAATAACTAAAAATTTAACTATTCTAGTACAATATTCATACTTTTAGATGAAATCTGATCTCTTTGGTTAAAAGTTTACATATATTTTTTAAATTGGTCTTTTTTATTGAAAATTCAACTACATGGGTAAAAGTGGAACTACTTTCTTAAAAGTTTATTTTTTCGGTTTACGGTTCATCTCTTTCTTTGAATATTCAACTATTTTTTTGAAAATTCGTCTCTGGTTAAAAATTGAATCTGTTTAGTACAAATTTCAACCTTTTTGGATGAAAATGCAACTATTTGACTGAAAATTAATCTTCTTTGGTTGAGGATACAACTATTTTGTTGAAAATTCATTTGTTTTGATGAATTTAACTGTTTCTAATTTAAAATAAAAATCTTTGTTGAAATATCTACTATTACATTATTTGTTGAAAAATTATTTTTTTGGTGGAAAGTTTAACTACCTAGTTGAAGGTTGAAGCACATTGTTAAACAATCATTTATTTGTTAAATCTTCATCATTTTAGTTCAAAATTCATTTCTTTGGTTTAAAATTCATTTTTGTAAATTGAAAAATTTATTTTTTTCAGTTGATAAATTAACTATTCTAGTAGAAGATCCATAATAATTGAAAATTCATCTCTTTGGTTAAATGTTTGAATATTTTGTTAACATTTTTTATTTTTTTATTTGAAGGTTCATCTCTTTGGCTGAGAATTCAACTATTTTGTTGAAAATTAATCTTTCTTGGTTGAATTCAACTATTTCTGATTTAAAATAAAAATCTTGTTTGTTTGAAATATCTACTATTACTTTATTTGTTGAAAATTCATCTTCGTTGGTGGGAAATTGAACAAAATTGTACCACTTTATTGAAAAAAAATATATTTGTTGAAGATTCATCATTTTGGTTGAAAATTCATTTCTTTTGTTCAAAATTCGCTTTGTAAAATAAAAAATTAATTTTTTCAGCTGAAAATTTAACCATTCGAGTGGAACATTTATAATTTCAGTTAAAAATTGAACTACTCAGGTAAAAGTTGAACTACCTTATTACATTTTTTTTTAAGGTTCATTTCTTTGGCTGAGAATTCAAATAGTTTGTGTAAAATTGATATTTTTTGATTGAATTCAGCTGTTTTTGATTTAAAATAAAAATCTTATTTGTTTGAAATATCTATTATTACGTTATTTGTTCAAAATTTATCATTTTTGGTTCAAAAGACTTTTTTTTTGTTAAAAATTTTGAAATTGGAAGATTCTCGGCTACCTTGATTTAGGAAGATTTCTTTGGGGATCGTTATTTTGTGAAAATTCACTGAATGAATAACGGAAAATTCAACTATTCTAGCAGAATATTCATAATTTTAGTTTTAAATTGATCTCTTTGGTTAAAAGTTTGAATATTTTCTTAAAAATTGATTTTTTTTATTGAAAATTCAACTACTTGGGTAAAAGTTGAACTACCTTAACAAAAAACTTCCTTTAAAATTTTTTTGTTTTTTTTTTGTTTGAAGGTTCATTTCTTCGGTTGACAATTCAACTGTTTTGTTGAAAATTCATATTTTTTTGTTTCATTCAGCTGTTTTTGATTTAAAATTAAAATCTTGTTTGTTTAAAATATCTAGCATTACATTATTTGATGAAAATTCATCTTCGCTTTCGTTTGTTCAATATTCATTTTTTAAAATTAAAAATTAATTTTTTCAGCTGAAAATTTAACCATTCGAGTGGAATATTTATAATTTCAGTTGAAAATTCATCTCTTTGGTTAAAAGTTTAAATATTTGATTATTTTAATTGAAAATTGAACTACTTAGGTAAAAGTTGAACTGCCTTATTAAAAAATTTATTTTTAATAAGGTATTATTTTTCTATTTTCTTTATTATTTATTTACTATTTTTTTTAAATTCATATTTTTGGCTGAATTCAGCTGTTTTTGATTTAAAATAAAAATATTGTGTTTGTTTAAAAGGTCTAGTATTACATTATTTGTTGAAAATTCATCTTTGCTGGTTGAAAATTGAACTATTTAGTTGAAGATTGAACCACTTTGTTAAAAATCATTTATTTGATGAAAATTCATCATTTTAGTTGAAAATTAATTTATTTCGTTGAAAATTCGTGTTTTTTTTTGTTGACAATTTTTTAATTAAAGTTTTCCGGCCACCCTGATTTAGGAAGATTTCTTTGAGGAGCGTATTTAAATTATATTATTATATAATTAATATATTAAATTATATATTATATTAAATTGAATGCCCATATTAAATTGATCTCTTTGGTTAAAAGTTTAAATATTTTGTTAAAAATTGATCTTTTTTATTGAAAATTCAACTACTTGGGTAAAAGTTGAACTATCCTGTTAAAAATTTATATTTTTTTGTTTGAAGGTTTATTTCTTTTGCTGAGAATTCAACTGTTTTGTTGAAAAGTCAACTTTTTTGGTTGAATCCAGCTTTTTTTGATTTAAAATTAAAATCTTGTTTGTTAAAAATATCTAGTATTAAATTATTTGATGAAAATTCATCTTTGCTGGTTGAAAATTGAACTATTTAGTTGAAGATTTAATCACTTTGTTAAAAATTTATAATTATAGTTGAAAATTCATTTATTTTGTTGAAAATTCGTTTTCAAAAATTAAAAATTAATTTTTTTAGTTGAAAATTTAACTATTCGAGTGGAAAATTAATCTTTTTTGGTTGGATTCAACTATTTTTGGTTTAAAATTAAAATCTTGTTTGTTTGACACATCTACTATTACTTTATTTGTTCAAAATTTATCTTTGTTGGTGGTAAATTGAACTACTTAGTTGAAGGTTGTACCACTTTATTAAAAAATAATGTATTTGTTGAAGATTCATCATTTTACTTGAAAATTCATTTCTTTTGTTCAAAATTCATTTCTTTAAATTAAAAATCAGTTTTTTTAGTTGATGAATTAACTATTCCACTGGAATATTCATAATTTTAGTTGAAAATTCATCTCTTTGGTTAAAAGTTTGAATATTTTGTTAAAAATTAATTTTTTTAAAATTGAAAATTCAATTACATAGGTAAAAGTTGAAATACCTTGTTAATTATTTTTTTATTTGAAGGTTCATCTCTTTGGATGAGAATTCAACTTTTTTTTTTTAAATTAATCTTTTTTGGTTGAATTCAACTATTTCTTATTTCAAATTTAAATGTTGTTTCTTTAAAATATCTATTATTACGTTATTTATTGAAAATTCATTTTCTTTGGTTCAAAATTCCTTTTTTTTTTGTTAAAAATTTTAAAGTTTGAAGTTTTTCGGCCACCTTGATTTAGGTATATTTCTTTGGGGACCGTTATTTTGTGAGAATGCTCTAAATGAATAACTAGAAATTTAACTGTTCTAGTGGAATATTCATAATTTTAGTTGAAAATTTATCTCTTTGGTTAAAAGTTTCAATATTTTGTTAAAAATTGATCTTTTTAATGGAAAATTCAATTACTTAGGTAAAAGTTGAACTACATTTTTAAATTTTTTTATTTTTTTATTTGAAACATCATCTCTTTGGCTGAGACTTCAACTATTCTGTTGAAAATTAATCTTTTTTGGCTGAATTCAACTATTATTTTGATT
>CAKNXH010002112.1:149990-171312 GCA_932178445.1 Andricus quercusramuli | reverse complement strand
CAACTATTTTGTTGAAAATTAATCTTTTTTGGTTGAATTCAACTATTTTTTTTTAATTAAAATCTTGTTTGTTGAAAATATCTACTATTACTTTATTTGTTTAAAATTCAACTTTGTTGGTGGTAAATTGAACTACTTAGTTGAAGGTTGTACCACTTTATTAAAAAATAATGTATTTGTTGAAGATTCATCATTTTAGTTGAAAATTCATTTCTTCTGTTCAAAATTCATTTCTTAAAATTAAAAAGTAAATTTTTCAGCTGAAAATTTAACTATTCGAATGTAATATTTATAATTTTGGTTGAAAATTCTTCTCGTTGGTTGAAAGTTTAAATATTTCATTAAAAACTGACTGTTTTAATTGAAAATTCAAGTACTTAGGTAAAAGTTAAACTACCGTATTAAAAATTATTTTTTTTGTTTGAAGGTTTATGTCTTTGGCTGAGAATTCAACTTTTGTTTAAAATTCATATTTTTTGGTTGAATTCAGCTGTTTTCGATTTAAAATTAAAATTTTGTTTGTTTAAAATATAACTAAAGACTCAACTATTCTAGTTGAATATTCATAATTTTAGCTGAAAATTCATCTCTTGGGTTAAAAGTTTGAATATTTTGTTAAAAATTGATCTTCTTTATTGAAAATTCAACTACTTGGGTTAAATTAATTATAAGTTCGTTTTTTTTTGTTAAAAATTTTGAAATATGTTTTTCGTCCAACTTGATTTGGGAAGATTTCTTTGAGGATCGTATTTTATGACTCAACTATTCTAGTTGAAAATATGAATTAAATATGAATTAACTACCTTAAAAAAAATTCCTTCAAAATCTTGTTTGTTTAAAATATCTAGTATTACAATATTTGTTAAAAATTCATCTTTGCTGGTTGAAATATTGCTGGTTGCTGGTTGGAACATTTATAATTTTAGTTGAAAATTCATCTCTTCGGTTAAAAGTTTAAATATTCGAATAAAAATTTATTATTTTAATTGAAAATTGAACTACTTAGGTAAAAGTTGAACTGCCTTAATAAACATTTATTTTTAATAAGGTATTATTTTTCTATTTTCTTTATTATTTATTTACTATTTTCTTTGAAATTCATATTTTTTGTTGAATTCAGCAGTTTTTCATTTAAAATAAAAATCTTGTTTGTTTAAAATATCTAGCATTACATTATTTGATGAAAATTCATCTTTGCTGGTTTAAAATTGAACTATTTAGTTGAAGATTGAAACATTTTGTTAAAAATCATTTATTTGTTGAAAATTTATCATTTTAGTAGAAAATTAATTTTTTTCGTTGAAAATTAATTTTTTTTTGTTACAAATTTTCTAATTGAAGATTTCCAGCCACCCTGATTTAGGAAGATTTCTTTGGGGATCGTATTTCGGGAGTTATAACAACGGCTTTGTGGCACGGAGTTGTATGAAAATGCACTGGTTGAATGTGTGAATATAACTTTCTGAAAATACGTCAAGCACTTACGCTACCTCGTATTCTTTGGTTTTGGCACGGCACCACGCCAACAGTCGTTCCTTTATCTGGACTGCATTGTTTTGCACCACGGGATCGGTAAACTTGAACTGAAAATCCTTCCCCGGAGTTTTCGGAGTGCTAAAAAAAAAGAATTTTTCCAAAATAAATTTAATGTTTCAATTTAAAAGCCGTAAAATTCGACAATTTTAAATTAAAAACTGTGCATCATAAAACAGAAACTGAAATTGAAGAAGAATTTTAAACAGAATCTTTAAATTGAAGAATTTTAAATAAGAGCTTTCAGAGTTATATAGTTTTAAATTTAAATAATTGGAAATTCAACAATTTCAATTTGAAAACCTCAATAGTTAAATAGCAGACTTCACACTCTGTCCCCTATTCCTCTTTTTACCTCTTTTAAGAAAAAAATACCTCTTCTTTTACTGTTTTTAAGAAACTTTAACTTTTTCTCGTTTCTTCGCTTAAATTTGAACAGAATTAATAGAACCCCATAAAGAAATCCAACTATTCTTGGTTAAAAGTTGATTCTTTTTTGATGAAAAGTTCACTATTAAATTTTGATTGAGAATTCATATCTTTTGGATTAGAATTTTTGGTCGAAAATTCAACTGTTTTTAAATATCCGTGTTTTTGGATTGCAAATTCATCTTTTTGGTAGAAAAGTAAACTTTTATGGTGGAATTAAGTTAACTCTTTTTTAATTTAAAAGTCCACTATTATATTTTTTAACAGAATTCATCTTTTTTGGTTATGAAATAATTTTTTAATTATTATTTTTATTATTATATTTTCATTTTTCATCTCTTTTGTTTTAATTTTAATAATTTTCCTTTTTCCGACGTAAAATTTATATCTTTTGGTAGAAAATTCATCTTTCTGGTTAAAAATGCAACTATTTTACTAAAAATCGATCTGGTTTGCTTGATGAATGAACTATTTTCTTAAAACTGCATCACTTTTGGGTTTACTCCACTTTTTTTTATTTAAAATTAAAATCTTTTCTTTCAAATATCAACTATTATATTTTTGGTTGAAAATACAACTACTTGGTTAAAAGTCGAACTGCTTTGTTAAAAATTAACTTTTTTTGGTTCAAAATTCATCTGTTTTGGTTGAAAATTTATTTGGTTAAAAAGTAATCTTTTTTTGGTGGAAAATGCAACTACTTAATTGAAAGTTAATCTACTTGGTTCAAATTTTTTTTTCATCATTGAAGATACATCTCTTTGGTTTACATTTTTATTACTTTGTTGAAAATTCGTTTTTTCGACGTAAAATTTATTTTTTCAGTCGTGAATTGTTTCGGTTGAGAATTCATCTTTTTTTGGATTGAAAATGTTGAAAATTGAAAATTCAACTGAATTCTAAAAAATTCTGCTTTTTGGCTTGAAAATTCAACGAGTTGGGATTTGGTAGAAGTTTATTCTTTTTTGTTTGCAAAATCGACCATTTTTTCGAAAATTGATCTTTGTAGGTCTAAAATTAAACTACGTGATTCAAAATTAATCTATTTTGTTGAAAATTCGTTCTGTTTTTGTTGAAAATTAATTTTGTTAACTGAAAATTCAACTTTTTGGTTTAAAATTCAACTGTTTTGTTGAACATCCGCCTTTTTGGAAAGTAAATTCGTCTTTTTGGATAGAAAAATCATTATAATTTTTGTTCAGAATTCACCTCTTTTGAGAAAATTTAATTATTTTTTTTTTAAATATTACTATTTCGTTAAAAAGTCATCTTTTTCGGCAAAAATTGAATTATTTGGTTGAAAATTGAAATATTTTGTAAAAAATTAAGTTTTTTTTATAGAAAATTCCACTAGTTTGTTGGAAATTCAACGGGTTTGTAGAAAAGTTGCATTTTTGGCTTGAAAATTTCACTATTTTGTTAATATTTTTCTCGTTCTTGACTGAAAAATATTTTTTAGTTGCAAATTTGTCTTTTTGGTATGAAAAGTCATCTCTTTGGGTTAAAAATGTAACTGTTAGGTGGAAAGTTAATCTGTGTTGGTTTAAGATTCATCTATTTTGTTGAAAATTCGTCTTGTTCGGTTCCATTCAACTGTTTTTGATTTTAAAATAAAATTTTTTTTTGTTTAAAGTATCGAATATTACATTATTTTTTAAAAATTTATCTTTATTTGTTGAAAATTCAACTGCTTGGTTGAAAGTTAAACTACTTTGTGACAAATTTATTTTGTTGGTTGAAGATTCATGACTTCAGTTGAAAATTCATCTCTGCTTGAAAATTTAACTATTTTTTTCAAAAGTCGTTTTTTTAGCCAAAAATTAATTTTATTCACTGAAAATATTACTACTCTATTTTTGTTTTGAAATGTATCATTTTTAGTTTAAAAATTATGTATTTTGTTAAAAAATCGTCTTTTGGTTGGAAATTCGTCTTTTTGGTTCAAAATTCAACTACTTGATCAAAAGTTGAACTATTTTGTGAAAAATTAATTTTTTTATTGAAGAATTATTTATTTAGTTCAAAATTTAACTATTCTGCTAAAAATTCGTTTTTTTGCTTATTGAAAATTCAAATCTTTTGGTTGAAAATTAACTTTCTTGTTGAAATCTCATATTTTCGTGTAAAAAATTTGGTTGAAAATGAACTTTTTTGTTGAAAATTCATATTTTTGGGTTGAAAATTAATTGTTTAGTAGAAACTTAGCCTCTTTGGTTTAAAAATTTCACAATTTGGTTGATATATTTTTGTTTTTTTGCTGAAAAATCTTTCTTGGTTGAAAATTCAACATTTTTTGTTGAAAATATTTCGCTTTGAAATCTTAGAAGCTGTGAAGTCTGTAATAACATTAAATTTAAAACGTTAAAAAATTGATAATTTCCGGTTTAAACTTTATAATTTGTTTAATTTATAAAGCTTTAACTTCATTTTTTGACGTTTTCGATTTAAAATTATTATATATACATAGTGAAAGTTTCGAAATTGAATTATTTTCTATTATAATATTTTAAATAATTTGGATTTTTTTAATCCTTCGAAATTTTTAAATTTTCAACATGAAACTGAGAAATTTATATTACCTTGGCGAACTTGGTGCACTATTTTGTCGGTCGAGTTGGCGAAATTTCGCAAAAGGTGACATAGGCTTCTTTATTGGCGCTGAAAATAATTGTTCTTGTTAATAATTTAATTTAATAAAAATTTCATTTAGTAGTAAAAAAAACTCTGGATCCGCATGCACCGATTAGACTCGCTCGATTAATTTTCTATTCATACTAGCCGATTTATACTAATTAACTAATTGTAGTTTTATTATGTATTTTCGTATGTAAGCAATCCGTATTAAGAAAATGTTTATATTTTCCAAAATCTAAAAAAATACTGCACTCGTCACTTAAGAACTAAAAAGGTTTTATAATATTTTAGAAATATCTCTTGAAATATGATAATGAAATAAAAATAAAATATAGAAATATGAAACTTAAACTAAAATAAAAATAAAATATAGAATCAGAATTTTATATTTTACTAGTTAATTCGTTTTTAAATACGGTGACTAAGACTACGCATTTAATATGAAATAATCGAATAAAATTTTCAATGGGAAATTTCGAGAAAATCTTTTTATAGATAAGGATTTTAATATTTGAATTTAATTTTGAATGTATGGTATGTGCCGTGTGGTGCGTGTTTCGAAGATGGGTTTTAATATTTAAGCGTAAAATTTAATTGAATTAATTGTCAGAAAGCAAAAAAAAATTATTTGGGAAAATTGAGGGCTTATTTCGAAATTGAGGACCCAAAGTAAAGAGTCGTTTAATAAATAATAGTTTTGATTAATATGGTTCGGGTGTTAAAATTGATTTCCATTTTTTCTTAAAAAGTTTAAATTTTTCGTATATAATTTAATATATAACTCAAGTTGTGTGTTATTATATATTGTTAGTATTTTTCATTTCCAGATACCTGCAAACCAATACTTATCTAATCACTCTTGTATTCTAATTAAGAAAATTTCACAAAACTCTGTTATTATTGAATATCAAGTTATTGCAAAAGTTTCTAACCTAAAGACCAGAATTAAAGATTATTTTGCTAAAATTCGAGGTAAAAAACAAATGCAAATTCAACTACTGAGTTCAAAAATAGGTACATAGTACCAGGGTGTTGTACCCTACCTGGAAAACCTGGAATTGTCGGGGAATTTTTATATATCTGGAAAAACATGGAAATGACCAGGATTTTTTTTGTCAGGGATTTTTTTTTAGAGCGTGCTTAATTTTTTCTGAATTTTAATATAAAATTGAATATAAATGATTCTTTATTCAACAATTTTGTCGGAAACTTTTTTTTTTAATTAATTTTTTTAACTGAAAATTTAACAATTCTATTTTTGGTTGAAAATTGATAATTTTTAGTAGAAAATTTATGTATTTTGTTGAAAGTTTGTTCTTTTTGATAGAAAACTAATATTTTTGGTTAAAAATTCGAAAATTTCTTTTAAATTTTTTCTTCCTCTTGACATAAAAATCATCCTTAGTTAAAAATTCACCTCATGCTGAATAATCGTCTTTTTTGTTTAAATTCAACTGTTTTTGATTAAAAATGGGGATGTTAAACTCTTTTGTTAAAAATTAATGTTTTTAGTTGAAGATTCATTATTTAAATTGGGGGTGAAAATTACAATTTTTTTCACTGAAAATTCAATTTTTCTAGTTGAATATTCCATCATTTTAATAAAAAATGCATCTCTTTCGTTGATTATTAATTTTTTAAACTAAAAATTCAACTATCCAATTTTTTGTTGAAAAATGATATTTTTTAGTTGAAAATTCGTCTTTTTTTGTAGACATTATTCTTCTTGGTTAAAAATGATTCTTTTTTGTTAAAAATTTAATTATTCTTGTTAAAGATTCATTAATTTAGTTGAAAATTTATCTTTCTTGTTTAATATTCAACTATTCCAGTTGAAGATTCATAATTTTAGTTGAAAATTTATCTCTTTGGTTGAAATTATTATTTTTTAAACTGAAAATGTAACTAAATATTCCAATTGAATATTCCATCATTCTGGTTAAAAATTCATCACTTTGTGCCAAAATTATTTTTTTGGCTTAAAATTGAACTATTCCATTCTTGGTTGAAAATTAAAGTTTAAAAAAATTTTGTAGGTAAAAGTTAAACTGTTCCAGTTGAGGATTCATGATTTCAATTGAAAATTCATAATTTTGTTTGAGAATGTGACTATTTTTTTTAAATTAGTTTTTTTTTTTGAAAATTTTTTTGTAAACTAAAAAATGAATATTCCATAATTTTAGTTGAAAATTCATCTCTTTCGTTGAACAATAATTTTTTTAACTAAAAATTTAACTATTTAATTTTTAGTTGAGAATTTATATTTTTTAGTCGAAAATTTATGTGTTTTGTTGAAAATTCAATTATTCGAGTTAAAGATTCATAATTTTAGTTGAAAATTAATCTTTTTGGTTTAAAATTTAACTATTTCAGTTGAAGATTCATAACTTTAGTTGAAAATTCATCTCTTCAGGTGAATATTATTTTTTTTTTTAACTGAAAATGTAACTATTCCATTTTTGGTTGAAAATTAAACAAAAGAAAATTTGTTTCATTAAAAATTCAACTATTTTGTTGAAAATTCATGTATTTTGTTGATTTTTTTTTTAAATTAATCTTCATGTTTGATAATTCATCTTTTTGATTGAAAATTCAATGATTTCAGTTAAAGATTTAAAATTTTACTTTAAATTTATCACTTTGGGTGAAAATTAATTTTTTAAACTCAAAATTTAACTATTTCATTTGTGTTTGCAAATTAATTTCAAACCATTTGTTAAGTTAAAAATTCAACTTATTCGTTGAAAATACAGGTATTTTGTTAAAGAATCGTCTTTTTTGTTAGAAAAATAATATCTTCTTATTTGAAAATTCATCTTTTTGGTTGAGAATGCAAGCGTTACATTTAAATAAACATTATTTTAAATATCATTTAAGAAAGTAAACATTTTTTTTAACTGAAAATTTAAGTATTCTATTTTTGTTTGAAAAATGGTATTTTTTTAGATAAAAATCAATTTATTTGGTTTAAGATTGATCCTTTTAGTTAAAAATTCATGTATTTTGTTGAAAAATCGTCTTTATTGGTAAAAAAGTAATCCTTTTCTTTGGAAGTTCAAATATTTAGTTGAAAAGTCATTTATCTTGTTGAAAATGCAATATTTTTTTTTAAATTAGGAATTTGAAGCGGTTTGAATTGAATTTAATAAAGTACCCACATTATTCTACCTAAATATGCACTGAATTTTAACACATAAGAAGATAAAGAAAACATGTCTTTGAATTATTATTCAAATTCATGAACTTCAAAGACAAATTCAAGAAATTATTGAACATTTTTTTAGTTTCATTTAATTATTAAATTAATCAATAGTGCTTATGTATTTGAAAATATCTTATAATATAATTTTTTAAAGCTTTCTAAATTAAACATATTAATTGAATCCCTAAAAACTGAAAAAACATGTTTTATAACAAAACTCGCGAAAATTATACCGGGGGAAAACCTGGAATTGTCAGGAATTTTTTTTCGCACCCCTGACTACGCATATTCGAATTTTAATATAAAATCATAGTCGCCTCCTTCAAATCCTTGAGTTTTTTACGGTAGGAAAATAAAAAAATAAAAATTCCATACACTATTTTACTTTCATCTTAATTAATTTTGTAATATAATATAAATAATATAAATTAAAAGTAAAATTCCTATTTAGATAAAGAACTTTAGATATAAAAGTTCCAAACACGCTCGTTGATTGTTAATAAAAAAAATTATAAAAATCTGAAAAGGGGCGTATAATAAATTAAATTATAAATATTCATTCAGGTAAAATTTGTTGAGATTTATAGAATCAGTAACATATACTGTAAATCGAGGTATAGATGACGAAAAAAAGCATCGAGGGCAAAAGCAATTGGAAAATTTAATAATAATGATTGTAAGAAATAAAACTGTAAAGGAAAAAGAAAGGAAATAAAAATTGGAAAAGAGAAAAATAATAGGCTGAAAAATTAGGATTGAAAAAAAATCCAAAATAATAATAAAAAGAGAGAGAAAATGTTTAAATATTTAAAAATAAAGAAAGATAAAAGGTATACAAGATTTGGCTTCCGAATAAAAAAAGTAATTTTTAAATCGGATAATAGCTTCTCGTCCGTTTTTTTATTCGAAAATTTACAAAAATTTCGCATGGGCCAAAATGCAATCCCCTCAAAATATTAGTACCCTCTCTCAAAGGCCGGGCTGTTATTTTTCTGAGTTTGGTAGCTATATTCATTTGTCGAAAAGTTTCTTGACTAATACCAGTTTTTCCCAAATTCAAAAAAGGCGATTTTTGATTGCCTGAAGAAAATTTAAACAAAACCCATGACTTTGAATTTTGTGCCAAATAAGTTTTAGCCAAATTAAACTTTTGAACAATTGAATACCTATATTCAATTCAGGGTGGTATTGGGAGGGTAGGGTGGCCGCATGTCAGGGAAAACTTGTAAATCAAGGATTTTTTTGTCGGTCAGGGAAAATCAGGGAGAAGTCGGGGATCTAAAAAAAATTGCAAAAGTTAGGGAATTTCTGTGAAAAGCATTTTAAGTAACTATTAGGAATAATCAGGGCTGCCACACAGTCACTTTTAGTACTTTTTTTTCTCAAAATTCTTTTTGTCAAAGTCTCATAAATTTACTTTCTTGAATTCTTTTTAAATCTTTTAGGGTATTTAAAAAGATTCACAGAAATTTGTAATAGATTTCAATAATTTGAAAAGATTTCGAAGGATTTTAAAGATTGCATGGTATTTGAAAAAATTCCAAGGAATTTGCAAGAGCTTTAAAAAATTTCAAAGGAATTTACAAGAGCTTTGAAAAATTTCAAAGAATTTTAAAAGATTCCAAAGGATTAGAAATATCTTAGGGTATTTTGAATAGACTTCAATAATTTGAAGGAATTTTAAAATTTAGTTAATATTTTAGGGTATTTCTAAAAATTCCAAGGAATATTCGATATCATTAAAAGATTTGACTGGATTTGAAATATCTTCGAGTATTTTTAATAGATTTCAATCATTTTCATTGTTCGAAAGGATTTAAAAAGATTGTAGGTTATTTTAAAAAATTCCAAAGCATTTCCAAGAGATTTTCAAAATTTCAGGGGATTTCAACGGGCTTCAATGATTTTAAAGGATTTAACAAAATTTTCATGGGGTTTGAAGAATATCCTAGAATTTCGGAAGATACGGAAAAAATTTATAAGAGCTATAAGGATTTAGGATATTGTAATATTTTTATAATATTTTAATGGATTTCAAAACATTTATTTACAAGAATCGGAGTATTTTGTAGAATTGTAGATATTTTAAAACATTTCAAGGTATTGCAAAAGATTTTCAAGAATTTCAAAGATTTTACGATATTTGTGAAAATTCCGAAGAATTTGTAAGAGCTTTCAAACATTTCAAGCTATTTCAGAAGATTTTAAAGTATTTGAAATATCCTAGGATATTTTTAATAGATTTCAATAATCTGAATTGATTCTAAACAATTTTAAAGATTTCACGGTATTTTTAAAAATTTAAAGGAATTTTCAAGAGCCTTAAAAGTTTAGGATATTTTTAAAAATTCCAAGAAATTTTCAAGCGCTTTGAAAAGTTTCAAGAGATTTCAAAAGGTTTCAGAGGATTAGAAGTATTTTAGGGTATTTACAAAAAATATAATGAATTTTCAAGAGATTAAAAAAATTTCAAGTGAAATCCAAGGATTTCAATGATTTGAAGGGATTTAACAAAACTTGTATGGGGTTTTAATGAATTTCCTATAATTTTTAAAGATATGGAATGATTTTATAGGAGCTATTAGGTTTTAGGGTATTGAAAGTTTCCAAGGAATTTTGGGGTATTTCTAAAATTCCAAGGAATTTTCAAGAGCTTCAGAAGATTTCAAAAGATGTTATCGGATTTGAAATATCTTATGGCTTTTTTAATAGATTTCAATAATCAGAAATGATTCCAAAGTATTTTTAATATTTGAGTGTATTTTGAGGAATTCCGAGGAATTTTTTATAGATTAAAAAAATTTCAAGGGATTTCAACAGATTTTGAAGGACTTAAAATGTCTTAGGGCGTTTAAAAAAATTCCAAGGAATTTTTTATTTATTTCAATGATTTAAGGGGATTTCAAAGGATTTAAAATATTTTAGGACATTTCAAAAGATTCCAACGCATTTTTAAGAAAAGGAAAAAATTTCAAGAGAATACCAAAAATTTAATTATTTTCAAGGAATCTAACCAAATTTTTGTGGGGTTTTAAAAAATTTCCATGAATTTTGAAACTTATAGAACGATTTTATAGGAGCTACAAGGTTTTAGGATATTTTAAAAGATGCCAAAGGGATTTTATAAGATTTAAATAATTTAAAGAGACTTCAAAGAATTTAAAGGATCTTAGGGTATTTTTAAGAATTCTAAGAAATTTGAATGAGTTTAAAAAATGTCGAGGGATTTCAGAAGGTTTTAAAGGATTTGAAATATTCCAGGGTATTTTTAATAGATTTCAATATTCTGAAGTGATTTCAAAGGATTTTTAAGATTTTAGTGTATTTTTAGAAATTCCAAGCAAAGTTTGATACATCAACAAATTTTCAAGGGACTTCAAAAGATTTTAAAGGATTTCAAATATCTTAGGGTATTTTTAATATATTTGAATAATCTGAAGTGATTCCAAAGGAATTTTAAGATTTCAGGTTATTAAAAAATTTTAAAGATATTTTCAAGAGCTTTGAAAAGTTCCAAGGGATTTTCAATAATTTGAAATAATTTAGGGTGTTTTAATAAAATTCCAAGGATTTTCCAGAGTTTAAAAACATTCCAAGAGAGTTCCAAAAATTTCGAAGGATTTGAAATATTTAGCGCATTTTAAAACATTCCAAGGAATTTTTGACAGCTTTCAATAATTTGAATTTTAAATAATTTTTGAATTAAAAAATGTCAATGGATTTCAGAAGATTTTAAAGGATTTGAAATATTTTTGGAAATTCCAAAGAATTTTTAATAAATTAACAAAATGTCAAGGAATTTTAAAAGATTTTAAAGGACTTTAAATATCTTAGGGTATTCATAATATATTTCAATAATCTGAAGTGGTTCCAAAGGATTTTTAAGATTTTAAGGTATTAAAAAATTTTAAAGCTATTTTCAAGAGCTTTGAAAAGTTCCAAGGGATTTTCAATGATTTGGAATAATTTAGGGAATTAAAAGAAATTCCAAGGATTTTCCAGAGTTTAAAAACATTTCAAGAGAGTTCCAAAAATTTGAAAGGATTTGAAATATTTAGGGTATGTTAAAAGATTCCAAGGAATTTTCGACAGATTTAAATAATTTGAATTTAAAATAATATTTTAATTGAAAAATGTCAATGGATTTTTGAAGATTCTAAAGGATTTGAAATATTTTCAGAAATTCCAAGGAATTTCTAATAGATTAACAAAATTTCAAGGGATTTTAAAAGATTTTGAAGGACTTTAAATATCTTAGGGTGTTTTCAATATATTTGAATAATCTGAATAATTGAATAATCCAAAGGATTTTTGAGATTTTAGGGTATTTTTAGAAATTCCAAGGAATTTTTAATTGATTAACAAAATTTCAAGGGATTTTAGAAGATTTTTAAGGATTTGAAATATTTTAGGACATTTCAAAAGATTCCAAAGCATTTTCAAGAGAAGGAACAAATTTTAAGAGAATTTCAAGAATTTTAATGATCTTAGCGTATTTTCAAGAATTCGAAGAAATTTTTAAGAGCTTAAAAAGTGTCAATGGATTTCAGAAAATTTTAAAGGATTTGAAATATTTTTAGAAATTCCAAGGAATTTTTAATAGATTCAAAAAGATTTGTAAGATTTTAGGGTATTAAAAAATTTCAAAGATATTTTCAAGAGCTTTGAAAAGTTCCAAGGGATTTTCAATAATATGAAAAAATTTAGGGGCTTTTAATAAAATTCCAAGAATTTTCCAAAATTTAAAAACATTTCAAGAGAGTTCCAAAAATTGTGAAGAATTTGAAATATTTAGGATATGTTGAAAGATTCCTAGGAATTTTTGACAGATTTCAATAATTTGAATTAAAAATAATTTTTGAATTGAAAAATGTCAATGGATTTTAGAAGATTTTAAAGGATTTGAAATATTTTTAGAAATTCCAAGGAATTTTCAATAGATTAACCAAATTTCACGAAATTTTAAGAGATTTTAAAGGACTTTAAATATCTTATGGTATTTTTAATATATTTCAATAATCTGAAGGTATTCCAAAGGATTTGAAAGATTTAAGGATATTAAAATATTTTAAAGATATGTATCTTCAAGAGCTTCAAAAAGTTCCAAGGGATTTTAAATAATTTGAAATAATTTAGGGTATTTGAAAAAATTCCAAGGATTTTTCCAGAGTTTAAAAACTTTTCAAGAGAGTTCCAAAAATGTTGAAGGATTTGGAATATTTAGGGTATTTTAAAAAATTCGAAGGAATTTTTTTACTGATTTCAATAATTTGGAGGGCTTTCAAAGGATTTAGAATATTTTTTTGAAATATTTTTTTTTTGAAATAAATTTTCCAGGATTTCAGGAAATAACGATTATCATAGAATTTCACGGGATTTGATCATATTATAATGGATTTCGAAGAATTTATTCAAAAGAAGTGAGGGATTTCGTAGATTTCCAAAGATTTGATTTCCAAATTTCTTTTTAAAATGACTTACTTCATTGAATTTATAATATTATTCAATTGCCTTCAATTCACTGGATTTTTTTTTTAATTCCCCGTGAATTTCTATGAATTACATTGAATTCTTCTCATTTCCCTTAAATACCTCTGAATTCACTCTAATTTAACTGAAACCAAGGACATTTTTTATTATCGTTTTCAAAATCATCTAAATTCTTTTGAATTTAACTTGAATTGTTTTGAAGTCTTATGAATCGAATTCTTTTAAATTCAAAATAACATTTTGTCACTTTTAATCACTTTCTGGTTTAGAAATAAGCTACTTTTGGTCACATTTCTCACATAAATTCGGTTGTGGCAGCTCTGAGAATAATAAATAATAAATTCATAAATTTAAACTTAAAATTGTTTGATTCCATTTATAAAAGCTATTACAAATGTGACAAGATTAAAATTTTGGTCTTTAAATATATGGCCAGGGAAAATTAATAATTAGTGAGGGAAAAATCAGGGAAAAGTCAGGGAATTTTGAAACCGAAGTTTAGCGGCAACCCTGGAGGGTGAGTTTTCATTAGTGGTGGTAAAGTTGCAGCTCTCTAAGGTAAAAAATAAAATCATCCCAAATGAGACAAAACAACTCACTGCTTATCGGGGCTGCCTCGAGTTTACTAACATCCATCTCTACTCCATGGCTTCGGAAACACACATCAGACACGACATAAAAAATAGGCTTTCGGCTATCACAGCGTCTAAAACTCAGCGCGGATTCGTTGCTCGCTGCAGTTTTCGTTAATTATAAGTTCTTGCAAAGACGCACTAACTGGTTACTTATCAAACAAAAACGTGAGGCTCTGATGAGCGCGAATAGGGGACGATCGCTCTCCTAGTAACGATTGTCGTTTCGGGTCGTTTCATTGAAAAGGCTGTCAAAGGCCTTTTCAACATCGGCGCTCTCATCAAAAATCTTATTATCATCATAAATATGAGGCATCGTGTGACTCCTTATCAAGCTACTGGGATTTTTCTTCATAGCCAAAACCCTCTTGCTCTTCACCTCCCTTTTGGGTTCCACTGAAGCTCCCCCAGGACCCTGGAAATACCTCTGGATCCGCTCCTCCATCTTCTTTATATTATCAGATGAAGAGGAAGCTTCAAACTGCTTCGAGAGCCTCAAGGAAGGAGATTTTGGCTTTGGGGGCTTCATCAATGCGATGGAGTTAGCTGGAGGCACTGCCAGATTGGTTTTAGACATGGCTAGCTGATGCCAGGATTCTGACTTCGTCAGGACGATGTTCCTGGATGGCCTGTTAGCGCAGGACATTAGATACTCATCACTAGAATCCACATGACTGGCGTTCTTCAAAACAGGTCTTTCTTGTTTGAACTTAGGCTGGTCAACCTTAGAGGGGTTCACCACGTTGATTTTTGGAGGTATCAAGTCAGCGCGAGGAACATTCAGGGGTCTGAAGTGTCTCCTGACGGGTGGGTTATTCCTTTCTTCGAACATGCTGATCTTTTCCTGGGTTCTTCGACCTTCTCCAGAATCCGTGTGTCTTGGCTTGTTACCAAAGATGAAGGAGGGGCTAGTTGAGGATCTTGAATCACCGAAAGAAGGACTCTCGCGTCTGGCTGGAACTGCAGGAATTGTTGGTATTTCTTGGCAAATCCTAGTCGGACTCTTCTCATTCTCCTGCATCCTCCTGATGAGATTTTGCTGGAGTAAATTGTGTCTTTGGATCTCCTCAAAACTGGCTTGGGAGTCTTCACGCCTTGCCTCAACCTTTGGGATATCGGGTGTTTCGTCGAAGATCGGATAAGGAAGGATTATGGGTTTTGGAACTTCGAAGGACTCGGTGTCGGGTACTGATGAAACTGTTGCTATTGCACAAGTGTATCTGGTGACAACTCCATCGGGGCTGATGTCCTGGTTTTGGATGTGTTCCATATTTGGTATGAATTCTTCTTCTTTGGTTTCTTCTCCTAAATGGAGGCGAGGTATCTTGTCGATAGAGTTGCTTCTGATCGGAACTGGAGGAACATACGGGTTTTCATCGTAGTAGTAGGAACTTTTGGCTCTTGGCGCTGGATCGGGTTTGTAGTTCCTGAAGAGGATTCCGTAGTTGGTACGCTCGGGAACTGGAGGTCCTATTTGTTCGGGTCTGGATGGTTCTGGAGGAATTCTAGGAAGTTCCAACGGTAATATAGAAGATTCGAGTGGCATTCTGGAAGACTCGAATTTGTTAGCATCCAAGGGAAGTCTAATTTCCGTAGAGCCCCTTCTTTCCGGAGCGTAATAATGATCAGAATTCGGATAATATTGGTGATTCATGAAGTCTTGACTTTGGTAAGTAAGAGGCTTTTTAGTGTCATAAATCTCGGAAGTCTGAACAGAAGCATTACTAGATCTTCGTTTAGCTTCTCCATAAGTCTGGTCTTCTCTGGATTTTTCTTGATAGGGTACGGTCCCTGTCTGAACACCAACAGAACTACGAATAGGTTCGGTGATTAGTTTACTGAACCTAGAACTCTCGCGTCTCCGATTGTCTTCTGGATTCTCAAACCGATGTCGTGGATGGTTTCTAGGTTTCTGATCTGCTCTTGTTTGATCGTATCTGTAGCTGAGACTTGGAATTTGAGGGGGATTTACATTAACTGGGTAAACGTCATACTGTTTTTGGTGATGCTTCTGGGGTTCGAAGGTCTCCTGCTGCATTTTAAGGAGTTTTTCTTTCGATTTCTGGAAGGGTCCATTCTGGTTTGATATAAAAGGCATCTTAGGTTCCTTGGAGTGGTCCTGGATTTCCCCAGTGACTGTAAATTTAGATTTAGCCAATTCTAAGTGACCAGGTTTGTTGAGGATACTCGACCCCTTTGGGGCGAACTGTTTACAGAAGGAGTGGTAATTTAGATGACCGTTTTCGGTGACTCCTTCAGGTCTTTTATCTTCATGAATATTGTTGAAGATATTTTCGGCAGTTTTGAGTTGTTTGCCTTTAGTTCTGAGTGGTGGAGGTGGAGGACGATTTGGATTCTGCTCCTGGTCGAACATCTTCAACTTTGCTTGAAGATTGCTTCCACCTTTGGGAATATATCCAGGTTTAAGGAAAGCAGGCGTTTCAATTTTCGGTGGTTTTTCTATTTTCTGGAAAGGTGAAGTCGGTGCGTGAGTAAATCCGTTGGACTTTTGGACTGGTCCGTAAGGTAATCTGAACGATCCGAGAACAGCATTTTCATTATCGACAATAGACTTCCTCTTGTTATCCATTTTGGGAGTCTCTTCTGAATTGTTTAGATTCTCCGAGTTGTCTGAACTCTTATCAAAAGCAGTTTTTATATGAGAAAACCGATTGTTCCAGTTCTTGTCTGCTACAGAATTTTGCCTGTAGGCAAAGTTCTTGAAGGGAACTGAAGTAACGGGTGGTCCAGGGTCATTATTTTTGTTAATAAGCGCCAGGAACTTTCGATCATTTTCGGTCTTGGGCTGAAAGGAGGGAATAACGTTGGCACCATTCGAGACCACCTTATCACTAATATCAATCGGTCTTCTCAAAGAAATACAGCCGTTCTGGTGACTCCTTTCAGACTGAAGTTTGAGATAATTGGGAATATCTATCGTATTAGCTCTTTTTATCCTCGACTTCTTAGCAAGGAATTTGTTATACTTGGGAGCAGTAGGCTGCTGATAAAATGGTGAAGCTACCTGCTCATTGTAGTTGTCTTCTAATCTGTAGTCATCTAAAGAATTATCCAACAGCCTAATATCATAGGAGTCATCCTTGGGTTCTCTTATCCTGTTCTGAAGACTCTGTTGTTGATTGATCACATCCTTCATGTACTTTTCATGGACTTGATCAAACTTCTCCTGGACTTCTGGCATCTTCTCAATTTCTGGGGCTTTTTCCAAGTTTTCTGGAATCTTTTCCGAATGCTCTTTGGAATCTTCACTGTGTTGGTTTTGGGACAAGCTGAGCCGAAAATCAAATTCTGGGATAGATTGGCCAGAGTTGGGACTGAGGTTTCGTTCCTCGAGCGACTTTCTAGCTCTGGCTAGTTCCTCCCTTGAGACCCCGATGGTGTGGCGTTCAGCGCGGGTTCTCCTTTGGACTTGGGGTTTGTTATCGGATGTTTCGGACTTTATGGCGTCTTCTGGGATCTTCAACTTGGCTATGAGGTTCGAGATGAGGCGGAGGAGGTGAAGTTTGTTCGTGGGGTCGAGTGTGGAGTTGTATTTGGTGAGTGCGCCTATGTCGACGCGCTTCAAGGTGTCCTGGAGACGGGCCAGGGCTGTTTGAATGTCAGAGAGGAGCAGCTCTTCAAGGAATTTGAGGTCTAGCTTGGGTTTGGTCACTGTGTCGCTTTGGTCCATGGAAGTGTCGAGGCCGGACGCCCAGTTTCGAAGGTCTTCCTCGGAATCCACGCCTGAGTCTTCGAGGGGCGGTTGGTCCTCACTGCTCCGACTGGAGCAGGAGAGCTCCAGAGCCGAACGCAGACGCTCTACTAATACTGGCAATAAATTGCACTCACCGGGCCTGCTTTGTTGCTGCTGGGGCTGTTGCTCTGCGATCCCCGGAGTCAAATCTGTTGGAGGCTTCGCGTCCGTGTCGGCGCTGCCAACATTCTTTTCCGGTTCGTCGCTCTTTGGCGTCGGCGTGCTCTCTGAAAGACCACGGGAAAGAATTCCTTTACTACTATACTCCGTGGGCGTTACATTGCATACCATGCTAGAAGTTCACCCACAAAAAAATTTGAACGGGTAATGCAGATTTGTGTGGATCGATCATTATGAGAAATTGACCACCTTAAATTATCGACATTATTAGAAAACTACATACATTACTCATCTAAATTGGATTATTATTCTTTTGCAATTGGATTTGGTTTATTTAAAAATTAGAGGCATTGAAAATTAATTTTAGAAATAATAAAAAAAGTTTATATTGTGAAAGAAATTGAAAATTTAAGATTTTATGGCGGTAGTTTTTAAGAGCTTTGTTACGCTAGTCGCTAACCCTGTTTTATTTAAAACGCGGTGATTCTCTGAGAATTTATTTTGGGTCGCTTGTCCTGTGCATACTTTTAAAGACGACGAGACCTAACAGTCCAAGTTAATATTGTTTTTTTAAAGCAATTGCGTTGCCTTTATTTTTTCACTTGCTTAGTTTGTTCACCGAAAAAAAAATTCGGGAAAAGGCTGGGAATTTATGTCAGGAACATTCCAAATACTTTAAAAATTTATTTCTAGAAGGGTCCATATTCAGTTTGTTTACATTTTGTTTTTCAATTGTATCATTGTTGAAAGTGTGTTCATTTTTTAGGGTCTTTGATTTTTTGAACTAATAAATTTAGATCGTTTTAATTACATGATGAGACATTTTTCAAAATTAGTTAATTCTTAACACTTACTTCAAACTTAAATTTTTTTGTCGATAAATTAACATTGATTCCAAAATTAATTTCTGTAACATCTGTTACTGAAAGGATAGAAATTAATCAAACCTGATTTTGGTGTTTCAGATCCATCATGATTGTCAGATTCTTTATCTTCGTCCACTTCACATCTTGGTCTTGATTTTTCAGTTTCGCTGCCCTCTTTGCTTTCTGTGGACTGAACGTCTGAAAAACGGACAAACATTTTCGGTATAAAAATAAAAATAAAAAAAAACATTAAATATTAATCTCAATTCTCATTTTTAAATGTTGATATAAAAAATTTCCTTTACCTTGTGTTTCCGACATTTTCCTGGATGTGCAGGGACACCTGAAAATATAAAAACGAAATTTTATATACGGAACAAATTAAGCAAACAAATAAATAATAATAATAAAATAATATAAGTATAATAAATTTAGTCAAATTTGATAAATAACAAATATACATTTTTCTGGATCTATTTCAGAAAAACAGTGGAAAGTTTTCAAGCTATTTTCTAATATTGGTGCGGTACCAATAGTGAAGACTTCTTCGCTCTAAAATAGGCTCGACTTAGAATAAACAGTTCAATTCTGTTAATTTCGTAGCGCTCGCCGGAAACGTTTCGCAATGTAAACTCCGACTCTCCCATCTCTAATTTCTACTTATCGATTTTTAATCTCGAAAATAAAATTTCCTAATAAAAAAAGAAATTTCTCAAAACTTTCGTAATAGGGTGGCGTGGTAGCATGATAGACAAGTGCTTGATTCATTTTCCAGCCGTCCTGGGTTCGAATCCCAACGCTGAAATTATAAATTTTCAATTTATATTTTTCTATTGTATTTCTTGTTGCGCTTCTATCGCACTTGTAAGTTTTTCAACAAGAGTTTTGAAAAAAGTTCATTATTTTGCTTGATAATGTAAAATCAAGGGACGGGAGATTTATTTTTGTGTTTGGTGAATTTCATTGAAGATTTACTATTTATATCTATCTCCATTCAAAACAGGAGTTTCGTATTTTGAAGACTGTTTCTCATCACTCGAAACTTAATAAGTTGGCAAGGTAATACTTTAGACACACTGACGCAAGCGAATTTTCGGGAAATCGGAGAAACTGCGACTTTAGGATTCTAACGTTAGAAAATGTTTATTTTCCAAGAATCTAGTCAAATAAACGTCTAAAAAAAGTTTCGAATTTCACCATTGGTATTCTAATTTATACAAATTAATTAATTTACAATTTTATTTAATGTAGCAAAAAATTATTCACATATTAAAAAATTAGATTTGATGTTTTAGGGTTGAAAATTAATGCAGGGAAATAAAGGACTGTAAACAGGAAATATTTCAAATAATCCCATTTTTTCCCTTTTCCTCTTAAATTTAAAAAATCGGTTTGAAGAAGATTCTTTTTCATGATACCAATTTCCAATATTTCATAAACAATAATGAGATTTTTCACGAAAATAGGGGAATAAATTCTTTTAAAGACATTAATATGGGTACTGTATTAAATTCAATTTGAAACTATTTAAGAACCTAATAATTCAAGTAAAATTATTGCATTTTCAACAAAATATATGAATTGTTAACCAAGTAGTTAAATTTCCAACCAAAAAGATGAATTTAAAATTTAGAAGATTAATTTTCTACCCAAAAAAAAAACGAATTTTCAAACAACAATAAAAACTAGCTGTGAATTCGATTTCGAGTGTTTCCACTTTGTTTGTATTTATAATTATATGGTGCTCATTTCACGAGCACTTTGCTTCCCGATAGCAAATGTATTTGCTTCCTCATAGAGGAAGCATTAGTTATTTTTTTCAATAATAGGCAAACCGAAGTCTTCATTTTGCTCAATTTAAAAATAGAAATTTACCAAAAATGAAAAATTACAGAATAATACAAAAATGTTTTAAATAACAAGACAAATCAGACAAATCAAATCTTGGGTTCGAAATAATAATTTTTTGAGCTGGAAAAGGGAAAGGAAAAGTTCTGTCGCACCCTATCCCTTTCCCAGCTTTACGATTTCTTCACAAAACTTGTCATAATATTACTCTATTTGAAAATTTATGATCAAAAAGTCTTTTCTATTCATGCATCAACTTTAAATTATGTCGGTGAAAAGAGTTTTTCTGTTTGAACCTGATGATTCAGATATTATAAATGAGCAGAAATTCCCTAATCTTCAATAAAGTGTATTATTATTATTATAGATCAATCAATTTGCCTTGAATCAAGAGATTTTTTCCGTTCTTGCATCAATTTTGAATTATGTTACTGAAAAGAAGTTTTACTATGAAAAACCGTGTTTTCAAATATTATGCAATTTCACAACTTCCATACTCTTCAATTAAATGTATTAATATTATAGGTCAGTCGATTGATCTCGAATCAACACATATTTTCTGTTCTTGCATCAACTTTGAATTATGTTAATGAAAACAGTTTTACTATAAAAAAACGATTTTCAAAATATATAAATTACCATAACTTCCCTACTCTTTGATAAAATGCATTATTATTATAGGTCAATGGATTCGTTTCGAACCAACGAATCTTTTATATCCTTGCATCAACTGTGAATTATGCTAGTGAAGAAAGTTTTACTATAAAAAACCGATTTTCAAAATATATAAATTACCATAACTTCCCTACTCTTC
>CAKNXH010002112.1:134068-149980 GCA_932178445.1 Andricus quercusramuli | reverse complement strand
ATAACTTCCCTACTCTTCAATAAAATGTATTAATATTATAGGTCAATCGATTCGTCCCGAACCAAGGCATCTTTTATATTCTTGCGTCAACTTTAAATTATGCGAATGAAAAAAGTTTTGCTATGAAAAACCGATTTTTAAAATATTATTGAGTGCTAGAAAAAAATGCATTAAATATTTTTTGAAATCCTTCAGTCAGTTTCAAGATATTAGTGAGGAAAATAAGCTCTCCAAATTTCATCAATTTATCTGCAACCGTTTTCTAGTTATCGTGTTCACAAAAAAGCGTGACATCCACACATCCACACATCCACACATCCACACATCCACACATCCATACATCCACACATCCACACATCCACACATCCACACACACACACATCCGGACAATTGCTTAGAACATTGTATTAGACATTTTTAAATTAGGGAGGGTTCAATTAAATGAATTTAAAAAATTTGAAAAATGTCACCATTACAAAGCTTCCTCTATGAGGAAGCAAAAGAGGAATTTCCAACAAAATAGTTTATTTTTCAACCAAAACAGATTTTTGAATCCAGAAAAAATAAACATTTCAACCAAATTGTTAAACTTTCAAGACAAAAAGACGAATTTTCAACAAAAACAGTCAAATTTTTAACCCAAACACATGAATTTTCAGCAAAAACGTTAATCTTCAACAAAAAACATTAATTCCTAACCAAATAGTTAAATTTTCTACCAAATTAGTTGAATTTTCAACCAAAAAGATGAATTTTCAACAAGATAGTTACATTTTTAACTTAAATGATAAATTATCAACGGAAAAATATAATAGCTGATACTTTCATAAGATAAGATTTTAATTTTTATCAAAAAACAGTTGAATTTTTCCAAAAAAGAGGAATTTTCAATAAAATAGTTTGTTTTTAAACCAAAAAAGATTTTTGAATCACGGAAGGAAAAAAATTTCAACTTAATTGTTTAATTTTCCAGAGAACAAGATGAATTTTTAACAAAGCAGTTGAATTTTCAACAAATACAATTTTCAAAAAAATAGTTCGACTTTTAATTTAAATGATGAAATATGAAAGAAAAATATAATGGCTGATATTTAAAATTGAAAAAAAAAAACAATTGAATTCATCCAAAAAAGACCAATTTTCAACAAAAAAGACCAATTTTCAACCCAAAAAGACGAATTTTCATCAAAAAAGTTAAATTTTTAACCAAAGTGTGGAATTTTTAAGTTCAATGATAAATCACCAACAAAAAATGTAATAGTTTATATTTCCATGAAGAAGGTTTTAATTTTTATTGAAGAACAGTTGAGTTCATCCAAAAATGAGCAATTTTCTACTAAATAGTTTACTTTTCAACCAAAAAGATTTTTTAATCAAGGAGGAATAAACAATTCAACCAAATTGTTGAATTTTTCAGAAACAAAACGAATTTTTGACGAAACTTTTCAATTATCAAGCCGAAAATATAATTTTTTTAACAAAAACGTTAATTTTCAATAGAATAATTGAACTTTCTACCAAAATAGTTGAATTTTTAACCAAAGAGACGATTTTTCAACAAAATTGTTCAATTTTCATCCACAGAGTGGAATTTCCAACGAAAATGATGAATCTTCAATAAAAAAAAAGGAATCTTTAACAAAATAGTTCAACTTTTAACCAAATAGTTTAATTTTCATCCAAAAAGGATGACTAACAAAATTATCAAATTTTCAACATAATAATTAAATTTTCCACAAAATAATGAAACTGTTTGCTAAAAAATATCAATTCTGAACTAAAAACTTAATACTAGGCCAGATTTCAACTTTTTTTAAATGTTAAGTTTAATTGTTAACTTTTTGAATGATGAAATTATTCAGTTCACATCGCGCAATTCTAAAATATTTAACTTAAAAACATTTCTATTTTGGGTCTTCATTTTCAAGCGTACATTTTGAATTTAAATAATTAAAAAAAAAACAGTTTTGAAGACCTACGAAAAAATCTACTTTTTTCAAACAAAATTTTGTATGGATTGAAATGTTTATTTATTAAATTTTCATGTAAAATTATGTGAATATAATATTTTCAACAATTGTTTTTCAACAGAAAATTTGTTTTTTTCTTGAATTTTCAACTTTTGAAAAATTGAAAATTGAGTTGAATTGTTTTTAACACTTAAAAACTCAATTTTCTTCCATTTTTGACTGTTGAAAATTCGAAAAAGCGAATTTCTTATTAAAAACAAAACACTGTGAAAATTTTATATTTACATAATTTTACGTGAGAATTTAATAAACAGTTTAATCCATAAGAAAATGTTGGAAAAGTTTATTTTTTCGTAAACGGGTTGCCATTGGCAAATAATGTGTTGGCAAATTAATATTTATTTCAGTGACTTTCAGTGTTGAGCAATTAAAAGATAAAAGTGTTTGAAATTGAAATTTTTTGACAAAAAACGTTTCAAGTTGATCAACTGAAAATATAAATTAATTAATGATTTTTAAAACTGAACTGCAGTTCGAATATTAAAAATTGATCTATAATTAATTTTACAACACAATTCCGTATTTGTCTAAAATTTAGAAAAATTACAGATTTTAACGCTAAAAATTGAACTATTTCAATTCGAAAACCTTATAGTAGGCAAACAAATGTAAACGTTCGATTGCAACTTCATAGTATTTTTTAAATTTAAAATGACTTCAAATTAATAGATTCTTAATTGAACGCTTTTATTCAATTTCAAATCTTTTTCAAATATTTTTTAGCCTAAAATATTCAATTTTAACCCATTCAATTTGAAATGTTTCAATTAAAAATAGAACCATTTTTTAATATTTATAAATATTTTACTATTTTTTAAAATGAGCAATTATAAATCCAATATGAAAAACTGTAAAATTGGAAACTTAATTTTTAAGTGAAAGTGTTGAATTTCAAGAAATAAATAACACTCGAACAATTATTAATTCAAAATGAATAAAAATAAAAGTAATTTAACTTTTAATTTAAAAAATTTGTATTAAACAAATTTTTTATAGTTTAATTTTCACGAACTGTTTTAGAATTTTCCGTAAGACAAGGAAAATGTGAAATTTTGCAGTTTATTTTCATTTAAATTAAAACGGCCACCCTGTAGACAAAAAAATTAAAAACAAAAATGACTAGAAAACTTGCTAAACAAAATGCGCTACTGTTAAATGGCACTTTCGTTTAGTGTTTACAAGATACCCGTACGATATCAGAAGTTATTATTTTTTTTTAATTTTCTATGAAAAAAATTCTCCTTTGCTCGTCTGGGAATCGAACCCAGTCTTCCGATTGCCGGTCGGGCGCTCTACCCACTAAGCTACTGGAGAGATAAAGCTTAAGTTCAAGTTTTTTCTTTTTTTAAACTTTTTGATAATAAATTAAATCCTCTTTTTTTTAAATCCACTTTCTTTACCTAAAATTAAACTACGGAATTACTGTGATTCATCAATTGATATAAAATGATGAAAAATTAATTAAAAATAAAAAATCGGATGTAATCGGAGTACTTTTGAAGGGGGCATGAGTCACGGTCAAAATACAAGTTGACAGGGCTGCTGCCTTTGACAGACTCGCTGTCGGTGAAAGGTTTTGGCAGACCTTCCGCGTTCTATTTAATCCTATGCACGAGAGCAGGCGAATTTGGATGAGTAACGAGATCAGAACGTGAACCAGGTGTGCGGTAATTAGTATTACCGACCCCTACGTTCCACTTTCTCTTCTTAAAATTTTCTTCTAATTTTAAATTTTATTTCCAATTCTTAGTTCTCAGGGTCCACATATTACATGAAACTCTAGATGGAGGGGGGGGGCAACCCTAACGTAACAAAGTGTCTAATAGTAGGGGGGTTGCAAAGGTTGTGTAACACGTGACACTTCTCTGATTAAAAAATACAATCTAATCGCCATCTGATGCAACTTACGCGCTGAGAGCGCGGCCCTCATGCTGTTTGTCACGCTTGACTAAGCACCGCCTATCTTTCGGTCACGCGGTCCCCGCATCACCAAATTCCGAGAACAGAAATTCTAGTAACGACTTAAATGGGTGTTACTTAAATGGGATTCACCGTGTGCATTTTCAACCAAATAGTTTATTATTCAAGAAGTTAAAAAAATCAGTTAAAAAAATTAATTTTCAACCAGAAAAAACGAATTTTCAATAAAGTAGTTGAACTTCCAACTAGGGAAATGACTTTTCAAACAAAAAAATTAAACAAAGCTGTTCAACTTTCAATCAAGTAGTTCAATTTTTAATAAAAAAGATGAATTCTCAACAATGAATATTATAGTTGATATCTGAAAAAATAATTTAATTTTTAATAAAAAATAGTTTAATTCAACGAAAAATTTGAATTTTTAACAAAATATGTAATAGTTGATATTTTGACTAAAAAATAGGAATTAAAATTAACAACGGTCAAATTCGCCCAAAAAGAGGAATTCTCAACAAAAAAATGTAGCAGTTGATATTTCAACAACAATATTGAAATTTTTAAACATAAACATTTGAATTCAAGGAAAATAGATGAATTTTCATCAAAATAGCCGAATTTTTTTCAGACAGATTTTTCAGTTGAGAGAGAAAAATTTTTCAAAATCGAATTGCTGAATATTCAAGCCAAAAAGACGAATATTCTACAAAACATTTGAATTTTCAACCCCAAAATAATAATTTTTAACAAAAAAGTACATTTTCAACCAAATAATTGAGTTTTCAACTGAAAACTATCATTTTTCAACACAATAGTTACATTTGTAAGTAATAAAATAGAAAATTAATTTTTAACATGGCGATAAATAAATTTTCAGTTAAGAAAAGTAATTTTCAAACAAGAAAACATGAATTTTCCTTACATTTTTAATCACTAAAATGAATTTTCATCCAAGTAGTTCAACTTTCTATCAAAAGTTGAATTTTCGACAAAATTGTTCAATTTTCAACAAAATAAATAGATAAAGATTTATGTCAAAAAAAATATTGTTTAAGTAATTCATATTTGCTTATAACTATCTTCTCTTATTGTGATGCTATGTTGCGATTTTTTCTGAAAATTTCAACTTTTTGTCCACTCTTCAATTAGTGAGATAATAATTAATGCAAGTTAACAAACATAATTGTTCAATCAATTTATTATTGTTTTTAACTAACTTCTCTTAGATAAGTGCTAGAAAGTTGCGTTTTTTTCTTAAATGTTTAATTTTCCTTGTCTTTTCATTTATGAACAAATAATGAATGAACATTAAAAATAATCATATTTTAAACAATTTCTTCCTTTTTTGTGAATATATATTTTTTAATGCGGATATTTGAAATATGCTTTAAAGTTTCAGCAATAATAAGGAAGGGGATAGTTATGAACAATAATAATTTGTTTAAATAATTATTTTTGCTCAATGTAATTAATAATTAACTCACTTCAAGTGAAAAGTAGAAAAATAATTGAAAATTTCAGAAAAAACCGCGACTTTCTAGCATTATTCAAATGTAATATTATTAAAAATAATAATAAATTGTTTAAAGAATTAATTTTGTTGACTCTAATTAATTAATTACCTCATTCTAATAGGAGATTGGACAAAAAATAGAAAAATCTTGAAAAAACTGCAATCTTCTAGCATTATTCTAAGAGAATATTTTTAACAATAATAATGAATTGTTTAAACAATTAAGTTCATTAACATCAATTGAGTATTACCTAACTCTAATTAAAAATTGGAAGAAAGTGAATTTTTTTTTAGAAAAACGCGAATTTCTAACGAAGAGAAAATGGCTAAAAACAATAATAAACGATTTAAACAATCTTTCTTTAAAAAACAGATGTGTCGCGAAAATCTCGAAAACATTGTTGTCGCTTTTCCTCAATGTCGATTGGGTAATTTGAAAAACTCGAAGGAAGGAATATTGCCAAATTCACACAAGTGATTAGGAAATGAGTTTCAGTTGACAAAAATGTAAGATTTATTAATGTCAAATTTTATTATTAAATTTTCAGTTAAAATAATTGATTTTCAGCCAAAAATACGAATTTTTAACAAAGAAAGAGTTTTCTATCAATAAAGAAAAAATTCTCATCCAAAATGTCGAGCTTTCAAGCCATAAAAGACGAATTTTTTGAAAGAATGTTGAATTTACAACCCAAAAATATGCATTTTTTACCATGATAATTGAATATTTTCACTAAAAAAAAACGAGTTTTCAAAAAATTAGGTGAATTTTCAACTGAAAAAGTTGAATTTTTCAGAAAAAATGGAAAAGCAACATTTTTTGTGAAAAAATTCATTTTTAACCAAATTTGATAAATTTTAAACCAATTAACTCAAACGATGCTTCTTCAATCAAAAAAAAAAAAATTAACCAAATATTTAAATGTCTATCAAACAAAACAAAATTTCGACAAAAAGTGAAATAGTTAAATTCTTAGTTAGAAAAATTATTTTTCAATGAAAAAACTAATTTTCCACCAAAGAAATGGATTTTCAACCAAAAAGAATAATTTTCTACAAGAAAAGAATAATTTTTAATGAAATACATGAATTTTTATCGAAGTATTTCAATTTTTAATGGACTTTTCAACCTAATAGTTGAATTTTCAACCAAAAAGTTTAACTTTTGTCGAAGAAGACAAATTTTCAGTAAAATAGATTAATTTTCAACTGAAAAGGATCATTTTTCAACAAAAAATAGAATAGTTTCATTTCCAGTTAGAGAAATAAGTTTTCAATCAATTAAAATAAATTTTTAACGAAATAGTAAAATTTTCACCGAAACAAATGAATGTCCAACCAACAAGATTGAAGTTCTATAAAAAAAAATTTCCACAAGAAATTTAGTTAAATTTTTAGTTAAAGAATTAACTTTCTATAAAAAGAACTAATTTTCAACCAAAGAAATAAATTTTCAAACAAAAAGAATAATTTTCTACAAAAAGGAATAATTTTTAATGAAATACATGAATTTGCAAGCAAGTATTTTAATTTTTAATGGAATTTTCAACCTAATAGTTGAATTTTCCACCAAAAAGATTAATTTTTTTATTGAAAAAGACTTTTCAATCAAATAGATTAATTTTCAACTGAAAAAGATCAATTTTCAATAAAAAATAGAATAGTTTCATTTCCAGTTAAAAAAGATTTTAACCAAATAAAATAAATTTTCAACGAAATAGTTAGATTTTTATCGAAACAAATGAATTTCCCACCAAAAAGATTAAAGTTCTCTCAAGAAAAAATCTCGACAAAAAAATTTAGTTACATTTTCAGTTAAAAAAAATGAACTTCCTATAAAAAAACTAATTTTCAACCAAAGAAATGAATTTTAACCCAAAAAGAATAATTTTATACCAAAAAAGAATAATTTTTAATAAAATACATGAATTTTCAACGAAGTATTTTAATTTTTGATGCAATTTTCAACCTAATGGTTGAATTTTCAACCAAAAGATTATTTTTTTATCGAGACAAATTTTTAATAAAATAAATTAATTTTCAACTAAAAAAGATCAATTTTTAACAAAAAATAGAATAGTTTCATTTCCAGTTAGAAAAGTAAGTTTTTAACCAAATAAAATAAATTTTCAACAAAATAGTTGAATTTTCGCCGAAACAAATGAATTTCCAACCAAAAAGATTGAAGTTTTCTAGAAAAAAATTGTTCACAAGAAATAGAGTTAAGTTTTTAGTTAAAAAAATTAACTTTCTATTAAAAAAACTAATTTCCAACCAAAGAAATGAATTTTAAACCAAAAAAATTCATTTCCTACCAAAACAATTTTTTAAAAACAAAATAAATTAATTTTCAACTCAATATTTTAATTTTTAATGGAATTTTTAACCGAAAAGGTGAATTAGTAAACATGAAGGTTAATAATTTACCACAAAAGACAAAGTTTCAACAAAATACAGAAATTTTGAAACAAATACTTGAATTTTCAACTGAACAAGATTCATGTTCAACTAAACATGGAATAGTTGAATTTTCATTTAGAAAAATAATTAAAAAACAATTTCAACAAAATAGTTAAATTTTGAGCGAAAAAAAGGAAAGCCTTAAAAAATTCAAGTTGAATTCAAAAAAATTCAAATGTATTGGAAAAATATTTTGAATCGAGAAAATTCTATTGATTTCCGTTAAATTGGAATGAATTTTGAAGAATTTAAGGTAAACTAGAAGAATTCGATTTGAAAATTCAAAAAAATTCATTGAATTAAATAGAACTGCGTAAATTTAGAAAAACTCAAGTAAATTAAAGAAATTCATGTTAATTGAAAAAATCCAAGAGAATTCCAAAGAATTTAAAATAATTCAGGGCGAATTAATAATAATTCAGGGTTAATTCCACAAATTAATTTGAAATTTCTTTCAATCTTTGAAACTCTACTCATTTCTAACCAAGGAAGTGACAAATGACTACAAAACAATTCAAGTTGAATTCAAAAGAATTGAAATGAATTGGAAAAATTTTTTATCGAAAAAATTCCATTCTTTTCAATAAAATTTGAGTTAATTTAGAGGAATTTGAGGGAAACTAGAAGAATTCGATAAAATTTATAAAAAATCAAACTGAATTTGAAAACAGTCAAGTGAGTTTAAAAGAATTAACAAATACGAAAAAATTAATTGAATTGAGTAAGCTTGAAATGAGTTTAAAAAAATTAAAGAGAATTCAATGACATGGCTAAGTATGTAAAGTGCGTTTAAAAGACTTTAAGAGGAATTAAACAAAAACTTTTTGAATATCCACTATATTGAGTAAAATTTTGTGAATTCAGAAGGATTCAAAATGATTTCAAAGAATTCAGGATAAGTTAATCCTTCCATATCACCTGCAATTTTAGGAAAATTTTTGAACCGCATGCAATTTTTTTTTAATTCCTCAAAATTATAAAAACCCCTGGAAATCCCTTGAAATTGCTTAAATCTGTTGAAAATGCCTTAAAATCTTTTTAAAAACTCTGAAATATTTTAAAATCTTTGAAATTCCTTCAAGCTATTGAAATAAATGAAAAAAGTTCTGGGAATCTTTTTAAATTTCCTAAACTATTTAATATCTTTTGATATCTTTGGAAATCCCATAAAATTATTGAAATTCAATAAAAATTTCTTTGTAATCTTTTTAAATAATCTAAAATATTCAAAAACCCTTTAAAATCTATTGAAAATTTGTACAGATCTTGAAAATGACAAGGAATTAAAAAAATATTTCAAATCCTTTGATTGTATTGTCGATTAATCCAGGATAGTTAAACAATTGAAAAAAGTTAATTGAATTAAGTAAAATTGAGTAATAGATGAATTCAAGTAAATTGAAAAAATTCAAAATAATTGCAAAGAATTAGAAGAATTCAGGATAAATTAATAAGAGTTCGGGGTGAATTCAAAAAAATAATTTCAAATCTTTTTGAACCATAGAAGCCCTACGAAATACCTCACTTCCCTTAAATCAATTCTTCAAAATCCAATAAAATGTTATATTAAATCCCGTGAAATTCTATGAAATCTGGCGATATTCTCTGCAATTCAAAAAAGTCTTTACCCTAAAAAATTTCAAATGCCTTGAAATCTCTTCAAATTATCGGAATTAATAAAAAATTTCTTAGAATATTTTAAAATTCTCAAAATATTTCAAATTAAAAGCACCTGAAAATGCCGTAAAAGATTTAAAAATACCCTAAAATATTAAAAATCCTTGACATTATTAAAAGTTACATTATGGGCTGCACATAGGGTACCATAGGGTACATAAATATATTATATAATTAATTTAAAAAAAATATATATATAATATATAATATATTAAATTGAATATATATTATAGTTTATATAAACATATAATCATGAGCATAAAGTAGTATTTTACGTATCAGACACAATTTGCATTAAAAAAACCGCAAAAAATCATAATTAGCCCCAAAAACTCACAAAACTAATTTTTTCACTTATGGGGTTTTTTGGGACCCTATAAAACATACTCATGGGGTTAATAGTTGAAAAGTCATATTTAATTCGTATTCTATGTTTAAAAAAAAATGTTCTTATTTTTTTGTGGATTCGAACAAATTTCCTGGCGATATGCATGAAAATTGAAGAAAAAAATATTTGGACCACCCCAGTGTAGAATCTTGTATTTTTTTAATTTCTGAACAAATTGGACATGATGTTGTATGAGGAATTACAAATTATATCGTCTAATCAAACCAGTTTTTGTCTAATGGTTGCCCGTCTGGAAAAGAGTCTCGTCTTGAATCCTAATAAGAAACTTTACGAGTTAATTTGTCAAGCTTTTAGACTCCCTTTCACGTTCTTCAACCGCGGTCAACGAACTCCTCCGAGGAAAGAATAAAGACCTGACAAAAAAATGGCTACTCGTTTTTGCAAGTAAAAAATAAATAATAAAAAAAATTGGTGAAAAAAGATAGGTCATGGGAATTTCCCTTCTCTTAGCGGCTCGAGTACGTCATTCGAGTCTGGATTATTTTTATCCTTGAATCTCCGGTTCCGGATTCATTTTATCATTCCCTCTTTAGTTTCCTTGTTATTTATTAAAACTAAAAAAAAACTATACACGTGCGATTTTTTTTCACGGAATTTTTTAATTAAAATAGAACATTATTATTAATACAGAATTTTTGTATTTCGTAGTATCTATTGTCTACAATAATAGAAAAGAAAAGCAAGGCATTTTTTTATAATTGGTGATTGATGAAAATTGATATCTCAACATCACAATTAATATATATATATATATATATATATTTTTTTTTTAATAAATATTCTTTGAAATCTAATGATTTTTTTTATATAGCAATTTTAGATGAAAAATACTGACATAACATAACGAAAAATGAAGATTGGATTTTTTTTAATCTCATAAATTTCCTAGTGATAGTCCGTTATGTGACTTATTAATATGCCAAAACATTATTTGGCAATGGCGATCCATGTTAGAAAAAATTGCCTTTTTCCAAATTTTGTTATGCATTGAAATATTTATTAATTAAATTCTCATTTAAAATTATGCGAGTGTAACATTTTTACCACTTTTTTAAATACAAAATTCGTTTTTTTCAAATTTGTAACAGTTTAAAATATAATTTTTAATTTTTTTTAATTTTCAACAATTGAAAAGTGAAGAAAATCTAAAATTGGATTTTAGACAGTTTAATTTAAGAGAGTCGAAAATTAAATTTTTTAAAATTTTAACTGTTGGAAATTCAATATTCAATTCTTGTCAATTTTCAGCAGCTGCATCTCCAACAGCTGAAAATTAAAGATAATTGAATTTCAATCTTGTGAATACTTAAAAAAAAATGATAGAAAAAATGAATTTTTTTACTTCTGAAAATTCAATTTTTCAAACAAAAAACACTAACATAATCTAAAACTGTTGAAAGATTCTGAATCATGTTGAAATTATAATTATTTTGGCTTTGAAATACTAATTTTCAACGGAAAAAGCTAACGCAACATAAAATTGTTAAAAAATTATGAATCTTCTTTAAAATCAATTTTCTGCCTCAAATCACTAACCTAATACGAATATTTTCAAGTTTGTAAAGTTAAAAAAAATCATTGGATTTAAGTCTAACGATTTTCATTTAAAAAAAAAATTTAGATTAAACAAACCGACATAACCGTTGTTGAAAAATTATGAATATTCTTTGAAATCCAATTATCTTTTATTTAAAATTATTTCCATTTTCCCTGAAATTTTTTTCCTTTTTTGAAACCTACTGATTTTTCACTGAAATACCGTCTTCAAGTGTAAAAAGCCAACATAACCTAAAATTGTCAAAAAGTTATGAATCTTCTTTGAAATCTAATTTTTTGTATTAAAAATACAAATTTCCCACAAAAAATAAAAAATTGTTAAAGATGGTAAATCTTCTTTTAAGCCTAAAATTTTCTTTTGTTAGAAATTACCTATTTCTGGTGAAATATGTTAACATAACCTAAACTGTAAAAAAATTGTAAATCTTTTTCAAAATCTATAGTCTTAAATTGTTTCAAGATTGTGAATATTTTTTGAAGAGTTGTAGATTTTCTTTGAAACATAATTTTCAAATTTAAAAAAAAAACATTTTTAAACGAAAAACACTACCATAACCAAAAATGGTTCAAAACTTATGAATCTTCTTTGAAATCTAATGATTTTAATAAAAAAAAATCTATTTTCGACAGAAAACAGGATTAATCCGAAATTCTTCAAGCTTCCAAATTTTAAACAAAAATCATTAGTTTTTAATCTAATAATTTTTGCTTAAGAGTATCAATTTGAGGTGAAATACACCAACATAACCTGAAATTATTGAAAATTGTGAATATTCCTTAAAATCTAATAATTAGTTATTAAAATTATGAATAATTCTTGACAAAAAACAATAACACCCCATTTCATTTACATTTTTAAATAAAAATCATCTATCAAAATTCCAAATTGGCAACAATTTTAGGTTATGTTAGCGTTTGGCATCGGAAACGGGTATTTTTGATAAAAATCATTATGAATCAATGTATAGGTTTCAACCACGAAGTGTTTTCAAGTAAGATTCAAATTTCACTTTATTACAATCCGAAAACAATTTAATGTTATGTTTATGTTTTCCACCAGAAATTGGTAATTTTAAACAAAAAGAATTAATTTTCTTAAGAAGATTCACAATTTGAAACAATTTTTGTATCGTTTTGTTATGTTAGTGTTTTTCATAGAAAATTGGAATAGATTTCAAAGAGGAATTTTGGGACAATTTTAGGTTATGTTACAGTTTTTCAGCAGAAATTGGTTATTTTTCAAAACAAAATTAAATTTCAGAGAGGATTTAATATTTTGAACAATTTTTTTTATATTTTATGTCTGTTCGAAATTTTGTATTTTTTTTTTTTAGAAATTATAAGATTTTTTAGCCTATAAACCGGAATAATTGATCTCACAATTTTTGGTTTTGTTGGCTTTTCATGCCGGAAATCGATACTTTAATAAAAAATCATTAGATTACAAAGATTAAAATTTGTTGAAAAATTTTAGGTTATGCTCGTGTGATCCACCAAAAATCGACATAAACTTCAGAGAAAAATTACAAGTTTTGAACAATTCAAGGTTATGTTAACATTTTTTTTACTGGAAATCGGTTGTTTTGAACAAAAAGGATAAAATTTCAACGAAGATTCACAATTTGAAACAATTTTTTGTTATGTTTGAATTTTATACCCGAAATCGGTACTTTTTTTGTATACCATTGAGCCATTTTCCCTTTCGGGGTAAGCCTGACACTACCCGATTCGGGTAGTGTTTCTGGTGGATTATTTACTACTAGTACTACTAGTGTGGGCTCACCACACCCACGACGGGCCAACAGCACGCAGTATTCCCGAACGGTCACCCATCCAATTACTAACCGCGCCCAACACTGCTTAACTTCAGTGATCTTACGAGAACTGGTGTTTTCAGCGTGATATCGCCTTTTAATAAAAAAATTATTGGACTTCAAAGAAGATAACAAATATTCGAACAATTTTTGTTATGCTCGCATTTTTTAGCGGAAATCGATATAGACTTCGAAGAAAAATTTAGGAACCACTTAAGGTTATGTTAACATTTTTCACGGGAAATCGGTCATTTTTAACAACAAAAATTAGGTGTAAAAATAATATTACTTGTAATTTCAAAAGAACTTGTGTTTACTTTTAATCATTCTAATTATTCGTTTTGCTTTGCTTATTTTAAATAATTTTTTTGTTCATCTTACTTTAGATATTTTTTTTAATCCTATTTTTCGAAAATTTTTTTTTGGCAGTGGTGAAAAGTCATTATAAATGTATCAGTTTCAGAATATCAACAGAGCTTGAAAGCCCGTCAAGTAGGTGGATGAGAGAAATGGGAAAGCAGGTCAAGCTGAGACGAAATCGCACTTTGGACGAAGAGGAAGCTAGTATTGTGGTCAGTGCATACGAGATTGAGTTGTACTTATACTATTTATATTATATGTAGTACCTTCTGCAACTATTTTCGTCGAATCCTAGTTTCGAAGTGATTTCTGAACCCATAAAATTAATTTGAAACCGCTGCACCCATTTATTAATTATTAATTTAATTAACAATCAATAAAGAAAATTAATTGTCACCTGGTATCTGAAATATTCTTTAATTATCAAAAATATTGAATTAACAAAAAAATATTTTTAATTTATTTATTTAAAAAATAATATAATTTTTATATTCAAGGTTAATGTGGAAGATTTTCCACAAAGGAAATCCTCTATTGCAATAAATGTTCTTGACCAACGTTGTGTTTGTGGGGCTTCGAGGCCATCTTCTATTAATAATTTCATACACCAAAGAATACATGATACCATCTGGCCATACAGCCACGGTCCAGCCTTGGAATTCAATTTTATTGAAATATTCCAAGACGTTTGAAAAATGTTCGTTTCGCAAGTGTCTTTCCTCAGAAAAGAGTTCCAATCTGACATTTTTTATTAATTCTTTAAAGAGGTACTTCTCAGTTCCTTTATCTTTGCACCGTGAAACGGGGCTAAGCGGGATCAAAAACGGGGAAAGCGGGTCACTCGAAATCTTGCATTTTTTGTGTGGTAGAGTGGGAAAATGTTTAAACTTTCTGATTTGATATTGCTTTCTTTGGATAAAAAATGGGTGTCCCGACTTTCCCCACATGTCCCGATTAGCCCCGTTTCACGGTATCTCAATTGTTCGAATTCTTGATTTTTTATCTTCCTCAAATACTGGACTCATCCAAATATATTTATCTCCGAATTATTGGACCCTTTCATTTTTGTATCTCTCTCAACTATTTGACCCCTCTGTGTTTATTTTCCAGTTGCTGAACACCTTGATTTTTCATCACCACCACTGGACTTCTTCAACTGTCTTCCTTCCCCAATTGTTCAAATTCTTGCTTTTTTATCTTCCTCAAGTCTTGAACTCAACCAACTATATTTTTCTGTCACTTATTTGACCCTTTCATTTTTGTTATCTGGCCCAACTATTTCACTCCTCCAACTGTGTTACTCTCAAAATGTTGGACCCATTCATTTTTTTATCTCCTTGAGCTATTGGACTCTTCGAGTTTTGATATTCCCCCAACTATTAAACTCATCCAAATGTATTTATCTCCCAGTTATTGGACCGATTATTTTTGTATCTCTCTCAACTAATTGACTCATTTGTGTTTATTTCCCAATTGTTGGACACCTTGATTTTTTATCACCCATATTGGACTCCTTTAAGTATGTTCCTTCCCCAATTGTTCGAATCCTTGATTTTTTATCTTCCTCAAGTACTGGACTCATCCAAATGTAGTTATCTCCGAATTATTGGACCCTTTCATTTTTGTATCTCTCTCAACTATTTGACTCCTCTGTCTTTATTTCCCAGTTGCTGAACACCTTGATTTTTCATCACCCCTATTGGACTTGTTCAACTGTGTTCATTCCTCAATTGTTCGAATTCCTTATTTTTGTATCTTCCTCAAGTCTTAAACTCAACCAACCATATTTTTCTACCAATTATTTGACCCCTTCATTTTCGTTATCTGGCCCAACTTTTCACTCCTTCAAATGTATTTATCTCCCAGTTATTGGACCCATTATTTCTGTATCTCTCTCAACTATTTGACTCATCTGTGTTTATTTCTCAATTGTTGAACACCTCGATTTTTTATTACCCACATTGGACTTCTTCAACTGTCTTCCTTTCCCAATTTTTCAAATTCCTGCTTTTTTATCTTCCTCAAGTCTTCAACTCAACCAACTATATTTTTCTGCCATTTATTTGACCCCTTCATTTTTGTTATCTGGCCCAACTATTTCACTCCTTCAAATGTATTTATCTCCTAGTTATTGGACCCATTATTTTTGCAACTCTCTCAACTATTTGACTCATC
>CAKNXH010002112.1:113748-134058 GCA_932178445.1 Andricus quercusramuli | reverse complement strand
CATCCAAATATAGTTATCTCCGAATTATTGGACCCTTTCATTTTTGTGTCTCTCTCAACTATTTGACTCATCCAACTGCGTTTATTCCCCAATTTTTTGACATCTTGATTTTTTATCACCCCCGTTGGACTCCTTCAACTGTCTTCTTTCCCCAAATGTTCGAATTATTGATTTTGTGTCTCCCTCAAGTCTTCAACTGAACCAACTGTATTTTTCTCCCAATTATAGGACCCCTTCATTTTTGTTAACTCACCCAAATATTATACTCCTCCAACTGTCTTTACATCAAAATGTTGGACCCATTAATTTTTTTATCTTCTTCAGCTATGGGGCTATTCACAAAATACGTGATACATTTTTCGGGAACTTTAAGCACCCCCCCCCGGCGGCGGGAGGGGGCCGGTCCGTGGGGCGGTGGGGGGTGAGTGGGGGGGGGTCGTTCAAAGCCCCCATTAAAGAATCACGTGTGTATTTATTTTCCAATTATTAGAGTACTTGATTTTCTTTATCTTCTCCAACTATAAGTCTCTTCGAAGGACGTGATACTTTCGCAAATTGTTGGTCACCCTTCATTTTTTATCCCTCAGCTATTGGAATCGTTGAACTATGTTTCTATCACAATTTGTGGACCCTTTGATTTTTCATCGTCCACAAGTCTTGAACTCGTCCAACTATATTTCTCTCCCAATTATGAGACCCGTCAATTTTGATATCTTTCCCAACTATTTGATTCCTCAAACTGTGTTTATTTCCTATATGTTGGACAGATTTATTTTTTGATCTCCTCCAGCTACTAGACTCTTTGAATTTTGATATCCTTCAACTATTGAACTCATCAAACTATATTTATTTCCAAATAACTGGACCACTTGATTTTTTTTATCTTTCCAACTATAAGACTCCTCCAAATACGTATGATACTTTCGCCAATTGTTGTCTCCTTCATTTTTTCATTCCACAGCTATTGGAATCCTTGAACTATGGTTCTATCCAAATTGTTGATCTTTTTGACTTTTGATCTTCCTCTACTATTGGACTTCGTTAACTGTATTTCTTCCCCAATTGTTCGAATCCTTGATTTTTGACCTTCCTCAACTAAAAAGTATGAATTTTCAACAAGATTGTTAAATTTTCAACCAAACAGTTGCATTTTTGTCCGAGAAAAATGAAAATTCTACTAAAATAGGTGAAGTTTTTAAACGGAAAAGACAAGTTTAAAAAAAAAAATCGAATTTTCATTCAGAAGGATTTCAATAGGCTTTTCAACAGAAAAATACAAATTTCAAACAAGAAGTAAATTTTCTAAGAAATAAGTGAATTTTCAACAGAACAGTTGAATTTTTGTCCAAGAAAGACACAATATTTCTACTCAAAAAAGATAAGCTTTCAAAATAAAAAGACAAATTTTCAGAAAAAATACTTTTCATCCAAAAAAAATGTCAGTTGACTTATCAGCAACAAAATATGAATTTTAAACAAAAGGTTAATATTATACGAAAAAAATTGAATTTTTAACCGAAAAAGACGAATTTCTAACGAAACAGTTGAATTTGCAAAAAAATGATGTCTTTTTAAGAAAATTGCTTAATTTTCTAGCAAATAATAAAATTTATAACTAAAAAGGTAATCTTCAGGAGAAAGTTTTTGGGAATTTGCAAAAATTGCATCAGTTTCGTGGAAGAATAATTTCTTGCTGAAGTCATATTTTTTGTTTGTAAATTTAATTTTTGTGGAGAAAATTCGTCTTTTGGCTTGAGGGTTCAATAATTTAGGTAAAATCTTCTTTCTTCAGTAAAAAATCTTTATTTGTTGAAAATTCGTCTTTTAGGTTTGAAAAAACTGTGTTTTTTTAAAAATAAATTTCATCTTTTTTGATTGAAATATAAACTACGACACTTTTTGTTGGGAATTTATCTTTTTAGGTTGAAAATTCAAGTATTTTGTTAAAAAGCCATATTTTATATTAGAAAAGACATTCTTTTCTTTAAAATAAATGGATAAATTAAAAAATTTACATTTGTATCTGAAATACTGTTTTATTCCGTTTATAAAAGATTCTATGTTAAAAGTATTTCAAGATTCAAATGCTGGTATTTGAATATTAATAATCAAGGAAAATTAAAAATTATTTAGTGATAAATTTTGAAAATGAAGTTTTCGGACACCCTGCCTAATTCTACTAGCAATAACTAGTAAAACACTTTTGGAAACTAAAAATTACGTACAGAAAGAGAGATTCAGCAGACTCTTACATCAGAGGACACAATGGCTCCAACAATTGTGTTTCTATCCCATTTTCTGGTCTCTTTGATTTTTTATCTACCCTAACTATTGGACTCATCCAACTGTATTGCTCTCCCAATTATTGGACTCCTACTATTTGACACCTCTAAATATTTTTCTTTCCCAATTGTTGGACACCTTTATTTTTTTCTTTTCCAGCTATTGGACTCCTTTAACTGTCTAACATCCCCAATTTTTTCGACTCCCTGGTTTTGTATCCCCCAATTATAAGACTCCCTTAGCTTCAAGCCTTCATCAATTATTGGACTCTTTTAACTTTTTTTTCTCCCCAAATTTTGTCTTCGTTGGAAATTCAGTGTTTATCAAATCCTGGATAATTGTGAAAGATCATAATTAAGACTCCTATTTTCAGAATGCAATGAGTATAATTCGTTTGAGCCTCTTTCTTCCTCAAAAAAACGAAAAATAAATATCAAAGGCTTTTCTGGTGCCTTCATCACTTTACAGTTGGGCGTTTATAGTCAGTCAAAAGTCACTCTGCATAAATCAGGGACTTACCGAAAAGTTCTTAATGGATATACGAGAGACTTTTGGTGCAGTATTTATAGTTCTTCCTTAACGCGTCCTTGCTTCCAAGCGAGCCTTAAAACTTGCAACGTTGCTGATTCGTGGAGAGGCGCGAATTTATTTCCAGCCGTAAATGAAAAAATATACTCGCACTCAAGATCCTAAAACTTATTTTTGGCCACGTCAAACGACACGTCCATTTTCAAGGCGTACAAAAAAAAACGAGGGAAAAGAAAAAAAATCGAGAGCTGAAACTCAAGTTCATCTTTAACCTGCATTTTTGATTCTCTACCATTTTTATTTTAAATATTATTTTCATCATTTTATATTCATATAAACCAGTATAAAACATATCATTTCTACAGAAAAAAATGGATATAAAAAAATTGGTTCAGAAGATTATTAACTATTTGGTAAAATAATTGGTATTCTTGAAAGTATTCTTTGTGGATTAGAACGGTAAAGTATAATTTGCAACATTAAATTTTAATTATATAGAATTATATTAAATTATAGATAGATATTTATAGAGAAGAGGAGTTTTTTTTAAGAAAGCTAATAAGAAAAAGTATGTAACTATATACGCAACGTTGAGTGAAAATGAGCCTATTAGAATGAGTGACAGCTACGCAAGTGGGATGTACCAAAAAGATCGAAAGTGAGAAAATCTCAAGTTAAACTTGGAAGAGAGAAATTAGTAGTTAGAAATTAGAAGGCAAATAGAAAATTTTATTTTTGTGAACTCCACAGCTGTCGTCGACCTTGAAAATAAGGGTGGCTATTCAAGATTTATCTACACGAAGAATGAAGATTAGAAAGCTCCTAGAGCTTAACGTACCACATCATTTGTTTATTCAACAATTTATATTTATACAATTCGAACAAATTCTATTAATATTTTTTATGAATTTTAATATTATTCATGTCTTCTACGAAATTATTTTTGAGAAAAGGGCAATAGGATATTCAGTGTTACTGCAGATCAGGGTATTCTAGAAAGTCTGGGAATATTAGAGAAAACCTGACAGAGTCAGGGAATTTTTGATAAACGGAAGATGAAATAATTTTCCTGGTTTTAAATTAATTTTTATTTGTGTTAGAATTTTGGGTTGAAAATTCATTCATTTTGGTGAAAATTGCTTTTTTGATTAAAAATCGCAACTTTTTGCTCGGAAATTAATCTGTTCTGTTTGAGGATTCAACTATTTTTTTGAAAATTTGTATTTTTTTGGTTGAGTTCAATTGTTTCCTGTTTAAAATTCAAATATTTTTCCGTTAATTTTTTAATCAAAAAATTGAACGATTGTATGTTCGGTTATAATTTTTGTTTAGTTGAAAATTTAACTAATTGGTTGAAAATTCGTCTTTTGTGGTAGAATGTTAATCTTTTTGGTGACTAATTCATCTCTTTTCTTTAAAACTTAACTTTTTGTTTGAAAATTCATTAAGTTAGTTAAAAATTAGTTGTTTTCTATCAAAAATTAATTTCTTAACTGTAAATTCAACTATACTATTCCAAGTTGTTATTAAAAATTTAACTTTGTATTTTTGGTTCAAAATTAATTTCTTTGTTTGAAAATTCGTTTTCTTGTTTCGTTGCAATTTTTTTTCCATTTTCTTACCTTTTTTCGTAGTAAAATTCAACTTATTAGTTGAAAATTCCACTATTTGGTGAAAAATTCATTTTTTTAGATGAATACTTATTATTTTAGTTGAAAATTAATTTCTCTGGTTGAAAATTGGACTATTTCCTTGGAATGATTATTTTTTTAGTTGAAAATTAATTTTAGAAATTTAAAATATAAATGTTCCATTTTTGCTTTGAAAGTAATATTTTTTTAGTAGAAACATTCACATTTTTGGGTTGAAAATTCTATAATTTTGATAAAAAGTAATCCTTTTTGTTGAAAATTCCACTGCTTTATTCGAAATTTGTGTGTTTTCGCTTGAAAATTCATCCATTTTAGTAAAAAATGTCACCTTTTTCATCAAAAATTACGACAGTTTGATTAAAAATTAATCTGCTTTAGTTTTGGGTTCAACTATTCTCTTCAAAATTCGTCTTTTTGTTTCAATTCGACTGTTTTTTGATTGAGATAAAAATATATTTTAGTTAAAATGTCAACTATTAAATTTTTTGACGAGGATTAATCTTATTAGTTATATCCTATGTTTATGTTTAAAATTTAACTACTTCCGTGCAAACCATTATTTCTTTGGTTAAAAATAATGTTTTTACTGCGAATTGAAATATTCCAAGTTTGGTTGAAAATTTGTCTTATTCAGATGAAAATTCAACTCTTTGGCTGGAAATTCGTCTTCTGTTAAAAATTCGTTGGTTTTGTTAAAAATTAAATTTTAATAAAAAACAACTAATTTTTATCCAAAGAAATAAATTTTCAATCAAAAAGGTAAATTTCAAAGAAAATAGATGAATTAGTCACTAAAAAGAATAATATATATTATCGTTCTTGGTGACTAATTCGTCATTAAATTTCAATAAAAAACAACTAATATTTAACCAAAGAAATTAATTTTCGATAAAAAAAAGAGAAGATATTAATTCATCTAAGTCTAATTCACCTAATTCATCTCTATTTTTATTAATAATGCATTTCTTTGGTTAAATATTAGTTGTATTTTTTATTTAAATTTATATTTTCAAATCTAAATTTATCTATTCTATTTTGAATTGAAAATTTGGCTGTTTCAGGTGAAAATTTAACTATTTGATTTAAAATGAATTTATTTGTTTGAAAGTTCGTTTTCTTGTTTGGCTGAAGATTTATTTCTGTTTTGTCTATATCCTCGTCTTTTTTTGGTAGAAAATTCATCTTTTGGTTAGAAAGCTCAACTATTGGGTTAAACTTTTTTTTGTCTATTTATCATTGTAGTTAAAAATTGAATTCTCTGGTTGAAAATTAAATTATTTGGTTGAAATTTTTTTTAGCTGAAAATTAATTTTTGAAACTGAAAATGTAACTGTTCCATTTGTGTTTTGAAATTTATTTTTTTTTAGTTAAAAACTTAATTATTTTGATAGAAAATTCATATTTTTGGCTTAGGAATTCAACAACTTCATTGAAAAGTAATTATTTTTGTTTGAAAATTCTGCTGCTTTATTAAAAACTCGTCATTTTGGGTCGAAAATGCACCTAATTGGGTAGAAATTGCATCTGCTTTCAGTTAAAAATCACAACTGTTTGGTTGGGAATTAATCTGTTCTGGTTAAGAATTCAACTATTTTGCAATTCTATTGCAATTCCTAAAAACAAAAAAAATTTGTTTCTTTGGACAAAAATAAAAAAGAGGAAATAAAAATGAGAAGACAACCAAACAAATCCCCTTCCTTCTCTTTTTTATTTTTTCGTCTTCTTTATTTTTATTATTATCAAATCACAATAGGAAAGCAATTATAATATTTACCAACTTTTCGGGGCTCAAAAAACACCCTCATCAAGGTAAGAAACATTAGAGCAGGTTAAATGTAATTAATCATACTAGAATAACTTTAGTTTAATTTATCCTAATCAGTTTTCAAATTAATAGACAACTTATTTTGTTTTTTAATATAAAGCATTTCCATGAATTCTCTCTTTCTCTCATTACTTTCACTATGTAAAATTTAGAGATAAACTGTTATTTGGATTGTTTTGGATTTGTTGATTTCCAATTGTGATATTTTTCTTAATTAATTTTTTCGGGTAATGATTAAGTAAAAGGATATTCCTAATAATATTCAAATTCAAATAATGATTGATAGTTACCATCTCTGAAGATAATACAGATTACTAGTAAATTCAAATTCTTGTTGTGAAATCTAACATGGGGCAAACCTAGAGCTCTGTCAACTAAGTTTTTGATTACAGCAATTTTATTTTGAAAATGATGAGCCGAAAAGGAATTTAAAATTCTACCTGAATATGTACTTTTCCCATACCAATTGGTAAAAATATTATCATCCTGACCTTTAATTACTATATTCGGAAACATTGCAACAACATCCAAAGAAATCATCACATGGTCATCAGGATCGCTTTTTTGAATAATAATTTTTTTGAGTTCCCAGCTATTTTTGATATTGTATTTTGAATTTGTAATGAAGTCTTCAAGTATCAAATCGAAGTTTTGATATAAAAATTTTGTGGCAGTTTTAATAGTTGAAATAACTATTCTCAAAGGATATCCATCTTTATGAATCTTCCTTAAACCGTTCTTTCTCCAATTGTCTAGAATCTTGAAAGTGTCTCTTCTTAATTGTTTCAAAAGATTTTCAAAAGATTTTCATTCAATGAATCAAAATTATCACGATTGGAAAGTGACCCCCCCCCCCCCCCTATCTAATATAATCTGATTTCTTCATACAAACTGTAATATTGCCTTCATCAGCATTCATGCAAATTATATCAGGGTTGTTTTTAAGGAAATCTTCTGTTATCTTGAAGCCTTCAAAAATTTTACGATAAATACTACTAATGTGCAAGCAATATTTATCAACAAAGGTCTTTGACAAGTGTAAAACCTTGTTTCGGAAATCTTGTTGATCATTGGAATTTTGTGTATACTTGATTCAACATCTTTGACTATTTCCATCATTTGTTTCAACTTATTTTTCATCACATGGTTACTAAAACCTTTACCTAATCTGAGAATATCTGTAACTGAATCAGAAATTTGAATATCTGCCAAATTTATAAACCAAAAAACCCTACCTTCCTCTTCAAAAATCTTGTGTAAATTTAAATTTTGCTCTTGAACATTAGTGTTTTGATCAATCAGAATAGAAAGCTTGTTCTCAAGTTTTTTATAATTGTTTAAAAATCTTCGATTGAGGAAAATATGATGTTTTAAAAGGTAAATGATTTTATCTTGTTGTAAACATACTTCTAATTCACTTCTAATTCTGGAAATGTTTACATTAAAAAAATTAGCATGATTTGAAACATCCTTGATCGGTAAATTCAGCATTGAGTGTTTGAAATTCTTCAAATTACGGTCAAATTGTCTATGGCGAAAATTACTGTGAAAAGCAACATCTCGAAATTTGTTATTCAAGAAAAATATTTTCTTAGGTAAAACATAATTTCTTCGACATTCAATCAAAAAACTTTTTTGAAGGATACTTCCTCTTGATATCACACCATAATTCAACCTTTCTAAAGGCTTCAGGACCATATGTAACTTTGATCTGATTAAAAAGCAATTGGAGAATGGACTTTTAGGAAAAGATATAAGATGGACTGATATAAATACCGAAGACACAGTTCTTGCCAGATGTTCTGGTTTGAGAAAGATTCATAAAGATGGCTATCCTTTGAGAATAGTTATTTCAACTATTAACACTCCCCCAAAATTTTTAGAACAAAACTTTGATTTGATACTTAAAGACTCAACTACAACTTGAAAATACAATATTAAATATAGCTGGGAACTCAAAAAAATTATTATTAAAAAAAACTGTTCCTGATGACCATGCAATGATTTCTTTGGATGTTGTTGCAATGTTTCCGAGATATCCGTGGGATCTCAACCAAAAGAGCAGTATCCTTCAAAAAATGTTTTTGACTGAATGTCGAAGAAATTATGTTTTACTTAAGAAAATATTTTTCTTGGATAAAAAATTTCGAGATGTCGCTTTTCACAGTAATTTTTCCATAGACAATTTGAGCGTAATTTGAAGAATGTCAATCTTTAATGCTGAATTTACTGATCAAGGATTTTCAAATCAGGTTAATTTTTTTAAAGTAAAATTTTCCAGAATGAGAACTGAATTAGAAGTATGTTTACAACAAGATGAAATAATGTATCTTTTAAAACATCAGATTTTCCTTAATCGAAGATTTAAAAACAATTATAAAAAACATGAGAACAAGCTTTCTATTTTGATTGATCAACACACTAATGTTCAAGAGCAAAATGGAAATTTACACAAGATTTTTGAAGAAGAAGGTGGGGATCATTGGTTTGTAAATTTGGCAGATATTCAAATTCCAGATTCAGTTACAGATATTCTCCGATTAGGTAAAGGTTTTATTAACCATGTAATGAAAAATAAGTTGAAACAAATGATGGAAATAGTCAAAGATGTTGTATCAAGTATACACAAAATTCCAATGATCAGCAAGATTTCCGAAACAAGGTTTTACACTTGTCAAAAAGCTTTGTTGATAAAAATTGTTTGCACATTAGTAGTATTGATCGTAAAATTTTTGAAGGTTTCAAAATAACGAAAGATTTCCTTAAAAACAACCCTGATATAATTTGCATGAATGCTGAGAAAGGCAATATTACAGACTGTATGAAGAAATCAGATTATATTAGGTATAGGGGGGTTTACTTTCCAATCGTGATAATTTTGATTCATTAAATGAAAATCGGTTGAAACAATTAAGAAGAGACACTTTCAACATTCTAGGCAATTGGAGAAAGAACGGGTTAAGAAAGATTAAAAAAGATGGCTATCCTTTGAGAATAGTTATTTCAACTATTAACACTACCACACAATTTGTATATCAAAACTTCGATTTGATACTTAAAGACTCCATTACAATTTCAAAATACAATACTAAAAATAGCTCGGAATTCCAAAAAATTATTATGAAAAAAGTGTTCCTGATGACCATGCAATGATTTCTTTGGATGTTAGTGGAATGTTTCCGAGTATACCCCTTGAATGAGTTAAACATGCAACTTTGCATAGATGGGACAATATAAAAACACGTACTCGATTAAGTCAAAATGATTTTATCAAAGGGATAGTTTTTATTATGAACTCAACTTATTTTAAACTCAATGGATCTTTTTGTAGACAAAAGTTTGAAACTCCCATAGGTTCAGTCATTTCTCCGATTTTGGCAGAAATAGTTATGGAAGATTTGAAGGTCTTTGCTTTCAAGAAGCTAGATTTTTTTGCCCTTTTACTTTTGGTATGTTGATGACACCACATTGTGTATTCCTCTAGCACAATTGCAGGCAGTTATTGATGCTTTTACAGGTTTTCATCCAAAACTTCAATTTATCCATGAAATAGAGAAAAATAAGAAAATCAGTTTTCTGGACATAGAAGTAATTAAAGGTCAGGATGTTAATATTATTACCAATTGGTATAGGAAAAGTACATATTCAGGTAGAATTTCAAATTTCTTTCCGGCTCATCCTTTTTAAAACAAAATTTTAGTAATCAAAAACTTAATTGACAGCTCTAGGTTTTTCCCACGTTACATTTCAGAACAAGAATTTGAATATTGTTAATAATATTGAATTATTATATAAAGGATTATGATATAATATTGAATAATATTAATTAATAATATTGAAAAGCAAAATAACATTTCAGCTACGGATAATCAGACGGTATTCAGAGAATATGGTTCATTAATCAGGGTGTCAAGTGTCCTGGAAATCCTTGAAAACCTGGAAAAGTCAGGAAATTCGTTTTTGCCTGGAAAAAACTTGGAAAAGTCCTTGAATTTTGCTCGTGGTTCTGGAATTTTTGTTCTTTTGAAGAAAAAATAGTTTTTAAAATTTTTTCTCTGCTGAACGAAAAAAGATTACCTTTTTAACAAGAGACTGTTTATATTATAACAGTGAAAATCACGAAACTACAATCGAAACGGTATTTGAATATTAATGTTTAGAGCAAGTGAAAAATTGGTCGGGGCAAAGTTAGAAAATTTTGAAAATGATGTTTGGGACTAGTAATTATTTTAGTTAGTAATTTATTTGCCTTGTATTTTTATTTCTTCTCTTACAGTTGCTTCATCCTGACGACTGTAATTTATTGTAGTGAATAATTTTATTATTTGGTTGCCAATTCAACAATTTTTATTAAAAAGTCATACTTTTTATTTGAAATATCTTCTATTACATTATTCGTTGGGAATTCATCTTTTTGGTTAAAAATACATTTTTTTTTTTTAAGAATAATTTTTAAACTAAAAACGTAACTATTTTTGGCTCAAAATTGATATTTTTTTAATTGAAAATTCAATCACTTGGGTAACACTTGAACCACTTTGTTAAAAATTTATTTGTTTAAGGGTTGATCTCTTTGATTGAAAATTTAAATGTTCTGCTGGAAATTCTTTTTTTCATTTAAAATTAATTTGTTAACCTAGAAATGTAACTTTTCCTTTTTTTTTTGTTGAAATTTAATCTTTTTTTTTATGTCAAAAATTGGTCTTTATTCGTAGAAAACTAATCCTATTGGTGGAAATTTTCTCTCTTTTGATGGAAACTGCAATTTTTTTGTTGAAAATGAACTTTTTCGTTGAAAATTAATATTTTCTGGTTGAAAATCCTGTCTTTTGGCTTGAATGTTCAACAATTTCTTTGTCATTTTTCCTGTCTGGGATGAAAAATCTTTATTTGTTGAAAATTCTTCTATTTTATGAGAAAATTCGTCTCTTTGGTAAAAAACTAATAATTTCGGATTGAAAATTCAACTATTTTGTAGAATATTTGTTTTTAGTTTGTTAAAAGTTGACCTACTTTATTAAACATTCATTCTTTGGTTGCAGAATGGCAGATTCATCATTTTAGTTGAAAATTCCTCTCTTCGGTTCAACATTCAGCTATTTAGTTCAAATCTATTTTACTGAAAATTAATCATTTTTATTTGAAAATTAAATTATTCGTCTGCAATTTGGTACATTTTGTTGAAAATTTTCTTTTTTGGCAGAAAATTAATGTTGTTTGTTGAAAATTCGTCGTTTTGGTTGAGAATTCATCCGTTCAGGTTAAAAGTTAAACTATTTGTTTAAAGGTTAAAAATTTAACTATTTTATTGAAAATTTGTGTTGTTGTAAATACGTCTCTTTTTTATTAGAAAATTTATTCTCTTTATTAAAAATTCATTTACTTGGTTGAAATCTGAAAAAATTTTAATAAAAAATCATCTTGTTGACTGAAAATTGAACTATTTTGTCCGAAAAGCTTTATTTTTCTATGAAAATTAATTTTTTGAATTGAAAATTCAACTATTTCATCTTAGTTTGAAAATTGATCGTTTTTAGTCCAAAATTCAGCTATTAAATTTTTCATTAAAAATTCGCCTTTTTTGGTTTAAAATTCAACCTTTTGCTTGAACGTAGAACTACTTAGTCAAAAACTCATTTTATTTGTTGAAAATTAAACTATTCTGTCAAAAATTATTTTTTTTTCATTAAAATTATTTTTCTTTTGCTGAAAATTTAACTATTTCAGTTTTGGTTTATTTTGTTGAAAATTTGGCATTTTTTTGTAGAAAATTAATTTTCTTTGTTGAAAATTTGTCATTTTTTTGTAGAAAATTAATTTTCTTTGTTGAAAATTCGCCGTTTTGGTTAAGGATTCATTTTTGTAGATTAAAAGTTCAACTATTTGGTTAAAAATTTATTTGTTGACTTTTTTTTTTTAATTCAAGTTTTTGGTTGAAAATTTAACTATTTTATTGAAATATCGTTTTTTCGTTGTTGTTAAAATACCAACTATTTAATTTTTCGCTGAGAATTCATCTGTTTGTCGAACATTCCAATTTTCATGATGAAAATTCAACTATTTTTGGTTAAAGTTTTGGTTGCAAATTCAACTGTTTTGTTGAACATTCGCCTATTTCGACAGAAAATTCGTCCTGCTGGATTTAAAATTCACAGTTTTTATTAAGAATTAAACTATCTCACAAAAAATTCAATTATTTCGTTGGAAATGCAACTGTTTTTAGTTGAAGTTTAATCTTTTCTGTTTAAAATTCGATTATTTAGTTGAAAATTCATCTTTGTAGATTGAAAACTACTGGTCTAAATCAATGTTTTTCAATATTGATTTATTTTCTAAATTGTGAAAAATTGCTCTCTAGCTCAACTGGGAACCGAACCCAGGTCTTCCAGATTGCCGGACTGGTGCTCTACCCACTAAGCTACTGAGAGACGAGATAAATTTTTTCACAATCCCTACAAATTTAATTCCGACGTCATTCCTTAACTTGTAAGATTTTATTTTTCAACATTCAAATGTTTTATACCAGGAAGACCTGGGTTCGGTTCCCAGCTGAGCTAGAGAGCAATTTTTTCACAATTTAGAAAATAAATCAGTATTGAAAAATATTCATTTAGACCAGTAGACAAAAAAACAATCAACATCAAAATTATTAATACAATTAATCTGGTCAAAACCATTACATCAAAAATATAAAACATTCGAATGTTGGAAAATAAACTCTTACAAGTTAAGGAATGACGCCGGAATTTAACTGGTAGATATTGCGAAAAAATTTCTCTCGTCTCTCAGTAGCTTAGTGGGTAGAGCACCAGACCGGCAATCTGGAAGACCTGGGTTCGGTTCCCAGCTGAGCTAGAGAGCAATTTTTTCACAATTTAGAAAATAAATCAATATTGAAAAATATTGATTTAGACCAGTAGACAGAAAAAAACAATCAACATCAAAATTATTAAAAAAGGATTTGTTGATATTGACAATGAGTTTGAATGGAATAATTTTGAAATTTTATACAGTGAAAATAATGAAAAAAAGAGAGAATTCATGGAAATGCTTTATATTAAAAAACAAAATAAGTTGTCTAATAATTTGAAAACTGATTAAGATAAATCAAACAAAAGTTATTCTAGTATGATTAATTACATTTAGCAATAGAGTTTCATGAATCTTGGCTTTCTCTTATTTCTGATATGTTCATAATGGATTTGCCTTTTGACCCACACTTAGATCTCAGGTATTGAGGAGAGAGCGTCGTTGATTCGTCGCTGTTCTCACCTGCTCTAATTTTTTTACCTTGATAAGGGTGCTGTTTGAGCACCGAAACGTTAATAAGTATTGAAAATGCATTCATATTGTTGTTTGATAATAATAAAAATAAAAAAGACGAAAAAATAAAAAAAAGAGGTAGGGGATTTGGTTGGTTGCCTTCTCATTTTTCTTTCCTCTTTTTTATTTTTGTCCAAAGAAACACATTTTTGTGTTTTTAGGAATTGCAATACGAGCATTTTGTGACGTTAAATAGGATTTTGATTTTTTTAAATTTAATTTAAAATTCTTAAATTTCAAATCATTTTTTGTATTGAAAATTAGTTCTTGCAACTGAAAATTTAACCAATCTATTTTAAGTTGAAAATTTATTTGTTTCAGGTGAAAATTGTACTATTCCGTTGAAAACTTATTTGATTTTTTTTTAATAATTCAGTTACTAAAAATTTAAATGTTCTATTTTTAATAAAAAAATGAATTTCTTCGTTCAAGAATTCGTTTTTTTGTTTGGTTAACATTTTTATTTTGTTTATTCTATTTTCTTGTATTTTTTGGTAGAAAATTCATCATTTTGCTTGAAAATTCAACCATTTGGTTAAAAATTCATTTTTTTCGGTTAAATATTTATCATTTCAGTTGAAAATCAATTTCTCTGGTTGAAAATTGAACTACTTCATTGAAAGATTTTTTTTTAGTTGAAAATGAATTTTTAAACTGAAAATGTAACTGTTCCTTTTTTTTAATTTATCGTTTTTAGTTAGAAATTTATTTCTTTTCTTCAAAACTAGCCTTATTTCGTTGAAAATGCAATTATTTTGGTAGAAAATTCATATTTTTGGGTTGCAAATTCGACCTTTTTATTCAAAATTCGTTTTTTTGGGTTGAAAATTCATATATTTTCGAAGAAATTTCATCATTTTTGGTCGAAAATCACATCTTTCTGATTGGAAATTAATTAGTTTTGGTTAAGGATACAACTATTTACTTAAAAATTCTTTTTTTGTTGAATTCAACTGTTTTTCGTTTCAAATAAAAATCTTTCTAGTAAATATATTAACGATTTCATTTTTTGTTATGAATTTATCTATTCAGTTAAAAAACCTTTTTTGTTTAAATTTGACTGTTTTGCTAAAAAATAATTTTTTAACTGAAAATTGCAGTATTCTACGTTTAGTTCATAATAATATATATTCTTCAATTGAATATTTAATTATTTGCTTGAAAATTCATGTGTTTTGTTGAAAAATCGTCTTTCGTGGTAAAATATTAATCTTCTTGGTGATTTTCTTGAAAATTCAACTATTAGGTTGAAAATTCATTACTTTGCTTGCATTTTTTAAAATTAAAAATTAATTTTTTCAACTAAAAATTTGACTATTTCATTTTTTGTCGAAATTTTTTATTTTTTGATAGAAATTTAATCTCCTCTTTTGGAAATTCATCAGTTTGGCTAAAAATGTTTCTATTTCGTTGACACTTTATTTTATTAGGTAGAAAATTAATTTTTGTACTGCAAAGTTAATAATTCGGTTTCGAGTTAAAAATGTATCGGCTTCAGGTGAAAATCTAACTATTTCGTTGAAAATTCGTCTTTCTTGGCTGAAGATTCATTAGTTCATTAACAAATTTATTTCTTCAAACGGCCAATTTCACCATTTCATTTTTTTTCTAAAATTCATCTGTTTTGATGTGAATTTAACCTTTTTCGTTGAAAATTTATATGTTTTGTTCAAAATTTATATTTTCGTGTTAAAAACTCACATGTTTTGCAGGGAATTCATCCTTTGGCTTGAAAATGCAACATTCTGAATGAAATATTGTTTTTGTATTGACTGAAAAATTTTTTACGGTTAAAAATTCAACCCTTGTTGAAAATTTCTCTTTTTGGTTTGAAAATTGGTCTGCCTTCATTGAGGATTCAAGTAATTTTCGAAAATTTGTATTTTTTGATTTAATTAAACTTTTTTTGATTGAAAATTAAAATATTTTTGTATGAAAAAAAATGTTTTTGCCTTAACATTATTAATCTTCTCGGTGTAAGGTTATTTTTATACCCAAAATAAAAATTCAGAGCGATCAGGGAAAATTTTAAATTGCTCAGAAAAAAGTTAGGGAATGTCACGAATTCCTCACATTTTTCTAGGATTTTGTAGCAACCCTGATATACGATTTGCCAATAAAAAAAAAGTAAATATAAACATTTTTTTTTTAATTTCGGATTTTGAGGGTGTCAATGATTAATTAATTAATAATTTATTCGTTTTTCCATCTTGTGGCTAGATTTAGTATTTTAAATTCGATGATAAAAAAATTTAAACTTTCATTTCACACATTGTTTCATCTGATGTTCAATGTAGGAAGTAATTTAGCATCGCTTTGCTGTATTATTTACGACTAGTTTAGCACTCATTTGCGAAATTTCACTTTAATGGAAATAACAGGAATATAAATGATTAATTTCAAATTACCTTTTTTCTTTAAACAAATTAGAGGTCCAAAGAAGTCTTATAAATTTCAAATTATTTACATTTTTTAAAAACATTTTATCCTGCTCATTTTTGTTGAAAGTAGAGTTTCAAAATCAACGGAGAATCAAACAATGAAATTTGAAAATTTGGGAACAAATATTTCTTGGCAGAAGTCCAAATAGGGGAAAATCAAAAATGAAAAAATTGGTAGTCCTAAATATAAGCCAAAATCCCAAAATGAAAAATGGGAGTATTCCCCGAAACTTGAAGAATCCAAAATTTAAATTGAAACTAGAGTAAAAATTATAAATTGCAAAATGATCAAAATTGGGGACGATTCCAAATTTGGTGAGAAGAAATTAAACTTGGGAAGAAAATGGTGTTCGAAATTTTCAAGTATATAAGTTATGTTTGGTTTTCGACTTGTGTATTTTGATAAAAGATAAAGTTAGTTTGGCCGCTAAATCACTTTCAGAAATTTTAAACTCTTCCGTCAAAATGTGCGCGCGTGCGAGAACGTGAACAGAAAACATACGGATGTTGCAGAACTATAGGCAGCAGGATTATTTCAAGCAAAGTAAATATTTATTCACTTTTCATCGCGTCTTAATAAAAACGGATTTGCTCATGCCCAGTATAAAAGATTTACGTGCACATTTCATTATCGCCATTCACGTAATTCGCGCCGGAAATAAAAACCAGGTCGTATAATTATAAATACAAAAAATAATAAAGAAGTAAATAAATTTATAATTATTTACAAACCAATGGTAAGTATTTTGTAAATTAAAGAATTCTATAAAAAGGGTTCTTTTTGAGTTTTCATAATCAACAAATTCAAAATTGGAAGCACAAGAGTAGCAAAAAAAAATGATCGCAAAAATGAGAAGCTTGAAGACAAAAATTGTTAATTGAATAAACTGATTTTTTTTACTAATTATTTATATGAAATTTGTAACAGAACCTATGAAAACATTTTTTCAGCACCTAATCATCGATAGATCCCTAACCACGCTTAAACACAGTATTTTTAAACTTGGCCGGAAACAACCTGCAAACCTTTTATGGTTCGTCGAAATATCACCACTGAATTTTCAGTAATTTCGAATAAAATTGAATCCACTCACTTCACACTAATTGAGAACACTACTCTGTAACCCGGAAGACAATAAAAAAACAATAAGAAACAATACGAGACTTATAAAGAAAAAATATATATGTTTGACAAATGGTGGGACTTCACTGATCACTAAATTTTTGGTACTGACACAGAATTTTGATTTAGGGGTAGGAATAAAAATTGCAAAAACATGCAAAATAATTTACCTTGGAGGGATGGTAGGCAGTGGCAGTGGTGGTTGGTAGTTTAGGTGGCCAATGTGCTTAGGCGACTGCGCGAGAAGAAGCTCGACTCGGTTAGAATTCTCGTGGTGGTGCCGCTGGTGCTGCTAGTGAAGTATGGCATCACTCGTACCGATTTAGAATTCCCAAAATAGCAAAAGTTATTGCTGTTACCTCAAGCCCCCATATATACACCTTAATTTCCCGTAAACGTGCCACTAATACCTCAAAGATATTTTTGAGGGTGGCATCCCTCCAATACCCCTTTAAAATAATACCATTTGGGAATGTGAAAAAATAATAATTTTGAAAAAGATCTGCTTGAAATTGGCGGGGCACTTTTTACACATTTCTGGCTTCAATTAAAGAGAAGACAATATGAATTGAACTTTAAATTTTCTCGAAATTCGAGATTGAGATTTAATTATATTTTTTAAATATCACTATTGCTCAGCCTTTAGTACAGTAGAACCGTACTGCGCAGCCACAAATGCGATAGAACACTACTGCGCATTTAAAACTGTATATTGCGCATCCTTTATATCGTGTATAATTCTTCTGCGCATCCTCAAATATGGTAGAGTACTACTGCGCAGCCTTAAGTGGAACCAAATTCAAGGGGCCGTACTTAAATTAAGTAACGGATTATAGGCCCTTTTCTGATACCCCCTCCCTCCCTCCTATAACAAACTGTAACAAAATATTTCTACCCCCCCCCCCACTATTTCTGTACGTAATTTTTAGTTTCCAAAAATGTTTTACTATAGTTATTGTTAGTAGAATTAGGCAGGGTTTCCGAGAACTTCATTTTCAAAATTCCCTTATTCTTCTTTGTGTAATTTTTCATTTTTATTGATCAATAATATTAAAATACCAGCATTTTAATCTTGAAATACTTTTAACCTAGAATCTTTTATAAACGGAATACAACAGTATTTCAGATACGAATTTGAAAATTCCAAATTTATTTTAAACAAAAAAATGTCTTTTCTACTATGAAAGATGGATTTTTAAAATATATATTTGAATTTTCAACGAAATAATTACATTTTTAACATAATAGTTGAATTTTCAACCTAAAAATATAAATTCTCAACAGAAACTGTTTATATTTCAATCAAAAAACATGAAAATTATACAAAAAAAAGTTTTTTAAAACCAAAAAGACCTAAATTGTTGAACCTGCAAGCCAAAAGACGAATTTTCTCTACAAAAATTGAATTTACAAACAAAAATGAAATTTCAAACAACATTTTTTTTTACCAAAAAGGAGGATTTTCAATTAAAAAAGATCAATCTTAAAAAATGGAAAAGTTAGATTTTCAGTTGAAAAATTAAATTTGACCTGAATTTGAATCAAGCCAAAAGAAGAATTTTCTCTACAAAATTTGAATTTACAAACAAAAATGAAATTTCAAACAAATTTTCTTCTACCAAAAAGGAGAATTTTCAATTGAAAAAGATCAATCTTAAAAAAATGGAAAAGTTAGATTTTCAGTTGAAAAATTAATTTTGAACAAAAAAAAAGACTTTTCCACTAAACAGTTAAATTTTTAACCAAAGAAATAAGCCTTTAATCAAAAAAAGTACATTTTCAACGGTGTAGTTTAACTTTTAACCAAGCAGTTGAATTTTTAATTTAAAATGATTAATTTCAAACAAAATAGTTAAACTTTCAACCAAAGAGATGAATTTTTTACTAAAAATATATCACGAAGTGATTCAACCAAATTTTTCAAATAAAAAAGTTGAATACTCAAGCGAAGGAGAATAATTTTTAACCAAAAGGGATGAACTTTTAACGAAACAGTTGAATTCTCTACCGAATAGTTGAATTTTTGTCCAAGAAAGATGAAATTTGTACTAAAACAGATGAATTTTTAATGAAAAAGGACAATTTTTTTTTAATTGAATTTTTATCCATAAAAGCGTTCAGTTAATTTTTTAACACAAAAATATAAATTTTAAACAAAAAGTAAATTTTCAACAAAACAGTAGAATTTTAATCCAAAAGTATGGATTTTTAAGAAAATAGTTATATTTTCAACCATACAGTTGCGTTTTCATCTAAAAAAGATAAACTTTCTCTTAAAACAGATGAATTTTTAATTTGAAAAGAAAATTTCAAAAACATAGTTGAATTTTCATCCAGAGAAGATTTTAGTTCTCTTTTCAACACCACAATATTAAATTTAGACAAAAAGTAAATTTTCTACAAAATAGTTACATTTTTAACAAAACTGCAGAATTTTCTACCAAAAAGTATGACTTGTCAACAAAATTGTTGAATTTTAAACCAAAAAGTTGCATTTTTATCCAAGAAAGATGTAATTTCTGCTAATGCAGGTGAATTTTGAAATCAGAAAAACAAATTTTTAAAAAATAGTTGAATTTTCAATCGAGCAGTTGAATTTTTGTTCAAGAAAGATGAAATATTTTTTTTTAACAGATGAATTAAAAAAACAACTTCAAAAAAATAGTCAAATTTTCATCCAAAGAAGATTCCAGTTCACTTTCCAACACCAAAATAAGAATTGTAAAGTATAAGTTAATTTTCTGCTAAATAGTTAAATTCTTAACCAAAAAGTATAACTTTTTAACAAGATTGTTAAATTTTCAACTAAACAGTTGCATTTTTGTCCAAGAAAAATGAAAATTCTGATAAAACAGGTGAATTTTTAAATCATAAAGACAAATTTTCAAAAAAAGAGTTGAATTTTCATCCAAAACAATTTCAATAGACTTTTCAACAAAAAAATACAAATTTTAAACAAAATGATAATTTTCTTCGAAATATTTTAATTTTCAACAAACCAGTTGCATTTTTGTCCGAAAAGATGCAATATTTCTACTAAAAAAAGATGAACTTTTAAATTAAAAAGACAAATTTTCAGAAAAAATATTTTTTATCCAGAAAAGATTTCAGTTGACTTATCAGCAACAAAATATT
>CAKNXH010002112.1:89398-108748 GCA_932178445.1 Andricus quercusramuli | reverse complement strand
TTGTTTCTGTAATTTAATATGACTTTAAAGTATTTAAAGTATTTTAGGGAATTTTAAAAGATTTTGAGTAATTTTTGATTGATTTCAATAATGTTGAAGGATTTGAAAAATTTTATTGCATTTTGAAATATTCCAAGGAATTTTCAATTTGTTTCTGTTTTTTAATGTGATTTTAAAGGATTAATATTTTAGGGAATTTAAAAGATTTTAAGTAATTTTTGATCGATCGCAATAATTTCAAGAGATTTTGAAATCTTTTAGGCTATTTTAAAAGATTCCAAGGCATTGTCAAGAGATTTAAAAAGTTTTAGGGCGTTTCAAAAGATTTCAATGGATTTTAAATATTTTAGGAAATTTTAAAAGATTTCAAGGAATTTTCGATCGATATAAATAATTTCAAGGGATTTAAAAGGATTGGAAATATTTTAGGGATTTGAAACAATTTTTATTCAATTTATTTTATAGTATTTATTCACAAGAAGTGAAGCATTTCGTAGGGTTTCAAGGATTTTAAGAGATTTCAAATATTTTTTGCAATTCATTTGACTTCATTTAGAATTCATCCTGAATTCTCATTAATTCATCTTGAATTCTTTAAAATTCTTTTGAACTGTTTGGAATTTTTTTTTATTCACTTGAATTCTTCTCAGTTCACTTAATTTTACTCAATTGATGAATTAAATTTTTTTTTAGTTTTTGTTTAATTGATTTTGAAGTTTTTGAAACTCAGCTTGAATTCTTAGGCAATCTATACAATAATTTTTTGAATTTCCTTGAATATTTCTAAACTTATTTCGAACTTACTAAATTCAATAAATTTTCTCATATTTTTTAAGTGTTTCCAATTTCCTTGATTTTTTAATTTGAATTCTTTTAAATTTAACTTGAATTGCTTTGAAGTCTTACGAATTGAATTTTTTTAAATTCAAAAGAATATTAGTCACTTTTACGGTTTAAATAGGTCACTTTTTCATTTTTCTGAAGAAAATTAGGCTGTGGCAGCCCTGAGAATAATAAATAAAAAATTTATAAATTTGAATAAAAAATTCTTTTTTTTTATTCCAAAAATATTTTATTGTAAAAATGTTAAAAAATTCGAATTTCGGTCTCTAAATGTTAATGGTCAGTGAAAATAAAAAAAATTAGTCAGGGACAGTCAGGAAAACGTATGAATAAAATTTTTCTTAAAATAATTAAAAAATTAGATTTTGAAATAATAAAATTTTTGTTTTTCTCACCAGGAAGATGTTGCAGTCTCTCTGTCCGAAACTACAATACTGATTAGTTAGGATAAGTCTTATGATCTGGTTTTCTGCTTTCTTTACTATGGGCATTGGGCATGGCAGAGTAGTAAGTGTTACAAATAATCTTTAAACCCACTTGCTTATAGACCAATCAGAATTGCATAATCAGAATGTTACTCGATGATAATTAATTTTCATTAAGCTTTTTGTTATGAAGGTATGGGTTCTGCCATTCATGAAATAATCAGGAGGTGAATCTATTTTTAAATTCAAGAAAATATTTAATAAATTAGAATACGGATCCATTGATTAATTAATTTGTTTATTTATCAATAATTAATTAGATGTATCTTCTGGTGGATATAAATCAGTATTCAAATAAAAATGAATCACATTTTAATATTAAAGTGTTTATTGAAATCCGGGGGAAAATTTAAAAAAAAATTAAATGAATATACAATATAGTCCTAAGTTCTGTTTTTTCTGATGTTTATTTCACCCAAATTCAGTTGACCGAATAAAAAGTTGATCTAATTTATATTTTTTTCGAATTAGCGTTTGACCTATCTTTTCTTCTTCCAAAATGCTATTGGCCCTAATTTTTTTCGAATTATTGTCTAAACTAATTTTTATTGTACCTGATTATGATTTACCCTAATTATTATTATTATATTTTTAGTTAAAATTTTTCATTTGGTTCAAAATTCAACAATTTTGTTAAAAAGTTGAAAATTCATATTTTGGTGTTGAAAATTCAACTGAAATCTTTCTTGGTTAAAAATTGAACTATTTGGATGAAAATTGAACTATTTGGTTAAAGGTTGAACCACTTTGTAAAAAAATAATTTTTATGTTTAAGATTTATCATTTTAGTTGAAAATTCATCTCTTTGGTTAAATATTCGTTTTTTGTTGAAAAATAATTTTTCAAACTTAAATTTAAATATTCCAGTTGAAGATTCATAATTTTAGTTGAAAATTGGACGTTTATTGAAAATTCAACTATTTGGTTAAAAGTTGAACTGTCTTGTTAAACATTTTTTGTTGCTGTTAAAAATAAATTTCTTTAACTCAAAATTTAACTATTTCAATTGCAGTTTCATCATTTTAGTTGAAAATTCATCTCTTTGGTTGAAAGTTGAACTATTTTGTTGAAAATTTATCTTTTTTAAATTAAAATTCAACTACTTAGGTAAAAGCTAAACAGCTTTGCTAAAAATTTATTTTGCTGGTTAAAAGTTTATCTGTTTTGTTGAAAATTGAACTATGTTGTTGAAAACTCGTTTCTTTTAGTTTAAATTTAATTTTTTTTCCTGAAAATGTAACTTTTTAATTTTTGATTAGAAATTTATCTTTTTTAGTTTAAATCTTTGAAATTAAAAGGTTTTTCATTTTGCAAATATTTAATTAAAAATTATTATTATTTAAAGATCAAACGTCAAGTTTTGAATTCAAAATCTTCATAATTGAAGAAATTTCGAACATAAACATAAAAAATACAGAATTTTTTATTTCAAAACTCAAGACTTGAATAATATTTAATTATAAATTTTTTTAATTAAAAAAAATTGAATTTTAAGGATTTACAATTCAAAATTCTATAATTTTGAAGAGTTATTGGAAAACTCTTCAATTCGAAAGATGCATAAATAACCATTTTAAAATTTCGATGATTTTGAAGATAAAAAGTCAAGTTTTCAATTCGAAATCTTCCAGAGTAAATAAAGAAATAAAAAAAAAAATTGAAAAATTTTGTATTTTATTTATTTCGAATTGTGTGCCTTGAAATTTAGGTATTTTTAATTAAAAGAATTTATAATTAAATATTAATCAAGTTTTAAGTTTTGAAATAAAAAATTCTATATTTTGTATGCTTTATATTCGAAATTTCTTCAATTATGAAGATTCCGAATTGAAAACTTGACTTTTGATCTTTGTAATCATACAAATTGATGAATTTGTATTTATACAAAGAATTAAAAAGGTTTAATTTGTGACTCTTCAAAAGTGTAGAAATTTGAACTTTAAATCTCTAAAACTGAAGCATTTTTAATTTTGAAATTTTACAATTGAAATTTATACAAGTTTTAATTTTTATAATTAAAAATTCGGAAATTTTGATGGTTCATATTCAAAATTTCTTTGATTTGAAACATTTTGAATTGAAAACTTGTCTTGATCTTCAAAATCATTAAAATTGAAGAATTTGTTTTCACATATTTTTTAAATTCAAGAGTTTTCTACGAAACAGTTGAATTTTTAACCAAACAAATGAATTTTCTACCAAAAAGATTAACTGTCTATCAAAAAAAAAAAAAAAAAAAATTGCGACGAAAAATGGAATAGTTACATTTTTAGTAAAAAGTTAATTTTAAATGATAAAAAAACTAATTTTCAACTAAAGTAATGGAATTTCAAATAAAAGATTAATTTTCTACAAAACAATAATAATTTTCAACAAAATACATGAATTTTCACAAAAATACGGAAGTTTTCAATCAAATAGTTGAATTTTCAACTGAAAAAGATAAATGTTCAACCAAACATGAAATAGTCAAATTTTCAGTTTAAATAATAATTAAAACATAAAATGTTAGCAAAATAGTTAAGTTTCCAACAAAAAAATATTCTTCAACTAAAGCGATGAATCATGTACAAAACAAATGATTTTTTTTCTTGACCCTTCAAAAATACAATTTTTATATAAAAACAAAACAATTTAATACATTAATTTGACAAATATATTCAGAAACAGCGGTGAATGGAGCCTTATAGAAAATTCGATTTTTTAAAAAATAAAAAAAAAATATGACAAAAATAATCTGCCAATTTTTAAAAATTGTAAGTAACTGGAAAAAATGTTGTCATTCATATTGAATTTACTGGAATTTTCTCGCTATAATAAGGAAACAGCTGTCAATGATATACAAAGTTCTCAAATCATTTAAGATTTTCTGTAAAATCCATAACAAAATGTTGGAAAATAAACCAATTTTTTTTTCTAAAGAAGAGGTGATTAGCGCGCGCGTTCCATGTTTTGCTTTTTAAAATTTATAATTAAAAATCATGCAAGTTTTATGTTTTCAATGAAAAATTCTGTATTTCTGATGCTTTATATTAGAAATTTTTTCAATTTGGAAGAATTAGAATAGAAAACTCGTCTTTTAAATTTTTTAAATTTGAGAATTTTTGTTTGTGCATCCTTCAAAATTGTAGAACATTGAATTATAAATCTTCAAAATTGAAGTTTCCTCAATTCTGAAAATTTTTAATTAAGAATTTTGCAAGTTTTATGTTTTGCATTACACAATTCTGTAATTTTGATGCTTTATATTTGAAGTTTCTCCAATTTCGAAGATTTCGAATTATAAACTTTACTTTTGATCTTCTAAATCATCAAAATGTAAGGTTTTTCTATTTACACATTTTCTAAATGAAAGAGTTTTTAATTTCGAATATTTTTAATTAAAAATTATGCAAGTTTTAAGTTTTAGAATTAAAAATTCTGCATTTTTGATGCTTTATATTTGAATTTTTTCAGTTTCGAAGATTTTAAATTAAATACCTAACTTTTGATAATCAAAATCATCAAATCTTGAAAATTTATAATTAAAAATTTTCAAATTTGAAGAGTTTCCTGTTTTAACGCTTCAAATTTGGAAGATTTAGAATTGAAAACATATATTGATTCAAAAAATTATCTAAATTTGAGAATTTTCATTCATACATTTCGAAAATTCAAGATATTTCAATTGTAACTCTTAAAAATTGAATTATTGAAAAAACTTTTAAAATTACATACACATTATAAAAAATATAAATCTTGAAAATTAAATACTTTGTATTTAAGATTTTGGGAATTTGAAGAGTTTTTAATTGTAACTCTTGAAAATTTCAGAACTTTGAATTTCAAGTCTTTAAAATTGAAGAGATTTTAATTTTTAAATTATACAATTGAATTTTACAATTGATTCGAAATTTTTTCAATTTGGAATATATTGAAATAAAAACTTGACTTCTGATCCTTAAAATCAATCAAATTAAAGTTGGTTTATTTATGCATCCATAACATTAAAGAGTTTTCTATTGTAACTCTTTTAATTGTAGAACTTTTAATTTTAAATATTTAAAGTTGAAGAGTTTTTAATTTCAAAAATTTTTAATGAAATATGATACTATAAGAATTTTTATTTATACATTTTTAAAATTCAAGAAATTTCAATAGTAATTCTTCACGGTTATAGATATTCGAATTTTGGATCTTTGAAATTGAAGAGCTTTCTATTTTGTAAATTTAAAAATGAAAATTATCCAAGTTTTACAATTACAAATTTTGTAAATTTTATGATTTATATTAGAAATTTCTTCAATTTAGAAGATTTCTAATTGAGAACCGGAATTTGATTTTCAAAATCATCCAAATTTAAGAATTGTTTTTTATGCATCTTTCGAATTGAAGAAATTTCCATAGTAAATCTTTAAAATTGTAGAATTTTATATTGCAAACCTTTAAGATTAAAGTATTTTTAATTTTGAAAATTTACAATTAAAAATTATGCTAGTTTTAATTTTTATAATTACATATTCTGTAATTTTGATGCCTTATATTCGAGATTTTTTTTCAATTTAAACATTTCGAATTTAAAACTTGATTTTTGGTCTTCAAAGTCATAAACTTTTAAGAATTTGTATTTCCACAGCTTTTCAAATTTAAGTGTTTTTAATTGTAACACTTCAAAATTCTAGAAAATTAAATTATAAATTTTAAAAATTGAAGTTTCCTCAATTCTCAAAATTTTTAATTAAGAATTTCGCAAGTTTTAAGTTTTGCATTCAAAAATTCCGTTTTTTTATGCTTTATATTTGAAGTTTCTTCAATTTCGAAGATTTCGAATTGTAAACTTGACTTTTGATCTTCAAAATCATCCAAATTCAAGGATTTTCTATTTACACATTTTCTAAATTGAAGAGTTTTTTTATTGTAATTATTCGAGATTATAGAAATATGAATTGAAGAGCTTTCTATTTTGTAAATTTAAAACTGAAAATGATCCAAGTTTTACAATTACAAATTTTATAAAATTTTTTCACTTTTTTTAATTAATTTATGATTTATATTCGAAATTTCTTCAATTCGGACGATTTCGAATTGAGAACTGATTTTCAAAATCAACCAAATTTAAGAATTGTTTTTTATGCATCTTTCGAATTGAAGAAGTTTCCATTGTAACTCTTTAAAATTGTAGAATTTTATATTGCAAACCTTTAAAATTGAGGTATTTTTAATTTTTTAAATTTAGAATTGAACATTATGCAAATTTTAAGTTTTAGAATGAAAAATTATGCATTTTTGATAATTTATATTTGAAATTTCTTCAATTTGGAAGATTTAGAATTGAATACGCGAATTCTGAATTTTAAAATTAAGGAATTGTTATTAATGCATCCTTCAAATTAAAATGTCTTCAATTGTACCTCTTAAAAATTATAAAATTTTGAATTATGAATCTTTAAGATTGAAATTTTTTTATTTTGAAGATTTATAATTATAAATTATGCAATTTTTAAGTTTTATAAATGAAAATTCTTTTATTTTTTTGCTTTATAATTAAAAATAGACTCAAAATTAAATTAAGATTGTATAAAAGCCGATGTAGCTATTATAATATCCATTTTAATTCATGATTATAAATTATATTTCATAGTACTTAAATTGAAGCATATATCTTAATTTGATAACGCTTTGACAATGCTAGTGACAACTAATTTCTAGGCGTTTGCAATATTAATAATAATAAATATACGCACCGATTGCAGGAGTTATGAACACCTCGATGTAATTTAAACAAATAGCAATATAAAAAAAATATAAAAATTTCCTCGAATCTGACCCTACATTATTAATGCAAGTGCATAATAATCCAAGCAACATTGAATAAATTGTCCCAGAGCTCATTTAGTCAATTACCAGGAACAATTATTTGCCTGGCCAATTAAAACTCGCCATTCCCTAGACGAGCGTGCAAATTGAATTGTCTGCTCAGAGTGCCTCAGCGTGCCACACAGCCACAGACCGAGAGACCTCATGCTCCCCGGAATAATCACTGTTCATTAACGTCGTCGTTTAACTCCTCGTTGTTTTTGCCCCCCACCGGATCATTTGTCCCCTCCTCATTACCTCCATCTTCCAGCGGAGGCCACTTTCAACTGGAAACCTGTTAACCTACTTGGACTCAGTCTTTGAGCTACTTTTGCCTGATCCTGGTAGCTCGTTCGCGTATCGTGATCGCAGGTGCACGTGTCACATACGTGCTTCTTGAGTGCACCCATGGTTTTTACCATAGACCTGCAAAAACGTTCAATGGGGCCCAGAACACGATGATTCATCAGGGGATTTTACTTAGTTACAGAAAAACCTAAGTAAATGTGAAATTTTATTTTTTTCGTGCTTTGAAGTTTGATCAGTTTTGGGTTTGGGTGATTATTTTAAGTTTTTGGATTTATGGTACCCTACCACTATTATGGTACCCTAGGGTGGTCCAAATTTATACCTGTAAAAATTCGAATTTCGATTTTTGATGATAAAACCCTCCCATTTTGTTCGTTTTCCGGAAAAAGAAATTCCGTTTTTTTTTCTTCTTCAACTTTAACCCTGGGCTTTTGAAATTAACATGGGGTTTTAAATGGGAGAAGCTCGATTTAAAAAAAAATGGAAAAAATAAGTACTTGTTATACATTTTTTGTCAATTAAAGTATTGTCACCTCTTGAGATGTATTTAAGGAATAATTTCCACCCAATAGCTTTTAATTTTGACATATCTGAACCCCTTTAATTGTGCCCGGAAAATGCCCCAAAAAATGCAAAATAGCAGTTTTCTATAAAATTCATGCTAAAGACGGTATTTAAAAAAATTTTCAACATGAATTATTTTTAATCGATAAGTGACGAGTTTTAGAGTATATTTTAAATAATTTTAAATTGTTTAAACAATTTGTATTTGTTTAAACAATTTTCTCCCCTGTAAATCGTTAAAAGTTATTATCTTTCGGAATAAATCGTACAAAGTTGATGAATGTCAAGAGTAGTAGTTCTTTTTGAACTTATTTGGTAATTATTTAAATAATTTTCATTTGTTTAAACAATTTTTGCTTCCTAAAATCGTAAAAAGTTATTATTTTCTGAAAATAATGACACAATTAAAGAATGTTGAAAGCAATACATTTTTGAAGGATGTTTGGTAATTATTTAAACAATTTTGATTTGTTTAAACAATTTTTTCCCCCTGTAAAGCGTGAAAAATTATTACTTTCTGGAATTAATGACACAATTAAAGGAATTTGAGAGTAATATTTTTTTCTATAGAATATTCAACAATTTTAAAAATAATTTTTATTTGTTTAAACAATTTTTGTTTGTTTAAAAAATTTTTTTCCTGCAAATCGAGAAAATTTATTCTTTTCTGCAATTAATGACACAATTAACGAATTTTAAGAATAATATTTTTTTGCTTAAGATATTTTGAAATTATTTAAAGAACTATTAATCCTTCACAAAAATGTATAACAAGTACTTCTTTTTTCCATTTTGTTGAAATTCGAGCTTTTCCCATTTAAAACCCCATGTTAATTTCAAAAACCCGGGGGCACGGGTTAACGTTGAAAAAAAAATTTACGGAATTTCTTTTTCCGGAAAACGAACAAAATGGGGGGTTTTATGACAAAAATCGAAAATGCATTGGAAATTTTTTTTTTGAATTTTCATCGGGACACCCCCCAAATTTGTTCAAATCCACCCAAAAAGAAAATCAATTTTTTTTTATTTGAAAAAAAATTATATTTAGGGGTGCCGCAAGCCCGATGAAGTTTAACATGTATTTCCCATAAGAAAAAAAGACGTTTTTTAAATCTTATTCAGAATCCTCAGTATTATCTCAATCGAGTTGAAACTTATCATTTCTCTTGAAAATTAGCCACAGAATACGAATAAAATATCACTTTTCAAATATAACCCCCATAAGTCTATTTTATAGGGTCCCAAAGTAACCCCATAGGTGAAAAAATGGGTTTTGCGAGTTTTTGGCGCTAATTATAATTTTTTTGCGGTTTCTTGAATGCAAATTGTTTCTCAGACATAAAATATTACTTTACACTAAAAATTATATATTTTCGTGAATTGTTTAAACAATTTATTACTGTTTTTAGCAATTTTCTCAAGAATGGAGTTAGAAAGACGCGGTTTTTTCACAAATGTTCCATTTGTTGTCCAATTTTCAATTAGAGGGAAGTGATAGTTCATCAATGTTAGCAATAGTGATTGTTTAAACAATTTATTATAACTATTAATAATTTTATATTTGAATAATGCTAGAAAGATGCGTTTTTTTAAATTTCTGGCTTTTTGTCAAATTTTCATTTGGACTGAAGTGATAATGAATTCAAGTTAACAAAATAATAGTTTAAACAATTTATTATCATTGTTAATAATATTCTCTTTGCTTATTTGGTAGAATGTTGCGGTTTTTTCTGAAATTTTCAACAGTTTGTTTATTTTTTATTAGGCGTTACTTAATAATTAATTAGATTTAGCAAAAATAATTGTTTGAACAAATTATTATTGTTTATGACTATCTTCATCTATATCGATTGCGCCTGATATTTGCGTTTTTTCGGCAATTTTTACCTTTCTGTCCTTTTTTCACTTAGTGAGGTAATAATTAATTAAAGTTAACAAAAAAGTTGTGTAAACAATTTAATATTGATTTATGCCTCTTGTATGAAATAGCTTTTTTTCTTTAAATTAATTTTTTTCTAAGCATTGGGAAAAGAGCAAAAATAATTTGTTTAAACAATCATTTTTTCTAAATCTAATTAATTATCAAGTCACACCTAATAAAAAATAGACAAACAGTTGAAAATTTCAGAAAAAACCGCAACATTCTACCAATTAAGCAAAGAGAATATTATCAACAATGATAATAAATTGTTTAAACTATTATTTTGTTAACCTCAATTTATTATTAATTAAATCCAAATGCAAGATAAACAAAAAGCCAGAAATTTCAAAGAAAACCGCAACTTTCTAGCATTATTCAAATATAATATTATTAACAATTATAATAAATTGTTGAAACAATTATCTTGTTAACTTGAATTTATTATTACTTCACTCCAAATGAAAATTTGACAAAAAGCCAGAAACTAAAAAAAAAAGCGCATCTTTCTAGCATTATCCAAATATAATATTATTAATTATTTTAATAAATTATTGAAACAATTATTTTGTTAACTTGAATTTATTATTACTTCACTCCAATTGAAAATTGGTCAAAAAACCAGAAATTAAATAAAACGCATCTTTCTAGCATTATTCAAATATAATATTATTAATAATTATGATAAATTGTTTAAACAATCACTATTGTTAACCTTGATGAACTATCACTTCCCTCTAATTAAAAATTGGACAATAAATGGAAAGTTCGTGAAGGAACCGCGTCTTTCTAACTCCATTCTATGAGATAATTCCTGAAAACAATAATAATTTGTTTAAACAATTCATGAAAATATCTAATTTCCAGTGTAAAGTAATATTTTATGTATGAGAAACAATTTGCATTAAAAAAACCGCAAAAAAATCATAATTAGCGCCAAAAACTCGCAAAATCCATTTTTTCACTTATGGGGTTTCTTTGGGACCCTATAAAACAGACTTATGTGGGTAATATTTGCAAAGTGATATTTTATTCGTATTCTATGGCTAATTGTGAAGAGAAATTTTGAGTTTTAACTCGATTGAGATAATATTGAGGATTCTGAATAAGATTTACAAAAATGTCTTTTTTTCTTATGGGAAATACATGTTAAACTTCATGGGGCTTGCGGCACCCGTAAATATCATTTTTTTGAAAACAAAAAAAATGGATTTATTTTTGGGTGGATTAGAACAAATTTGGGGGGTATCCCCATAAAAATTCGAAACAAAAATTTTTGGACCACCCTAATGCACATCCCTTCATTTCTGGTAAAAATAAAATCTTCCCTATTTATTTCAAAATTCAATTTCCACTAATATTGAATATTTTTGTACTTCAAGTTATTGAGTGTTGTTTTCCTGTAAAGTTGGGGTCTTTCCCAACCTTGTGTTTTTTGAAATTCATATCTTTTCAGATCTTTGGGGTTTTCTAAATGTTTAGTTGCAAATTCAACTATTTTTTGGAAAAACTATTTTTTTAATTTAAAAATTCATCTATTTTAGTGAAAATTGTATCTTTCATGAATAAAAATGCAACTGTTTGATGAATAATTCAACACGAGAACAATTTTATTAAAAATTGATACCGTTTGGTTAAAAAATTCAACTATATTTTGTTGAAAATTCAACTGTTTTGTTGAAAAATCGTCTTTTTAGGTTGAAAATTTAAGTTTCTTGATAAAGAATGTGGAATGTACTTTTTTATCTGAAACTCATATTTAGTTGTTAAATAGTCAAACTGAAATTTTTATGGATAAAAATTCAACAATTTTTTTGAAAATATGTGTAATTTAAAAATTTATCTATTTTGATAGAAAGTATCTTTCTTGGATAAAATGGCAACTGTTTTATTGAAAATTAAACTTTTTTGTTGTAAATCCAACTATTTTTTGGAAAACTTATCTTTCTAATTTGAAAATTCATCTATTCTAGTGAAAATTGCATCTTTCTTGAATGAAAATGCAACTGTTTGATGGAAAATTCAACACGAGAACAATTTTGTTAAAAATTGATACTGTTTGGTTAAAAAATTCAACTATATTTTGTTGAAAATTTAAATGTTCTGTTAAAAAATCGTCTTCGTAGATTGAAAATTCCAGTATCTTGATAGAAAATGTACTTCTTATTTAAAACTCATAATTTGTTGTTGAAAAGTGAAGCTGAAATTTTATTTGTTTGTAAAAATTCAACTATTTTTTGAAAAACTTATCTCTTATCAGACACTCTTTTTTGCTTGAGGATTCGACTATTTCGTTTGAAAATTTGGATAGAAACATTTGGGTAAAAATTTAACTGTTTGGCTCAAAAATTAAACAATTTTGTTAACAATTGATGTACATATTTGGTAAAAAATTTATCCTTTTTTGTAAACTCGTATCTTTGGCACACAAATTCAACAAATTGTTAGGAAATTTAACTGCATGATTGAAAATTAGATTTTTTTTGTATAGAAAATTAAAGGATTTGGATTCTATTTTATGGAAAGTTTATCTTTTGTTTAAAAATGCAAATAACTGTTTGGTTGAAAATTCATCTCTTTTGGTTGCAAAACCATTTGCTTCAATTGAAGATTTTACTGTTTTATTAAAAAAATTAGTCCTTTCTTATTCAATTTAGCTGCTTTTGATTTAAAATAAAAATCTATTCTTGCTTAAAATATCAACGACATATCATTTTTCGTTGAAAATTCAACTTCTTGTTTGAAAGTTGAACTACTTTGTTGATTAATAAAAAACAGTATTTAATTTTCAATTTAACAAAATTAAATAACAAATTAAATCGCCAATGGCGATACCACGCTGAAAACACCAGTTCTCGTAAGATCACTGAAGTTAAGCAGTGTTCGGCGCGGTTAGTACTTGGATGGGTGATCGTTCGGAAATACTGCGTGCTGTGTGTGTATGTATGTATGAATTAATTCTATCAAAAAATGTCATTTTTCGACAAAAACTAGTAGTTACATTCTCAGTTGAAGAAATTGTTTCTAAATAAAAAAAATCTCATTATTAACCAAAAAGATCAATTTTCAACCAATAAGATGAATTTTTGACAAAAGTAAATGAATTTTCAACCTAATATTTTAATTTTTAAAGGAATTTCTAGCCAAAAAGATGAATTACTCACGAAGAAGGTTAAATATATATATAATCCCACAAAATTCGAATTTTCAATAAAGTACAGGAATTTTAAACCGAAAATTTCAATTTTTAACATAAGACGATAAACTATGAACCAAACATGTAAATATAAATGTACATATTAATATTAACCAAACATGTACATATAAAAAAATGAAAATATAATTTTTAACAAAATAATTAAATTTGGAACGTGTTTTTCGTCTAAAATTGCTATTTTTAATGAAAAGTTATTATATTTTGAAGAATATTTACAATACTTGAACAATAATATACTTTGTATTTTTTGTCGGAAATTGGTATTTTGATCAAAAATGTAACGAATTGATTGTCTATATATTGTACAAAAATATATTTTAATTTCTTTTCTATTTTTACGAATAAGAGAACATAATAGTAGAGAAAAATCGTTTAAATAAAAATAATGGATAAAGGATTTTCAACCAAGAGAGATGAATTTTCAACTAGTTAAATTCAATAAAAGAAGAAATTTCAACCAAAAATTGAATATATTAATTTTTAGATGAAAAAATTAATTTTCAATTAAAAATAAAAACGAATTTTCAACAAAAAAGCTACATTTTCAACAGAAAAAAAAATAAAATTTTGAACCAAATAGTTCACTTTTAAACCAAACGGATGAATTTTCCAGCAAAAAGATTAATTTTTTCCCAAAAATAGGTTTTTCTAACAAAAAAGTTAATTTTCTATCAAATAGTTCAATTTTCATAGAAATGGTTTTATTTTCAACCAAATAGTTAAATTTTCAGCAAAATACATGAACTTTTGAAGAAAAAAGGTGATTTCCAACCAAATAGTTTAATTTTATACCAAATTGTTGAATTAAAAAAAAAGACGAATATTCTATAAATATGATGCATCTTCAACAATAAAATTTGTTTAAAACTAGATTAGCTTCAAAGAAAGTGGTTGTTTTTCAAACCAAAAAGGTAAATTCTCAACTAAACATGGAAAAGTCGATATTTCAACCAAAAAAGATTTTAATTTGAAATAAAAAACAGTTGAATTCATTCAAAAAAGCTGTATTTTTAACAAAATGGTTGAATCTTCAACCAAAAATTTCTAACAAGAAGATTAATTTTCTAAAAATGAAATAGTTAAATTTTTAATCTAAGAGATGAATTTTAAACAAGAAAAAAAAGAATTTTGATCAAAGTAGTTGAAATTTCAACCAAGAAGTTGAATTTTCGACCAAAAAAGATGGCTTCCAAAAAATAGTTGCATTTTCAAAAAAATAATAGAATTTTCAGTCAAAAAGTAGATTTTTTAACCAAATTCTAATAATGCATTTCGCACGTAATCAAAAACGAGAAAAAAGAGAAAATTCTTGCAAACAGATAGTAAAGAGAAGAATTCTTAATTAATTTTTTTTAACTGTTACTTGTTACCAATAAGTTTAATTTTCAACTAAAAAAGATTGATTTTCTATCCAAAAAGATAAATTTTTAACAAAACAGTTAAAATTTCGAAAAAAGATTACTTTTTGACAAAATAGTTGTATTTTCAACAAAATAATTAAATTTGCAACAAAATTGTTAAACTTTTAACCAAATAGTGGTGCTTTCAATTTATAAAAATTAATTGTCAACCAAATACTTCAATTAAAAAAAAAAAAAAAAAACGAAACAGTTGCATTTAAAATCAAATAGTTCAATTTTCAAGCGAAAGGGAGGAATTTTCAAGAAAACGGTTAAATTTTTAACAAAAATTTGAATTTTCAACAAAAAAGATTAATTCCGAAAGAAAAATATAATAGTTGATATTTAAAAAAAAAAGAAAACACTTTCATTTAAAATAAAAAAACACTCGAATTTATCAAAAATAGGTGGATTATCAACGTTAAATATAATAAATGATACTTTAACGCAAAAAGATTTTAATTTTAAATCAATAACAGTTGAAGTCAACCAAAAAGACGAATTTTAAACAAAATTGTCGAATCCGCAACCAAAATAGATTAATTTTCAAACCAAAAGTTAAACTTTTAACGAAAAATGTGAAAAATACAATTTTTCTATAAAACAGTTGAATTTTCAAACAAAAAATATGAACTTTCCACAGAAATGTTAATTTTCAACCAAATAGTTGAATTTTAAACTAAAACCTGTCCATTTTCAATGAAGAATAGAATATTTTAATTTGCAATTTACAAAATTGATTTTTACAAAAAAAAAAAGAATAATTTTTAACAAAATACTTAAATCTTTAACAAAATAGTAGAATTTTTAACCTAAAGATATGAATTGGATATTCTTATTCGTTTCTATTAATTCAGTTCGCATTTGAGCAAAAATACGAGAAAAAGGGGAAGTTCCTTGAAAATAGGGGAATTGTGTAAAATCTGTATTTAGTTGTTTTGCTTTTAAAATACATAAAAACACTCATTTTCATTTTTTCAAAATTTTCCACAAATTTTTATTCACATTTATATTTTCCCTGTTACCCCCCGCCCCCTCACTATAGTATGACGCAGTTTTTGAACGACCCCTTATAGAAGTATGGGAAAGGGTAAGGTTTTTAGGGAGAGGTGCAAGTGGATGCAATGTGGTTAAATATAGACATAGGAGTGTGAGGGAAGGTTTGAGAAAATAGGTTAGGCGAAATAGAGGAGTGATGGGAAGGAGTGTATATAAAAGAGATGTTAAGGGTTTCGGATAAAGAGGGGAAGAATAGTGTGATGCATGAAAGAGGGAGGGGACCATGGTGGGGATAGGGAATTCAGGTGTATAAGAGATATATTAAGGAGTTCGGGTGAAGAGAATAGGGAGGGCAAGGTAGAGGATATGAAAGTAGTGAATATTGGTATAGGGTTGATGGGTATAGGGATAAGGGTATATAGGAGAGTGGTTCTAGAATGAGAAAGGGGAGTGGGAAGAGGGAAAAAGGCAAGTATAGGACTATAGGGCACAGTACGCTTTAAACTGGCGTAACTCCTGTCTACATCAGTTGTGGAGTTACGATAGTACCTCGTGAGTTACGTCTTTTTGGGTTCTGTTTTCTTTGTTCCTCTCCCGTATATTCTGTGGTAGTGCAACTTGTTAGAAGTTTTTTTTAGGAGTTTTCGAGATTTAGGGATGATGGGAAGACCGGGATAGTGGTATATGAGAGAGTAAGGATATTAGGGAGAGCTGCAAATGAGAACTTCGTAGATGATATATGGACATAGGAGCATGGTGAGAAGGTTAGAGAAGATCATTTAGGCGAAATGGAGGAGTGATGGGAAGAACGGTATATAAAAGAAGTGTTGAGGATTTCGGATAATAGGAGGAGGAATAGTGGGATGAGTGGAAGAGGGAGGAGGAAATGAAGGGGATATAGAAGTCAGGTATATAAGGGGTATCGTGAGGTTTAGGTAAAGGAAAGTGCAAAAATAAGAGGATACGAGAGTAAAGAATATTGGTGTAAGACGTGTGGAGGGTTTCGGATAAAGTAAGAAGGAATAGTGGAATGAGTGGAAGAGGAAGGAGGAAATGGAGGGGATATAAAAGTCAGGTATATAAGGGGTATTGTAAGGCTTAGCTAAAGGGCAGTGCAAAAATGAGAGGATACGAGAGTAAAGAATATTGGTATAAGACGTGTGGAGGGTTTCGGATAAAGGGAGGAGTAATAGTGGGATGAGTAGAAGAGGGAGGAGGAAATAGAGAGGATTTAAAAGTCAGGTATATAAGAGGTATTGTGAGCTTATCTAAAGGAAAGTGCAAAAATAAGAGGCTACGAGAGTAAAGAATATTGGTATAGGTTTGACGAGTATAGGAACAAGGGTACAGTAAGTTTTAAACTGGCGTAACTCCTGTCTAGAGCACTGGACTTACACCAGTTCAAAACGTACCTCGTGAGTTACGTCTTTTCTGGAGGATCCCGCTTCCAAAAATAAATTTTTCAATCTCCCCTTCCGCTATTTTTTTTCTCTCTCAGCCGAATCAATGACACAGTACGCGGATGCGGTCCCAGTGTGTCCCAGAGCGACTGACCTTTCCCTCGACTTTTACCAGAGCGTAAAGCGAAAAGGGGGACCACAGAGTGTGTATCGATCTTAAAGATCGATATTGGTACCTCCACCAAGGCTTGAACCTTCCAGACTGTGATAGTTAGTCGAGGATGTAGCACGGACTTGTCACTCTTCGTGACGATGATTCCTGATGAGCATCGTGAATCATGTCAGTCAGCGAAAGTTTATGTGCAAGTGGTGTTCATTCCGAAGAATAGAGAGACGAAAAAAATTGCCGTGGGTTTTTTCAAGTGCGGTTCCGAGTTTTCAAGTTTAGTCTTCAGCGACTCAGTTTCTTCGTTTGTTGGTGATTTTTCGAGTGTGTCGAATTCTTTTATGGGAGTCGCTTGAAAATTAAAGAAGTGAGATGGCACTTATTAATTCTAGATTTATTTGAGTGAATCTGAGACGGTGAATCTGAGACTGTGAATCTGAGAATGTAAATCTGAGACTGTGAGAGGAAGTTATTGTTGCCTTTTTGAAAGGCCAAGACACATTCTCCCAGAAATCAAGGGCATTTTGCCAAGGACTTTATATTTTACGAGTATGAACAAAATTTGAGAGTGGAAGGGATTCTGGGAATGGAGTGGTTCAGGCATTTTTATTAGGAAGACAAGGTTGTGGAACAAGTGATTTAATGATTAATGGTGTAGTTGTCCTTAGGAGATATTCCTACTTTATTTTTCTATGGTACGCAAAAAGTCACATTGCTTTTGTTTCCGAGACAACTTCTGCGGTTTGTAACATTGATCTTCATTTACATTGATCATTTTTAATTACAAATTGCAAAATTCACGAAAAATTATTGTGAGTTACTTAGTTCAGGTTTCATCAAAAGTGGGTGGTTCCAACATTCGCTGGCAAAATTCCTTAAAAAAAGGCAGTGGTGTAGTCCTTCAAAAAGTGGCCTGGCCTGGTAACAAGGGGGGTTTTAAGGGGGTTATAAGGGGTTTTAATGATGTTACGAACATGTTCCCAACTTCAGCCCACTAAGAAAATCCAACTACATTTTTGGGTGCAACTTCATTTTTTTATTGAAAAGGCTTCTATTATATTTTTTGCTCGGAATTCACCTTGCTTGGTTGAAAATTCTATTATTTGGTTGAAAATTTGATTCTTTTTTTGAAAATGCAACTATAGTGTTAAAAAGTCATCTTCTTCTTATCAAAAATTCAACTACTTTGTTGAAAATTCATTTTTTTTTAGGTTCATCTCTTTGATAATTTAACTATTCGGTTAATTTATTCGGCTTTTTGGTTAAAAATTAAATTTTTGTTGTTGAAAAATCATCTTTTTGGTTGAAAATTTATTTTGTTTGGTTGAAAATCATTTTTTTATCTGAAAATTCAACTATTCCATGTATGGTGAAAGCTTAATCCTGTACATTGAATGGGTTGGAAATTCGTCTGTTTCGATAGAACATTAATCTTCTTAATCGAAAATTCATCTTTTTGGTTCAAAATTTAACAGTTTTGTTAAAAATTCTTTTTTTGTCAGAGTTTTCATCTGAAAATTTAACTATTTAATTTTTTGTTGAAACTATATCCTGTATATTTTATGAGTCAAAAATTCTACTATTTGGTGGAAACTTCATGTATTTTGATAAAAATTGGTGTTTTTGAGTAAAAAATTAATCTTGTTGGTTGAAAATTCATATATTTTATTAAAAACTCGTTCAAATTTTTGGTTGAAAATTCCACTATCTTATTAAAAAATTATCTTTCTTGATTGCAAATTATTTTACTTGTTGAAATTCAACTGATTGGTAGAAAATTCATTTTTTAAATTAAAATGTTGTCTTTTTCGGTAGAAAATTAATCTTGTTTGTTGAAAATGCAAATTTTTTTTGAAAGTTCAACTGTTTGGTAGAAAAGTAATGTATTTTGTTAAAAATTTTTTTTTTTGGGTAGAAACCTTATCTTGTTTATTGAAAATTCAACTTTTTTGCTGGAAATTCATCTATTTGGTGAAAAATTCATATATTTTATTAAAAAATCGTTCAATTTTTTGATTGGCAATTCAACTATCTTATTAAAAATTCACCTTTTTTGATTGAAAATTATCTTCTTTGTTGATAATTATTCTTCTCCGCCTCAAAAGTTTACTGTTTTCTCAAACATTTGACTTTTTAGCTTAAAAATTTTGTAAAAAATTCTTTTTGTTTTGTTCAAAGTTTTTTTTTCACCAGAGTTTTTATCAGAAAATTTAT
>CAKNXH010002112.1:72016-89388 GCA_932178445.1 Andricus quercusramuli | reverse complement strand
GTTCAAAGTTTTTTTTTCACCAGAGTTTTTATCAGAAAATTTATCTACTCCATTTTTGGTTGAACTATTTGGTAGAAAATTAATGTATTCTGTTGAAAAGTTGTTTTTTGGGTAGAAAATTAATTTTGCTTGTTGAAAATTCAACTTTTAGGGAGAAAAATCGTGTATTTTTTGGTAAAAAATTGATTTTTTTTCTTGAAAAGTCATCTTTCATGCGTGAAAAAGGACTTTTTTGATGAAAATTTAACTCTCTCCTGAAAAATTTGTCTTTTTGTATCAAAAATACAAATATTTGGTTGAATTTTAATCTTTTTTGTTTAAAAATTAAACCATGTGATTGAAAATGCATCTTTGTGTGCTGAAAATTCAACTACTTGGTTGGAAATTCAACTATTTTTTTTTTAATCTAATCATTTTTTGGAAAATTCAATTATTTTGTTAAAGTCACTATTTTTTGTCGAAAATTCAAATGTGTTTTTAAAAATTCATCTTTTATGGTAGAAGAGTCATCCTTCTTGGTTGAAAATGTATCTTTCCTGGTTGAAAAGTAACTCTTTTGTTAAAAATGCAACTGTCTTCAAAGAAATTTGTCTTTTTGGATTGTTAATTTTACTATTTGGTTGAGTCTTCAACTATTTTTTTGGAAAACTGGTATCTTTTTTTTCGGCTTGAAATCTTAGGAATATTGAGTATTTTGTATTGAATATGTTTTCTACATTAATTTTATTCAAGAGAATTTATAAACGTAAAATCCATCTTTAGCCAAAGGCTACGTTAATTTCGGCGCCGCCAGACCTTCAAAAAAATACCATAGCGGCGCCAGGCCCCGTCAGGCCTCGACTATACCACTGAAAATAAGTGAAAATCATTCAACATTTTTTTATTGAAATTTTAATTAAATTTTAAAATTTAATCCATTTTTTTTTCTTCTAAGATACAATCAATTCTCAGAAATATTAAAGATAAAAATGTAACTTTTGCTAATAATTTCTTCATAAATAACTTCAAATTCAATTCTCATTTTTAATTAAAATGAGCATAACATATTAACATTCCCTATTAAAATTTCTCTAATGAGGACGCCTGAAATTATTATAAATTAATAAATATAATTCTAATAATAAATTATAAATAAATTATAATAATAAAAAAATTAGAGAGAGAGGTGGTTTTGGATGTTTTCTTTTTTCTCCCTCTTTTTTCAATTTTCATATACCTGTTTCTAATGAGCCGTTTGCCAATGTTTTTTGTAAACATATTTCTCATATTTGAACTCTTTTTAGGCAATTATTATGCATAAATTGAATTTCTTGAGTATTTGTTTACAAAAAAAAAAAACAAACAGTTTTTTGAAGAATATAATTTTTTAAGCCTTCTTGTGGAATTCTTTTGCGAAATTTTTAAAAAAAGTTTATGTTGGTTTAAAAAATATACTTTCAAATATTGAACAATAAAAATTTCAATTTCTGTATTGTTTCTTTTCAGATTTGAAAATGAAGGGATGGTTTGATGCATTTCGTAGTGATGGAGGCCCCACGTTGTACAGTTATACTAATCGGACTCCAGTCACTGGAGATGTTCACCTAATCACTATCTTCGTGATATTCTGCACGATATTCACTGCGTTCCTCATTATTTTCCCTGGTATTCGCAAAGAGGTGAGTCACGAACTTCCATCAACGACGACCTTCTGATTATTCACGCTCTCTTGTCTCTTGACACTTGAGAATTCATTCTTCTCTGATACCTTGTTACAATCGTTTTATAAACATTTTATAAATTTCATAAAAAATGGTCTTTTATTTAAATTTTCTATACAATGGAAAAAACGCTTTGTAAAAAACTATGCTAATCTAAATTAGGTATGCAATGTTATTCTTAATTAATTATTTAATTGGCTCTATCAACATTCATCAATATTAGAATTATTCAATATGTTAAATAATCGTATTATTTGAGTCACCTTTTGTTTACTACTTTTGCTAAGCAACCTTGAAAAAATGTACCTTTTTTTGTCTATTCATCGCGGAGATTCATTATTAAAAATTAGATTAACAAATGGGGTGATTTTTAACATAAATAGGGGAATAAATTATTTAAAATAAATATATTGACAAATTAGTGTTATTTTCAGGAAAAACGAGGAATTTTCAACAAAGAAAGAACAATTTTTCAATAATAATAATAATCTGCAACTATAGAGATTCATTTAAAGCCAAATATATAGTTGAAAATTTCAAGAAAAAAGTTTAATTTCTCAGCCGAAAAGTTGAATTTTCAATTTAAAACATGAATGTTCAAACCACAATGACAAATTTTTAACAAAAGAGTTGAATTCTCCACCAAAAAAGATTTTTCAATCAAGAAGAAAAAAAAAATTACCAACAAGATTAATTTTGCACCAAAGATGAATTTTTAACAAAATAATGAATATAAATAGTTAAATTTTAAACTAAAAATGATCAATTTTCACACCGGAAGTTAATTTAAAAAAAATAATAATAATTTGCCACCACAAAGTTGCATTTACAAACAAATAGTTGAACTTTCAAGCCAAAAAAAGATTAATTTTCTAGAAAACAATTGGATTTTGCACCTGAAAATATGAAAATAAAAAAGTTAGTTTTCAACCAAATAGTTGAATTTTCTACACAAATAGTTGAATCCTAAAGCCCAAAAAGATCAATTTTCAACCAAAAAGATAAATTTTGTACCAAAAAAGAATAATGAAAAAGAATGAATATAAGTATTTGAATTTTCAAATAAAAATGATCAATTTTCAACTGAAAAGATAATTAAATTAAACAAAAAAATGTTTCTACCATACAGTTTTATTTGCAACTAAATTGCTGAACTTTCAAGCAAAAGTGACAGAATATTTAATAAAAAAATTGTATTTTTAAGCCATCAGTGGAATTTTAACCTACGAGATCAAAAAGACGAATTTTGCAACCAAGAAAGAATTTTTCAGTCAAGAAAGAAAAAAATGCAATCAAATTGTTGAATTTTCTAGTTAGAAAACAACATTTTAACAATATTTTAAACCAGATAGTTTAATTTGCCACCAAAATAGTTGAATTTTTAACTAAGAAAGATACATTTTTAACCAGATAATAGAATTTCCAACTAAAAATATAAACTTTCAACTAAAAATAAAAAAAGCAATACAATAGCTAAACTTTCAACCAAATAGATGAATCTTCAACCAATAAAGGAAGTTTTGACAAAATAGTTGGATTTTCAACAAAATAATGAAATTTTCAACTAAACAGTTGAATCTTTAACCAAACAAAAATTATTTTTAACCAAAAAAGATTGAATTTCTTCCAAAAGGGATGAATTTTTAACCAAAAATGACGAATTTTCTACCATAAAATGGAATTTTCAACAAAAAAGTTCATTTTCAATCAAGCAATTGAATTTTGAACCAAAATAGACAATGAACACACAAATTTTCAACAAAGTATACGCATTTTGAACATAAAGGATCAATTTTAAAGCAAAAATGGAAAAGTTACAGTTAGTAAAATAAATTTTCAGATGATAAAACGACTTTTGAAAAAAATTGTTTAATTTTCAAGCAAAAAGATGAATTTTCAACTAAAAGATTGATTTTGTAACGAAACAGACTAATTTTCAAAAAAATAATGAAAATATATAGTTGATTTCCACTAAATATCATCAATTTGCAAACAAAAAGTTGATTTAAAAAATATATATAATTTTCTACTACGTAGTTGTGTTCAAAACTAAAGAGTTGAACCATCAAGAAAAAGAGACGAATCATAAAAAAAATTGAAGTTTTTACTAATTAGTAGTATTTTTAACTCACAAAAATGGTTTTTTAAACCAAAAAAAATTAATTTCCAACCAAGAAAGATTTTTCAGTCAAGAAAGAAAAAAATTCAATCAAATTGTTGAATTTTCACGTTAAAAAGAAGACTAATTCTCTACAAAACAGTTGAATTTTCAACAAGTAAAAATGAATTCTCAAGGAATAATTCAATAGTTGGTACTTCTAAGAAAAATACATATATTAATTTCTAATAAAAAATACTTAAATTCAGCCAAAAAAAGACGAATTTTCCACAAAGCAGTTTAATGTTCAACTGAAATAGATTAATTCTTAACCAAACACTTGTTGAGAAGAAAAATTTAACCAAATTATGGAATTTTCAAGCCAAAAAGGAATATTTTCGAGAAAATAATCAAATTTCCAACCAAAACGATCAATTTCCAACTAAAAATTAATGTTTTTTTTAAAGTACTTGAATCTTCAACCAAAAAATATAAATTCCTTACAAAGTAGTTGAATTTTCAACAAAATAATTAAATTTGTAATCAAAAGAGATTAATCCTGAATCAAACATATAAAAATATATCTTTAAATTAAAAAAGAATTAACTTTCAACAAAAGCAGATGACTTTTTAAGAAAATGTTTTAATTTTAAACAAAAAATAGAGTGTGTTAATTTGTTAAATATTTTCATAACTGTTAAAACAAATTTTTCCACTGGAATAAAATATTGAACATTTTTTTAATAAGCGACAAATTTCAATCTTTGTACCGTTTTTCAAGAAAATTATACTCTTACATCAAGAATATTTATTAATAGAAATAATTTTTAAAATTATTTTTCATTTTTTATAAGTTTTTAACCAATTAGTGGAATTTTCAAGGTAGGAAAATGATTTTTTAACTAAAAACAATGAATTATTAACAAATTAGTTCACAATTCAAATAAATAGTTTAAATTTTAACGATGTAGATTTTTTGTCAAGAAAGTCAACAAAATTGTAACCAAATTGTGGAATTTTTAAGCCAAAACACGAATCCTCAACAAAAACAGATTAATTTTTAACCGAACAGTTGAATTTTTAGCCAAAACGATGAATTTTCAAAAAAGAAGATTAACGTTCTACCAAAAAATATTAATTTTACACAAAATATATAAATTTTCAACCCAATAAAAGAATTTTCAACTAAAAAAGATTAATTTTCAATGAGATAGTAGAATTTCTAATTAAAAAAGATAAGCTTTCAACCGAAAATAAAACAAATTTTCAACACTATAGTTAAATTTCAACCAAAGAGATGATTATTCAACCAAAAAATTATGTTTTGACAAAATAGTTGCATTTTCAAGAAAATAATTCAATTTTTAACAAAATGGTTGAATCGTCAACCAAACCGGAATTATTTTCATCTGAAAAAGATAAAATTTTTATCAAAGGAGATGAATTTTTGACCCAACAAGTTGAATTTTCAACAAAAAAGTGAGAAAAAAAATTTGTATGATATATTTTGTATATATATATATATATAATAGTTAAATTCTCTATAAAATAATTAAATGTTTAATCCATAGAGATAAATTGTGAGCCAAAAATATAAAAATAGACTTTTCAATTAAAAAGAATTCACTTTCAACAAAAAATATAATTTTTTAAGACAATAGTTTAATTTTTAACAAAAAGTAAGGAGTGTGAAGTCTATTGTCTTTTTTGAACTTTGATTATAGTCTGATTATAGACGGATCGATAATAAAATTATTTAATTTATAGAAATTTCAACTTTATAAAAATAAATTTCAATTTTATAAATTTCAATTATATTATGAATTTACAACCAAATAGTTGAACTTTCAAGCCAAGAAGATTCATTTGTAGAGAACAGTTAAATTTTGAACATGAAATTATGAAAATAAAAAAGTTAGTTTTCAACCTAATAGTTGAATTTTAGTTGAATCTTCAACCAAAAAATATGACTTTCTTACAAAATCGGAGAATTTTTAACAAAACAATTAAATTTGTAATCTAAAGTTGAATAATGTGATATATATGCATTTTAAATTAAAATGATATATAATAATAATATATATATATATATAATAATTAATAAATAATATATAATGTAATATTATATATATATATAATATACATAATAATATATTATTACGATTATAATATATATTTGAAAATTCAGTAATATAAATTCAATTTAAAATTTAAAAAATTCCTACCTATAATATTTTCATAATTGTTAAAATACATTTTTCCACTTGAATAAAATATTCAACTTTTTTTAACAACCCAACTAATTTGAATCTTTGTACCGTTTTTGAAGAAAATGAGACTTTCGTATCATGAATATTTCTAAGTAGAAATAATTTTATCTATATTTTTTCATTTTTGATGTGAAGGATGGTGTAACGAAGAATTTTAATAATATATTGCAGAGATTGTCAACATTTCTGACAGTCACGTTGAGCTTGTTTGTCGGGACTTCAATTCAAGGTTGGTAGAAATAGAAAGAGAAAGAGAAAATATGTATATGTATCTCTATTTCTAAGTTATATGGGATATAAAAAATAAAAGTATTGACCACCATTGCGTAAACGATTTAACTCTACAGTTGCTCAATATGGCTCGTCTTGGCATACGACCTCTACCACAATTATTGGCTCCTTCAGCGCCTTTTCGAAGCAAAGGATGACTGCAGAAATCGGAGGGTACATCGGTCTGATGCACATCAACATTACTTACAGACGTAAGAAACTTCTTCACAGTCTACTAATCACGAATTAACCAGCAAAAACACCATCTTTTGCTCATTAGTTTATTGCGAGATAGGAAATAGGCATTTTTAGTGGTCACTTTTTTATTCATTTGTTTGTTATTTATATATTTTTTTATTATTCGTTGAAATTGCAACAGTTGCACCTAATGTGACGCAGTCTTATTCAAAGGTATTGGAGTTTGAAAGAAAATTATTTTGTTATATGTATATGGGTGATTGTGAAATTGAAGGAAACTTGAAGTCCCAGTGATATAACATTAACTTACATAGAAACTTGTGCTGATTTTTTTTTTTTTTTTTAATAAACACTTATTATCATCCTCTACAAAAGGGTCAGTTTTTTTTCATTTATGTTCCTATTTACTTTAGTTTAATATAAGAACACCCGAAACGTCATTACCGTACAGCGTCCCAATCTCACTTTGCACAAGGATAAACGGATTCTTTCCTTTTTTTTAGGCAGTAACCTGAAAAACGCTTAACTTATCAAGTTTGTAAACTTCACATGAATATAAATTTAATGTATGCACATTTTTTAAGTCAAATAAATAATATTGTGAAAGCCTTGAAGTCTGTATCTCAATTTTTGCCATTTCAGACGTCATTACCGTACGTCTTTTTTTTGTAGTAAAATATTGTAGTTACAGTTGAGTAATAAATACAGAAATATTAGGCGTATCGTTTAATACAAGATTTTATAAAATTGAGCTTAAAATAATAACTCTCTTTTTTGTGAATCCGATATTAAAACTGAAAAGTGCATCTTGACAACAAAAACGTCATTCCCGTACGTGCATTAAAACCCATTTTCGGGATGAACAAAAATTATAAAAACCAATCCGTTACTTTCTTGGCGGTGTTTTCTTTCATATGTAGGTGACTTTTTATAATTAAAATCTGTAATTTTTTTATAAGCATTAAAAAAGATTAAACTTTAACATTTTTCTCGCATCATTACCGTATGGTACAATAGAATAGCGTACGACTGATTATATGCGCGTGCGCATGGATTCATTATTATTTCTAATTTTCGTAACTGCCCCTTTTGGATTTGAAATTTTTACATGTGACAAGATCAATTTCCGTTATGGAATATTCAATTCCTAATGGTAATATGATTGCCACTGTAGGTGCTAAATAATTTGACAATTACCCATTTATGTTTTCTTTTATTATTCATTCAACTATTAACTATTGAACTTAATGTGGCGCACTCGTATTTGAAGGAATTGAAGCATTTTTTAAAATAATGGTTATATATATATATATATATTTATTTATTTATTAACGATCAAATTTAATGTGGCACAGTCATATATTGAATTAAATTGAAGTTTTTTAAAATCATTTTTATATTTATATATTTTGTTTCTTTATTATTTTTTGAATTATTAACCAGTTAAATGGTACTGACGCATATATGCGCAAAAAAAATCCGTGACAAAACTGGTAATGACGCATATATGCGCACTTGGAATAACTGCCACAAAACTCAATGGATTTGGATAAAAATTGGTATGCCCTAGGTTTTTTGGTCGTTGATGACGAATCCTGGGTTAAAATTAAAAAATTCAAATTAGCTGATGAAATAGTAAAACAGTCATCAGCGACTTTAAAAACTCTTTAGTATACTGCCTTTCATTCGTCACATGATTTTTTAATTTTAGTCCGCCATATTGGATTCGCGATTTTGAATTTCTCAATTTTGACACCGGATTCGTCATAAGCGACTTAAAAAACTCTCAGAAAATGAACTTTCATGATAAATACGGAATTATTTGCTTTTGCCAGTTTTTGTTCATAACGAGTTTATATAAGAAAAACTTTTTTGATATTCAAAATACCACAATTCGATATCGAGCGTATTTGTTCGCTTCTCTGAAACGCATCGATCGACCTATTGTTGAAACTTTTTTGACATACCAGTACCGATTTATGAAGTTTCAAAAAATGTTTTATTTTGTCTATATGAGTAAAATTTTGTTGATATTCGAAATACGACAATATTATATTCAGTCTATTTGTTTACGTCCTTTGAGATGCATGGATTGATTTATTGATAAACCTTTTATGACCCACCATTACCTATTTACGAATTGAAAAAAAAGGTTTATTCTGTTTACATGAGAAAATATTTTTTGATATTCAAAATACGACATATTATACATGTAAAGTATTGGTTCGCGTCCTTGAGAAGCATCGATTGACCTATTGGTGAACTTTTCATGACCCACCAGTACCGAATAATGAACTTTCAAAAAAATGCTTTATTCTCTTCATATGAAAAAAACTGTGTTGATATTCAAAACACGTCAATATTCCATGTAGCGTTTTTGTTCGCGTCCTTGAAATGAATCGATTGACCTACTGATGAACCTTCTATAACCTCCTATGATCTAGCAATATCGTTTTATAAATTTAACAAATACATTGTTCATCTTGTTGATATAAGGGCCCTCTGATTCTCTGAAAATAAAATTTTCGTAAAGACAGAAACATAAGCTTGAAAAATATCGAAAGTATACATTTTTTTCGTATGTTAGGGAAAAACTCCCTCTATGAGGAAGCAAATTTATTTTATTTTTATTTATTTATTCATTTTTTATTTATTTTTTATTTATTTGATACTTATGAGGAAGCAAAATGCTCATAAAATGAGCACAAATAGATACACCTATAGTGTATACGTCCATCGTACTTCGCAGCCGAATTTATATATTTTTGCTTTCTCATCGAGGAAGCTTTTTAACTCTGTCACACTTTCCAAAAATTTATAGTTTATTTAATTAAATCTTCCTCAATTTCAAAATGTTTAATACAATGTTCTAAGCAATTGTCAGGATGTGTGTGTATGGATATGTGTGTCGTAGTTTGTATATGGATGTGTGTGTGTGGATGTCACACTTTTTTATGAATACGATAACCTGAAAACGGGTGCAGTCAATAATATTTCAAAAATCTTTTCATTGACCTATAATATTAATACATTTGATTAAAGAGTGAGGAAGTTATCGTCATTTATATTATATTTAAAATCGATTTTTATAGTAAAAATGTTTTCATTCTCATAATTTAAAGTTGATGCGAGAATAGAAAAGATGCGTTGATTCGAGACGATTCGATTGACCTATAACATTGATACATTTTATTGAAGAATAAGGAAGCTATGGTAATGCATAATATTCAAATATACGGTTTTTACTTTTTATAGTAAAACTTTTTTCTTCAACATAGTTCAAAGTTGATACAGGAATTTAAAAAATGCCTTGGTTCGAGACGAATCGACTGACCTACAATTATTATACATTTCATTAAAAACTAGGGAAGTTATGGTGATTTATATATTTTTAAAATCGATTTTCATAGTAAATGTTGTCTTATTTTCATAATTTGAAGTTGATGCGAGAATAGAAAAGATGTATTGAAACGAATCTTGTTTCTTTTATTGTTCTTTGAAATATTAACGATTAAACTCCATATGACCCACTCGTGTTTAATAATTCTGAAGTTTTTTTATTATTTTGTTATAAATTTATTTTTATTATTTGTTGAAATATTAGCAATTAGATCTAATGTAGTACACTCGTATTTTAAGAAATTAAAGTTTTTTTTATTCATTTTGTTATTTATATATATTTTGATTCTTTGATTATACGTTGAAGTACTGATGATTGAACTTAATGTTGCGCACTCGTTTTTTAAAGAATTTGAAGTTTAAAAAAAGAAACTAAATTTTTATTTTTATTTTTTGTTCCTTCTATTAGTCGTTGAAAAACTAACGATTGGACCTAATGAGGTGCTTATTTAGAGAAATTGAGGAATTAAAGAAATAATAATTTTGTTATTTATATATTTTGTTTTCTTTACTATATTTGTCGAAATAGTAAGAATTGAACAGATGAGGTAAAACTAATTAGAAAATGGAAAGATTCATTGAAATAACGAAATATACAGGGTGGCCGCAAAACTTCATTTTCAAAATGTCCTGATTTTTCCCCGATTTGTTGATAAATAATTTTCCATTTTCCCTGACCATTAATATTTTAAGACCTAAATTCTAGTCGTAAAACAAAAAAAGAGTAAAAAAGTGACCTATTAGAACCGAAAACCATTCTTTTGAATTTAAAAGAATTCAAAAGAATTAACTGACATTTATAAGGATTCCATTGATTTCAATATAATATGAGAAAATTCTTCAAATTCGTTAAGTTTGAAATGGGATTAGAACAATGCAAGGGATTTGAAAAAATTGATAAAATGCATAGGAATTTAAAGTGAATTTGAAAAACTTCAGGATGAATGACACAAAAACTACATACATTTTTGAATTCAAGTAAATTCAAAAAATTTCAAATAATACCAATGAATTCAAAGGCATTTGAAAGAATTCCAAAGAATTCCAAAGAATTTAAAAAAATTCCAAAGAATTTAGAATAAATTAAGAAGAATTCAGGGTGAATTCCAAATGAAATTCACAAAAAATATTTGAAAAGCTCTTCAGATCTTTGAAACCCTTCGAAATCCCTCACTTCTTGTGAATAAATTCTCTAAAATGCATTAAAATATTATAAAATCCCTTGAAATTCTATGAAATCTGTTGATATTTCCTGGAATCCTAGAAAATTTATTAACATACCTTGCGAGATTTTAAAATCCCATAAAATCATTGAATTTCTCAGAATCAGAAATCCTATGAAATCCTTTGGAATTTTTCAAAACACCCCGAAATTTTGAAAATCATTTGAAAACTTTTAGAATCCCTTTAAGCTGTTAGACGCTCCTAAAAATGCCTTGGAATCTTTTAAAATGCCTTAACCTTAAAATATTTCGAATTTTTTGAAATCTTTTAAAATCCCTTGAAATTTTTTAACGCTCTTGAAAATCTCTTGGATGTTTCAAAAATACCCTGAAATCCTTTTAAATCCTTTTAAATCTTTTCTAAATTAAAATATTCCAAATATTTTAAAGTATACGAAAATATTTCAAATATTTTGAAATTTTCAAAAATCCCTTGAAACTTTGTAAAACTCTTGAAAATGCCTTAGTATATTTTAACATATCCTTAAATCTTTTTAATCCTTCGGAATCCCATCAAATTATTGAAGTCTATTAAACATTTTCTGGAATATTTTTAAATGTTCTGAAAATTTTTCAAATAATTCAAAAAAATTCAGAAATAGGTACAAATATGTATTCAATAGTTGTTAACCCATGGGTTAATTTGTTAAAAGAAAAATAAATAAATCATTTCATTTAAAAAAGTGCCTATTGCGACTTTATCTTTGAAGTGACTGATTTCACTGACTTTCTTTAGCCAAAAAATGCCCTGATTTTTCCCTGATTTGCAGGTTTTCCCTGACTTGTGGCCATCCTGAATATTTTATGGGTTTTTTTTTCATTGAATTGAATTAATTTGAAATAATTTTCAGCTCCATTAAGTTCTATGGAATAATATTGAATTCTATTGAATCCCATTGAATTATACAATATATAATCAATCGCATTTTATTAAATTCCGTTGGGGCCTACTGAATTCCACTGAGTTATATTGAATTTTGTTGGAATTCAATGGGAATAAAAAAATTTGATTTTTGATGGAATTCAATGCGATTCATTGGAATATTATTCAACGGAATTGAATGGAATTCTATAAGATTCAGAGGAATTTAATAGGATTTATCACAATTTTATGTATTTGAATAGAAAACGGTAATAGTTAATGAAATTCAATCAAATTAGTTCCACTGAAGTTACTTAATTGAACGGTAAACTATTATTATTATTATTATTATTATCATTATTTTATATGATTAAACCAAATCCCTTTCGGTTTTTTTCGGGTATTCTATCTTTTTTCATGAATGCTAAAATTGAAACGAATCATTTTCTGCTTTTAATATTACTACATCAGAGTAAAAAGAATAAGTGTACCAGACTTTATAACGATTGTATCTACTTTCAAAAATTTATTACTCTGCGAAACGAAAGTGACCTGTTTGTGGAGTATTACCCATATTCAATCAAGTTTTGATTTAAGACAAGAAAATATTTTTACTTGGTAGAATATGAACGAGAAGGGATATAATAAGGAATTTAGAATATTATAATTTTGAATTTGAATAAGTAAATATACAACTCAATTGACATCATTGTGACGAATTTGCTAAGTATTGAATGTGGAAAAAATGCCGAAAAAAATTATAATCGAAACAGAAAACTTCCAAATGTACAAATTCCCCCAAAAAAATTATTATCAAACTTGAGAATAAATACCCCACATAAAATAAAAGATTATTCTGAGAGAAAAAAACTGCCACATTTTTTTGCGATGGCATAATTTTGTCGAACTTTCAAAGTCTGGAAATTGGAAGAATACCGAAAAAATAATTCTCAAAAAGATATTTTCCGAAATATAGACATTTCTGAAATCAAAAATTCCCGAAAGAAAATACAAGTACGAAAAATATAGAAATACCGAAAATGCTAATTCACGAAAGCGTCTTACCCTGAAATTTTAAAACCCGAAATTATTAAATTTTAGAAAATAGTAAATTCCCGAATGCCGAATTTTGAAATTTCGGCTATTTACTATTTTCCGGGTTTTAAAATTTCGACAATTTACGATTTTTAATGATTTGAAAATGCGTCAATTCACTAATTTCGGCAATATACAATTTCGGTAATTTACTATTTTTCGGGATTTTAAATTTCGGCAATTTACTATTTTGAAGAATTTGAAAATTCGGAAATTACATAATTTCAGGATTTAGAAAATTTGTAAGTATACAATTTCGGCAATTAAGTATTTTCGGGAATACAAAATTTCGGAAAATCACTATATTCGAGAACTCGCAAAGTCGGCATTTTACTATTTTCGGGAATTTGAAAAATTGGCAATTTATTGTATTCGAGAATTCAGAAAGTCGGAAATTTACAATATACGAGAATATAAAATTTCGGCAATTTACTATTTTTGGCAATTTGAAAATTCAGTAGATATTCAAGGATATAGGCAATTTACTATTTTGCGGGAATTGAAATTTCGGCAATTTACTATTTTCGGGAATTTGAAAATACGTAAATGTATTAATTTCGGGAATTAGTAAATTCAGGAATATAACATTTCGGCAATTAATTATTTCCGGGAAGACAAAATTTCAATAATTTACTACATTCGAGAATTATTTGGAAATTCACTAATGTATTGTATCCGGGAATTTCAAAAATCAGCAAATTATTATATTCAAGAATTTGAAAAGTTGAAAATTTACAACAAACGAGAATATAAAATTTCAGTAATTTACTATTTTCCGGGTTTTGAAATTTCTCAAATTTACTATGTTCGGGAAATTGGTTAATTTCGAGAATTAGAAAAATCGGGCATATAACATTTTGGCAATTAACTATTTCCGGAAGTACAAAATCTGGACAATTTACTATTTTCGGGAATTTAAAAATTCGGCAATCGACTATATTCGAGAATATTTAAATTCAGCATTCCATGATATTCAGGATTTTGAAAATTCGGGTTTTAAAACTTCGGGAACAAATATTTTCGGTAGTTTTGTTATCTTTCGGGAATTTTCATTTTTCGGGATATTTCCGTTTCAGTAATTATTTTTTCGGTATTTTTCCACATTGGGACGTTTGAAAATTTGGCAATCCACTATATTCAGGAATTCAAAAATTCGGGTCCTAAAATTTCGAGAAAAATATTTTTGGTCGTTTTATTTTCTTTTTGGATTTTTCTTTTTCGGGATTTTCGGTCGAGTTTTAATAAACATCTGGTATTGAAATATTGAAATGATTATTAAATATTTATTATTATTTTGGTTGTTTCTTAGATACACCGATCAATATGGATGTAGCGGATGTGGAATACAATGAAAGATTTTTTTGGCGAACTCCACACGAAATGAAGGATATGTTCAAAGAATCACTTTCTCAAGGCGCACCATTCCCAATTGTTTCACTAGTCGAATATTTTAGTTTTCATCAAGAGGGATTTTCATGGGGAAGCAAATATCGAGAGGCTGGGTATTATGCATCAATAATGTTGTGGTAAGTTTGAAAAATTCTTTAGTTTGATGAATCTCTTAAACTTTTTTTGTATACTTTCAATTATATTCTTAATTTTTCTAGTTTCAAACCCATCACTACAAAGTTATTTAATTATAAGAGTTTAAAATTATAAAATTTGTCTAAAATATTGATCAAAGTAGGTGCCACACACCTACAAAAAGGGTTTCGTAATTTACTAAGACGCTTATTAAGTCGTTCAAATCTCATCCTCATACTTTGCTTCCTCTAGCTATATGTTTCCAATTCCAATCACTTTCCCTAATTAACCTCTCTTCCCCTACTAACCTTCCCTGACTTCCTTCTGACTTCTCCCTTCACTTCTCCTCTTTTCCCCTACTTCGCCATTCTGAACTTCTCTTCTCCTTACCTTCCCAACTACCTTTTCCCACACTTCCCATCACATGTCCTACTTCTCCTATTTCTCCTATTTCTCCTTTCCTCAATTCCTTACTTCTTCTCTCCTCACTTCCACTCTCTTCCCCTCACAACTCCTACTACCTTACACCTTACTTCCACCTTCACTTCTCCTCCTTTCCACTACTTCTCCGCCCCTAACTTCTCTTATTCCTCTCCCCTCGTTTTCACTTACTTCTCCTCACGCCCACTACTTCCCCTCCCCCCACTTCCCCTTCTCATACATCACTTCCTCTACTTTCCATCTCTTCACTTTTCCAACTTCTTCACCCCTTAGTTATCCTTTTTTCCTTCCACTAATGTTCCTTCACTACCCCTTTTGGAGAAAAAGTACGATAGACATACACCTGACAGAAAAAAATCATTAGATCAATGCATAAAAATGTATTGACCTAAACTACCCCACACTTCCCTGTCACATATCCTACTTCTTTTATTTCTCTCCCCCCCCCCCCTCAATCCCATACTTCTTCTCTCCTCACTTCCACTCACTTCCCCTCACAACTTCTACTACCCTACACCTTACTTTCACCTTCACTTCTCCTCCTTTCCACTACTTCTCCTCCTCTAACTTCTCTCATTCCTCTTCCCTCATTTGCACTCACTTCTCCTCACGTCCACTACTTCCCCTCCCCTCATTTCTCATTCTCACACATCGCTTCCTCTACTTCCCACCTCTTCACATTTCAAACTTCTTCACCCCTCAGTTATCCTATTTTTCGTCCACTAATGTTACTTCACTGCGCCTTTTGAAGAAAAACTACGATAGACATACACCTGACAGAAAAAAATCATTAGATCAATGCATAAAAATGCATTGACCTAGACTACCCCACACTTCCCTGTTACATATCCTACTTCTTTTATTTCTCTCCCCCCTCCCCATCAATCCCTTACTTCTTCTCTCCTCACTTCCACTCACTTGCCCTCACAGCCCCTACTACCTTACACCTTACTTTCATTTTCACGTCTCCTCCTTTCCACTGCTTCTCCTCCTCTAATTTCTCTAATGCCTCTTCCCTCATTTCCACTCACTTCTCCTCACGTCCACTACTTTCCCTCCCCTCAAATCCCATTCTCACACATCAATTCTTCTACTTCCCATCCCTTCACTTTTCCTACTTCTTCTCCCCTCATTTCTCCTATTTTCTGTCCCCTAATGTCCCCTCACTGCCCCTTTCAGGGAAATAGTACGATAGACATACACCTGACAAAAAAATTAGATCAATACATTAAGATGGATTGACCTAAACTACCCCACACTTCCCATCACATATCCTACTTCTTCTATTTCTCCTTCCCTCAATTCCTTACTTATTCTCTCCTTACGTCCACAACTTCCCCTCCCTTCTCTTCCTTTACTTCCCATTCCTTCACTTTTCCTACTTCTTCTCTCCTCATTTCTACTTTTTTTCCGTCCCCTAATGTTCCCTTACTGCTCCTTTTAGGGGAATAGTACGATAGACATACACCTGACAACAAAAATTAGATCAATACATAAAAATGTATTGACCTAAACTACGCCACACTTCCCATAACATATCCTACTTCTTCTATTTCTCCTTCCCTCAATTTCTTACTTATTCTCTCCTTACGTCCACAACTTCCCCTCCCTTCTCTTCCTTTACTTCCCATTCCTTCACTTTTCCTACTTCTTCTCTCCTCATTTCTACTTTTTTCCGTCCCCTAATGTTCCCTTACTGCTCCTTTCAGGGGAATAGTACGATAGACATACACCTGACAACAAAAATTAGATCAATACATAAAAATGTATTGACCTAAACTACGCCACACTTCCCATAACATATCCTACTTATCCTATTTCTTCTTCCCTCAATTCCTTACTCATATCTCCTCACTTCCACTCACTTCCCCTCACAACCCCTACTACCTTACACCTTACTTCCACCTTCACTTCTCCTCCTTTCAACTACTTCTCCTCCCCTAACTTCTCTTATTCCTCTCCCCTCGTTTTCACTTACTCTAACTTCTCTAATGCATCTTCCCTCATCCCTTTACTTTTCCTACTTCTTCTCCCCTCATTTCTCCTTTTTTTCGCCCCCTAATGTCCCCTCACTGCCCCTTTTAGGGAAATAGTACGATAGACATACACCTGACAGAAAAAAATCATTAGATCAATGCATAAAAATGTATTGACCTAAACTACCCCACACTTCCCATCACATATCCTACTTCTTCTATTTCTCCTTCCCTCAATTCCTTACTTCTCCTCTCCTCATTTCCACTCCCTTCTCCTTACGTCCACTACTTTCCCTCCCTTCACTTTCTCTACTTC